>CATIWC010002433.1:0-140875 GCA_948472305.1 Vicia faba
TTCTAAATATGGAGATAATTTAGGAAGATTTGATTGAAGACCTACTTTGCAGCATAATTTTCTGATGTTTATAACAGCCAAAGAGCTGTTATTTGAAGGCCCAAATCCAGTTGGTAAAAGGGATATAAATAGAATCATTTGTAACCTAAAGATGTATCGGCCGAGAATTGTAAATATGTAATCATTAGGACTGAGTCTGTAGCCACTCTTTAAGAGAGTTGGTGTAAGTGAACCACTCGGGTTGTGAGATGGTCATTGTGTTCCCACTCAGAAACCTGTAGGTAGTGAGTTGAGTATTATTATTGGAGGAAGCTTTGAAGAAACTCTAAGTTGTGGTCTTAGTCAATAGTCTTGGCTAGTGAATGTCATGGAAGTGTGTCTTCCTGGTTGTTCAGAATTGTTTTGTGTCCAATCGATGTATGTGATTGAAGAGGGATCGAGGAGGCCTCGTGTCTAGGTGAGTCTTAGATATAAATATAGAACGGGTAGTGATTAAGTGAGAAGTTTAAATGGGGAAGTTTAGCTTCGAATTGATATTATCATAGTGGATTTATCCCTAGCTTGGTATGCCCCAAGAGTTGAAGAGTTGCTCCGAACTGAGTTAACAATTATGGTGTGTTGTTTATGCTTTTCAATGCTGTTTTTATTGTTTATACCTTTCCTGCTTGTTCATCTCTGATCAGATGTTCCAACATGTCATAGGACATATGAGTTTTGCCATACCGGATTTTTAACTAGTATCAGAGCAGGCATCTTGTCTGTTTCTGGATGAGATCCAAGGGGATACTTTCTGGTTTTTGTGCAAGGTAGAAGGGTTCTACTGAAAAGTTGTTTGAACTTTGAGAGTTCATATTATTGTTTGAATGATCCCTAGAAGTGGAGGATATAATGTTCATGATAGGATGTGTATTGGACCTGTCTACTGTTATCAGGCGAGCAACTTTGATAGTGAGTTGTTGTGATAGGTTTGATTTATTTTCAAACCTAGGATATTCTTTATTGCACCTAGAGTGTTGTGGTTGTATGCAATATGTTGTTCTTGATGACTGCTAAGAATTTTTTTTTGTGTATTCTACTGCATGCTATTTGTTGTAATCATGGTTGTTCCTTGTGTTGCAAGTAAAGGAAGGGCTTTAAGGTTTGGTCTCATCGACAGGTTTGGTGTGTGATGTTGTAGTGTATGGAAGACAATCTCAATTGATTACGTGAAGTTGTCAATGATACTTGAGTTTTATCTCTCAAGTCCACACATAAAGGCACCTTTGGTGAGTTTTTGAAGAAAGATTAGAGCCATTTATTTGGGTTTCTTGCAGAGTCTTCCTAATACTTGACCTAATTAGGAAAGTGACTCTGAATCTTGCTATAGTTTGGTATTACTAAAGCTTAGAATATTTTTGTAAACCTTGAAGGTGATCTAGGGTTATCTGTTCTCTAGAAGCAGTGTTAGGCTTCAGAACCAATATTTGTTTTGTGAGTTCCAGAAGAAAGGAACTAATACCCTACAAGATGTTGGGACATTGTGCAGATTCCTGTTGCAAAACATATGCTCTAGGTGTCAGATAAATGTGTGATGATTACATATGTTTGGAACCTACTCCTGACTTGGAAGAGGAGGCATTTTTGGTTGTATCTAAGTTGTTTTTATCCAGAAACACATCTTGGATTGAATTGGTTGAGATATGATCAACAAATATTGTGCTTCTTGGATCATTTTATTTCTGATTCAAGTTAGTTAAAGTGTAGAGGTTGAGCTTTAGTGTCCTGAAGGAATTTGTTATCTCAACCGGTCATTTTCATATATGAAGGTCAAGTTCATATGTGAAGGAAATTATCACTAAATTCTGGAAAATCCTTCTGATCAAAGGAGCCAGATTTATTTTGGAATCTTGTTTATGGCCAAAGAACATATTTCGTTTGTATTAAGAGATTCATGTGGGTGTGCACTAACCACATGTATGTACTTCTATTAAGGAGGAAAATGTATTATTCTCAAGGTGTTCATAGAAGTTGTTGAAAAAGAATCCCTAATATGGAGTTGGAGATTCTTGAGATGTCAGACATAATGTCTTGACATCCTTCTGTTGAGAATTTATTTTTCTCAACTTGGCTTGACTGGTGTTTCTGTCACACGGGATGGAGATTGTTTACTCAAACTTGATATCTCTTATCAGGTCTATAAGAGCATTTAACTCTTGTTCTGCTAATGTGAAAGAGACACTCTAGGGGTTGTGTGCAACGGAGATGCATCAACCAGGGGTAAGTTAATATTTTGTAAAATTAATGTACAGTCTTGATGAGTTGTCTAGAGGAATTGGAAGAAGTAGAAGTACTATTGGACAGTCTGTTTGAAGGGTTAATGATCATACAAAATCCAGTGTGTGGTGGTTTTCATGGTTGAGGGAATCTCCTCTTTAGGTGCAGAAGAATTATGATCAAACACCTCAAAGTTAGATAGGTAGTCTAGATTTCGTGCTTAAGGAAAAGGTCCTTGAGGTGTATTATGTGCATGGTCTGCATGTGTTTTGATCTGGTGTTAAAGTTTGACCAACTACTGATGGTTGATTCACTTGTGTTCTCCCTCAAGAGTGGTGTATGGACTACTATGGTGGTGTCTCTAGAACCATATTTAAAGGTGAAATCCATATGACTGAGATTGATATCTGATCTGATGTTAGAACATCATCTCAGGGGTGTTTGCAACTTAATGGAAGGAAGTTGTATGAAGATCATGGGGTGAGTATTGTTGTTCAACATTGGATTCCAAAGTTGGAATTGTTATACCCTAATTTTTCCCCTATGATTTCTCATCATCTCAACTTCATCAATACATTAAGATCACACATTAGGGTTGGTTATCTCTTTCTACTTTATCCCATCTTTAAGTTTTCTCTTGAGGAATTACCAAGCACCTTGAATTGTGTATCTTGTACATATGTTTTTTTAACTAACATCAAAATATGTATATATGTCTCTTTGAATGTTCATATTGTAGGTAATGGCATAATTACATTCATGTCACCATCTCCTAGCACAGAGGGTCAAAACTAGGGTTTTGAATTTAATCAGGAAATCTCTGACTTTTTTGGGCAATAATTGATTTTATGCTTCTCTACATGTTCATTAGCATCTATGATTGGAAGATTGATCATCAATTTTGATTGGAAAAGGTTCAAATGAACTTTAATTGATCATAACTTCTTCGTTTATTATTGAAAAAAAATGCAAACTTTACATGTTTGGAAAGAGGATACAAGATTCTTCAATTTTGTCCTTGAGGGCTCTGGTCCAAAAAGTAAAAGGGGAAGAAGTTATTGCGCTTGGAAAATTCTGGACACTTGATGAAATCTCTAAATATGTGCACAAGACATGATTTCTTCATAGCTAATTTTGAATGTCTATTTGATCTCAAATCAAAAAGTTGTCAACATCAAAGTTGGAGTTTGAAACTTTCTCTTCACTTTTGATTCAAGAACCATCTCAATGATCAAGTTTAGAGAGAGATACAATTGCTTAGGATTTGAAGCCTTGAGATGTCATTTTTCCAAGTTATGTGCACGCCAGGCCAAGCATTTCATCAAACAGTTCATGGGCACACATCCATCATCATTTTTCTCTTTGAAATATTCATGATTTTCAAAAGCGACCACATCAAAGATCAAGCTCTATGTGTTTTGAAAACTTTTATTAAAGAATTTTCTCAAAATAGTTCCTACACTTCAAGATATGATCATGGGAAGTAGGTTACATGAAACTGAATTTTTGCCCAACAACAAGGCATTTCGCGCTTGCATACTAGGAAAGAATTTCATCAAACATGTGACATGCATACATTTATAGCCATTTATATTATTGATTTAACCTTATTTTGAAAAATGTCGAACATGAAAGTTAGAGTATGTTGTTTCCTTTTCAATTTGATTCAAATTCCATTTCATTTCATACACTATAGAGAGAGATGCGATGAGTTGAAGTCATGATCATAATATTGAACAAGCTTGTATGGAAATGCATGGGGTTTATGTCAAAAAGGCATCAACCTTCCAGCTTACATTCCATGCTGATTTCATTTATTCAAAACAACCTCTAAAAGATTAGCAACATAAGGCAAAACGCAACACACCACACCACCTGCATTTTCTTGCCTTTTATACCCTCCAAGCAAAACTTATGCACGGATATTTTCTCACTCTATAAAAGCAACTACCCTACCTCACTCTAGACAGAGGATAATACACACAAGAAGAGGCATACGAGAGAGAGAGAGAGAGAGGGAGAGTGAGAGAGAGAGAGAGAGAGAGAGGAGAGAGAGAGAGAGAGAGAGTGAGAGAGAGAGAGAGAGAGAGAGAGAGAGAGAGAGAGAGAGAGGAGAGCGAGAGGAGAGAGAGAGAGAGAGAGAGAGAGAGAGAGAGAGAGAGAAGATATATATGAATTCATCTTCTTCAAAGGGTTCTATTGGATTCCATTTTTTTTCTCATCAAGATCTTTTCATTTTGTTCTCTCACTATTTTCTCTGGATTCAAGGATTGATACAAGTGATTTTCTGGGTTTCTAAGCTTGTAAGCTTGATTCGAAGTAGTAGTGGAAGAAATCCACCAAGTAAGCTCTTAAGAATTCATAAGATTTATCCATAAGCTTGCATATGAATCTATGATGACTTTTAATTGTGAATTCATGCCCATTGAATTCATGCCCATTGAATGGATAGCTGGCCGAAAAAATAGGTTTGAAGTATACATCTGTTTGAACTTGAATTTACTGTGTGTTTTCAGTTTTTTAAGAAAGTGATGAAATCGTGACTTTGAACATGATTTTCTATGAGGTGCAATGATTTTTTGACGAAATAATTGAGTCTATGTTGTTCTATGCCACGAGATGTTCATTTTTTATTTTGTTTTCACTCGATTTCATAGAGTATGCAGAGAGATATAAAGCTCTGAGAATCGTATGATGAAACTGCATTTTATCGTTAGATGTTGGATCATGTGGTAGGGACGATGACATGTTGCCTTTTAATTGAGCATGATCTTAATTTCTTTTACAACGCCTTCTGTTAATAACATGTGTAGTAGATTTTCAATATATTTGAATTTTCTTTGTTTTCTTTAATTTTATTTTAATATTTTTCTTAATTCAAAAATTACCACAAAAATATTTTAAACTTTATTTTCAATATATTTTCATATTCTGATTTTTATTTCATAGTCTTATCATTTTTTCATGATTAAATAAATTCAAGTAGTTTAATTAGGGTTTTAATCATTCTATAGGGTTTTAATCATTCTATAGGTTCTAAAAATCCATAAAAAAATATTCTGAGTTGAAGTTTGTGTCTAATTCTAAAAAATAATTTTTGTCCATTTTTACAAAATTCGTGGGATGCAAATTAAATCAGTTGATTGGTTATATCACTTTTTCTTTGTTTTTTTTATATATTGTGTAAATAGTTTTTATTTAATTCTTCCTTTTGAGATGAAATTCAAGAAAAATATACTCACTAACTATTAGGTATTGAATTAATTTTTTATGATTTTTAATTGGGTTTACATGTCATTTTTCTTATTTTTCAAGATTTTAGAAGTTAATTGTTGTTTTTGAGGTATTTTCTTGCTTAAGCATAAAGAAATAATTAATTCTCTAACTTCCCTCATTTCTAAAAATCTAATAAAATATGTTCAAAGTTCACGGATGAGTCAAGATCATTTAAACCTTTTTTTATGATTTTTAAAGTATGATCTTCTATTTTATTCAAAATATTTTGTAAAGCATGCCTAGTTTTAGTATTTGACCAACTAGTTTTGATGTTTGAGTTTCAAAATCATATTTCCTCCTTTTTTTCAAGAACTTTTGGATATGCCTCTAACTTTTTGAGGTCTTTAGGGAATTTTAATTAAATTGAAATAAATTTACAAGTTACTTTCCTATTTTTAACCTAATTTTTACTTAGGAGTATGCTTAGGGTTTTGCTTTGATAAAAAAGTTTGTGGTTGAGAACTTGTGTGCATAGTTTTTGGCTAAATTTTGGCATGACATACGCTACTGACTTGGGAGTTATTTTGGGACAAATTCCTCAACCTCGTTGGTTCTTTAGTGTTGATAGGTTGAAAAACCAAATCCACCAAAATGGATGAATGATGTTGATGATATTTGAAACCCTAATTTCATCTAATACATCCCCTCCCTCTTCATCTTATCCCTTTCTTACTTGTGCTACATGTTGTTGGAGAATAATCTACATATAATTTCTCTAACATGTGGTACATATATTTCTCTCGACCGGCCTCAAAATAGGTGTGACTTCTACATAAGTCCACTTACAATTGCTTAACATAGCGCTAAATCGGTGTGACTTCTTTATGTCAAGTTTTGGCTTCTTGTTGGTTAGATGGTTTTTTTCCCTAGCTTTTACCTTATGCTTTAGGATAGTCCCTTAATCTCCTCCTATCTTCTTTAATTTCAAAAAATTTCTCCCTCCTTTTCAAAAGTTCTTCTTGTTTTCTATCTTGAACCAAACATGGACTTAGGTCCGTGCATTTTCAAAAATCTTTTCTTAATCAAACTTTAACCAAATTAATCATGCTTTGACATTTTTTTGTGAGAAGACAAAAAGTCAATCAACCTCATTCAAACCATTTTGCCACTTTGGCTTTTTACCTTTAAAACTTTTCTAAAAAGATTAGACTCTTGTCGATTCTTATAGTAATACGAGCTACTATACTTATACTATATGTAGTGAAGTGAGATATTTTTCACTTGTACGTTCAGTGAGGCTTTGTTGATTTTAAAATCCAAGCTATATCCTCCACTTTGAGATTATAACAGGTGTTTATTCATTTTATTACACACTATTCAGTTTACAGCCAAGATTCAATCTTCCTCTCTCTCGCGATACCCAACCCTTTCCTTTCACTCCCAAACCCTAAATACAAACAACTGTGGCGGCTCAAGAAAAACCCGGTACCCCTCCTTCATCGTAAACCCTATAAACCCTCAAAAATAAAGAACTATCAATGCAAGATAAGCGCTCTTACCCTCTTGCGATTTTCTGTTCTGATTTCTGAATGTTTATCCGATTTGGTGCTAAACTCTTCTTCTCTGTCGTCTTTTGCAGATTTCGATGGTGGAGTAGCGGCGGAAGAGTGTTGGGATGGCCAGTAGAGGAATGATCGGACTTCCAGTTGCGGTTAGGGTTTTAGATATTGAAACCCTAACCGTTCTTCTTCTTTGTCTTCAACGAATTGGTTCTTCTTCTTCTATATTTCTTCAATCCTCTTCCCGTCTCGGTATCGATTTCTTCTTCCAGCTTCACTGTTTTTTTCCTCCCTCTCTACTGTGTTCTTCAGTCAGTATATATAGGGCAAGACTTTTAGGGTTTGCGAATTGTTGTTAGAATTTTTTAGCGTAGATTATGGGGATTAGAGATCCAAGATTGATTCACGATTTGTAATTATAATTGATTTGTAATTAGATTGATTTCTGTAATTATTGATTTTGTCTTACTGTAAATTTGGATTTTGTTGTAATATAGATTCTGGAGATTTGATTTAGTTCTCTTTCTATATTTGATTTGCGTTTTTAGATTTGGGTTGTAAACAAAAGATTTGATTATCAATCGATTTCTACAATAAATGTAAATGGAGAAAAATGTGCATCATTATTGGCTTAATTGATACAGTAGGTGTTAGAAGAAATTGGGCTTTGCGTTATTATTTCCGGTCCAGTAACAACACCTTACAGAAAACGTTTTTTGGTATAACTAGGCCCAATTGGCCTTCCCTTTTTTACTTGACCCAATACTAGTTGTTTTAAAACACCAAAATAATTTTTACAAATAATATTTAATGAAACAGCTTACAAAATCTTATACTAATAAAATAACAAATAATAACAACGACAATGTTTTAGTAATAAAGAATGATCAACTCGCCAAGATGGACCCAGCTCACTATTTCGTTTACTGTAATACTCTGGATTGCTTTGCAACAGATTGGGCCTAACATTAATAAATAGTTTATAAATATTAAAATAAAGCTTAAACAAAATAGGATGATTTTCAAAAATAGATCAATTCGGTTAATAAGACATACACACCCCTTCTCTTATCTAAACGAAAATGGGCCATCTCAATGTTTTTTTTTTAATTTCTTTGGGCCTTTACAAGAACAACAAATCTTTATTGGGCTTTAAACCTAATTCTTATTATTGAAAAAGTTTTCCACATTCTAATCTCATGGGCCATTGGCCAACATGCTTCGTGAATGGGCTTATGGATACATGGGTCTTTCTGATTTAGAAAGCCCCGCTCTCCTGAATTAAAGTACACCCACGGTTGACTTGGATTTAAGGATGAGCCATCAGATATTGTTGAACCATCCTTAATTAAAACAGTTCTTCTATTTTAATCTTAAAAAATGTAATCATCAAGATAGGGCAAATTTGGGGTACCACATAGTGCAACACTCGTGCTAAGAAAATATGGAAAACATTAAGAAAGAGATCTTTGAACTCCACAAAGAGGTAACTACTTTGAAGGCTGGTATGGAGTATCTAACTTCTTTTGTTAAAACTTTGGTTGTTTCCCAAGTCAATCCTTCTAGGAAGGAAGAAGAGATGGCAAAGGTCGTCACAAAAACTCTGAAATCATTATTTCATGAGAAGGTGATATTTAATGCACCCAGTGATTTCCCTGAAAAGGTGAATATGAGAGTGCTTCTAGAAGAGGATGTCCAAAAGGGATGTTTATCTGGAGATGGTTAGCTAGTGGTGTGAAGAAGTTTGATAATAACTTTTGCAAGAAGAGAACCAGAGGAAGAAATAATCATCGTCAGAATCAGCATGTTTCTCCTATCATCCATGTGTTCAATTTACCTCTCGTTGCTCCAGTTTGTCAACAGAATCGGCAAGTTCCTGATCAGAGGAAAACACAGTGTGATCCCATTCTAACAACCTATACAAAGTTGTTTCCTGTCCTAATGCAGAGGAGTTTAGTTCAGACCCTACCTCCACCGAAGGTTCCTGAGAAGATGCCTTGGTACTACAAAGTTGATTTAACTTGTGCCTTTCATCAGGGAGCCCCTGGGCATAGTATCGAACATTGTTATCCATTGAAAGCTGAAGTCCATAGATTGGTCAGAAATGGTATCTTGTCATTTAAGGATATTTTTCTTGAGGTTCAAGTCAATTCTTTACCGAAGAATAAATATGATTGAAGGATATCCTGGATTTTAAGTATGATTAGCCTTCTCAGTTTACTAGAAATTTTACTTCTTTTTCATTTGTAATCTTTTTTTATTGTTTATCAATGCATTATTTGCATGTAAGAACTTATTTGCATTTGAATGATTATCTTAATACAATGAATATGTTTTTTTTTTGAAGAACCCCATTCATTTCACTCGTATTTGGTTTTAATTTTAAATTGCTTTTTGCATTATGATACCAACTTGTTACCCATTCTCTTTCCTAGGCAGAGATTGGATGGAGGATGATGATATTAAAATGAAAAATTTATGGTTGTATGCTTTGAATAAAACCATGTTGACAATGTACAGACATTGTTTAAAATAACTAAACACCGGAGATATAAGGGAGTGAAACCCTCGTTAACCCCTTTGAGCCTTGAGTAGGAGTTTCTTTTCTATTCAGAAAAAATCCTCATTCTTAACCTGGGGCAAGGTAGTGTTCAGCTAATATGATTGAGCGTTCAAAACTCATCAAGAGTGCACATCTAAGGATAAAACAATGGTTATCCATAAAAAGGCTTAAGAAAGTCAAAAATGAAATGGCTAACATTCACTTATTAGGTGTGTGCGTCCAATAACGATACAATAATGGTTATCCCTCACCAACCAAGAAATCAGGCACTTACAAGTCTTCCAACAAGTCAAAAATGACTCAAAGTCACGCAATGTATTAAAAAGGAAAGAAAAGGTAATAAGAATACAAAAATTATGAAAAAAGAAAGAGACAAAAAGCCCCGCTAAGTCGAAATTTAAAAAAAAAAGTCACTTAGGAAAAATTCAAAGCATCCCGCTGGACTTTAGAGTCAAATTCAAAAGGAATTTGTCCTGTCAAAAGTTAGGGAAAGCCTGAATGGCGAAAAAGGATTATGAGATGAAGATCCTCATCAAAGAACATAGTCGTGTGACGAGAAACCCAAAAGAAGCAAAGGTGAGTGACTGTCATGTCTAAAGGATATTATTGGTTCCTCAACCATCAAATAAATCCTCTCGAGAGATGAGTGCTCATTTTGGTTTAACTCAACGTAGGAATGGAGAGCATCATGGAGAATGGGTGGGCACCAAATATTTTGAGCCTTAAATATTTTTTTCTAAAAACCGTGAACTAGACCATGTTACAACCCTCAAAAGTCCTAATTGAAATAGGGTTTATTTTAAAATCATACTCCAACGAGATAGTGTTTCCTGACTTCCATGAGTTTTGCTAAATTATTGTTATTGGTATCATATGCTTTTGTTATCTTTCATACCAAAAAAAATCAATGTCGCATCCAGGCTAGTGATTTATTCACAAGGTTTTGCCACATATTTTTAATAAAATCTTCAAGAATTACATAATTATTGCATTAGAATTTTCATTCTTAGAATAAACATTTTCTGCTGGCAAAACAATTGTTTGATATCAAGGATGCTTACATTTGAGTATCAGCAAAGAGCATGTTGTCGAGAAGAAGTTATTGAGCAAAGAACATGAAACATTCAGTCAATCTAGGGCAATCATATCGAGATTCAACAAACCTCTAGAAGTCTGTTGGTCATGCATATTATCTTAAATTCAGCCAATTTAAGGCAGTTATGTCGATATTCGACAAATCTCTAAAAGCCTTTTGGTCAGACATATTATCTTAAAAGCATACAACCAAGGGAAAGTTATGAAAGTTATCTTGGTCAGCACGGTAAACTTGGGACACCAAATTTGTTTCCAATGGCATTTCTAGATTTTTGTCAAAATAGTTACTATGTTCTCCCCTCAAGCCTAGAATCTTCCTCAAACAAGACTATTTCTCGTGATCCTCCTTGTTGATATGTGCATGGTTTCCTCTATAGTGGTTGATCAGTTAAGGGTTTCCTACAGGTTGTAGTGTAGTTTAGTGTAGTGTTGGGTTTGTAATCCCATTTTCCTCAGCTAAGTCTTGATTCGGGTTTCTCTAGCTGAGTGTGATTCTTTCCTCATCCAGGTGGTGATCAAGCAGAGATTGAAAATGCTATGAAGCCTTTACTCATTTGATGGAGTTCTTTCTCCCTTTGTGTTGTACCCCAAAATTTGCCCTCCCATATTATTCAAGAATTGCAAAGAGCATGCTTCAAAATTCCCCAAGGGTTGCACAGTTCAAGGGTCTCCTAACAGTCAAAAACTAGGGTTTTTGTTCTGGCAAAGAAAATGAAGTTTCCAAGGGTCCAATCAAGTCCCACATGCCTATAAACATTGTCAAGTATCCTCATACCAAGTTTCAAGACTTACAGCACAAAATTGCACAGTCAAAAACCCTAATTGCACTACAGTCAACTGTAGGGGCAAAATGGTCATTTGACAGTCAAAAGTTCAAATTTTTGGTCAACATCTCATTTTGAAGCCACAAACATCATTTGATCAATTCTTGATCATGATTTTCAAAGCTTGGCTCAAAAAGTCTCAAGATGCAAAAGTTTCCATATTTGGACAGTTGAAAAAGTCAACTGTAACTTGACCAAGGCATAACTTCCACATGGATTATCAGAAAAATTCCATCCAAAGCTCATTTTGAAGAGAAAGACATTTCCTACAACTCCTCTTCACACTTCAAGTCCAAGAAATGCTCTCACAAAAAGTTATCAATTTCAACATTATAGGTCATTTTCAAAAGTCAACAAAAAGGGACTTTAAGTCAAAGGCCATAACTTGATATTGGTAAATCAAAATAACATGGGACCAAAGGCATTGGTTAGAGGACTTCAAGACCTTTCAAAAATGTCCAAGAACATGAGCAAATCTTAAAAATTGAGCAAGATATGCCTTGTGGAAGTTGGGAAATTTTTGGATATTTTGAAAAGTCAACTTTGCTTCAAATGTCTTAAAATTGCTAATGGGCCACATTTTCTTCCAAGATTCATCACCCAAAGCATGTGCACGACCATTTGGCCCAAAGGGAATTTATTCATCATTTTTATTTATTTATTTGAATTTTTAATTGCTAATAATTCATTTAATTAATTAAAATATGGAAAAAATACCAAAGCAAGTTTTTCAAATCTTTTTATGCATGGAATATCTTCAAGATTTCGTGCATTATCAAATATGGAAGGAATCAAGTTGATTGGACATGATTGGTATCAAATATGCATGGAAAAGATTGAAAAATATATGCATGAAAATCAAATATCTTGTACATCAATGCAAAGGGTTTTGGATCCAATTTTCAACCCTAATCAGTTCCCATACTTATACTAATGCAAACCCTAGTGAAAAAAACCTCCAAGCTGCGCCAGAATTCAAGAACAAAGTTTGAGTTTTTGTCAAAAAATTCCAAAACTGAAAACTACATTCCAGTGCGATTCAAAGGAAAATAATCATTCCATTACATTCCTGAGACTTCAAGGAAGGTTTTCAGATCAAAACCATCATCCCTAACGCCCAGAATTGGTAACTAGAAGTCAGACCGTGTCACTTTTTTGCATAATCGTATTGTATCATTCATGCCATGATTTTCAATTCTAATGCTTGTTTTGTATTGTTCTTATCATTCTGAAGCTAACCCTATTGTTTAATTAAGTTTTGCTTGCCCATACGCGATTTCACCATGGAAGATTGTTAGGGTTTCAGAAACCTTGAATTGGGGTTTCTCAGTTATGGAAAAATCAGGACACGAGACTTAGACCATTAAAATCAGGACTCTCATACGAACTCAATGCTTAGGTCGCGATTAATTTATGACCAAAGGATTTCTAATCGCTATTTTTGTATGCAGCACTTAGTGGGGGTTTAAAACCCCCGCTATTCAATCTGTTTTTGTTTCAGATACAGCGCACAGATGGAGAAGACGGTGATGTGTAAGGCGATGGTTGGTGTATTTGAATTGCGCGCGGAAAAATGCCACTAGCCCTTGTTTTATCTCATATTGATTTTTTGTCATATAATAAACAAAGCGCGTAGTTGGATCAGTTGGCAAGGCGTGGGGTTGGTAATCTCTGGGACCTGGGTTCGAATCCCAGGTCCCCCTTTCTTATTCCATATTTTTCTTCTAACCACGTTCCTATGCAGCATGCCTCCAAACATCCACCATACCACAATCTCAGCTTGCCACGCATCCCATGATCCCAATCCAAAGGTCCAGAATTGAAGAACATCCTAGGCCTCAGTCAATGCACACACACGCTTCATGAAAAGTCAAACAAAGGCCTTAAACGTTGGGCCTGATTGCTAGCCAAAAAACCTCCAGTTTGGGGACAGAACCCCCCTTGGTTTGCTTCTTCATTCTTTTTATATTTTTCTATTTTTATTTGTTTTAATTAGTTTTAATTTTATTTAACATTTTCTTAATATAAAAAATAATATAAAAATCAGAAAAGACAAAAACCAAAGTATATTTTATTTAACTAATATTTTTGTAAATAAATTTCATTAATTAATTTAGCTTTTTAAATTTAGGTTTAACTTTAACATTTTCTTAATAAATTTAAAATTTGTAGAATTAGGTTTTAATTACTTTCACCTTTTTCTTTTCTTTTATTAATTATTAATTATTAATTATTATTTTTGTAAATAAAATTGTATTAATTAATTAGGTTTAATTTTAGGTTAAATTTTAATGCTTTTCTTAATAAATTAAAAATAACTAGAATTAGGGTTAATTAATATTAATTAATTTCATTTAGTTCTCATGAAAAAATTCATAAATACAAAAACTCAAAAAAAAATAATTTCCTTTCATTTTAATTTAATTAATTTGTTAATTTAATTTCATTAAAAAGGGTCCAACGCCCTCGCATTCCCGATTTTTATTCTCTTCGCGCATTTTAGTCTTATTCCTTCTTTTAAATATTTATGTAATTCTCCCAAAGCCATGTAATTCGGACATTTTATATTTTTCGCACTTTACTTTATTTTATGTCAAATCGGGTCCTGGATTTAATTTGGCGATGTGGACCCGCGCCTTTGTAATAGTTTAGGAACCTTTAATTTCTCGCAACTTTTTAACTGCTAATAAATCGCATGCAAGAATGAATGTCAAAATAAAAACAAAAGCGTAGATCACCCCCGACATGAACAAGATAAATGTAAATGAACATGACATACAAATCACACACCGCCCCTAGGATACGCTTCACTGTTGCCTTGCCTCTCGAAAGGTGATCGTCGAGTAGAGGATGTTTTAGTAAGTCCTCATGATCCTGGAACCTGGCATGAGGGTAGCTTCTAAGGTGTCTTCCTATTGCTCTGGTGATCACCATGTCCCGAACCTCGAATTGACCCGAACACCTCCAACGGTGGTGCTACCTACCTCTAAATGGTGGGATGGCACTACTTTAAGGACATTTACACAGACGAATTCCTTAGGGTAGGTAGACAACTCTAGATACTTGCTCTAATTTCAAAACAAATCAAAAATACTTTTCACACCGACACCTTTTCAAAAAGCTTTCGAAAGCAATTTTTCAAACACTCTTGAGGACCGATACAAGAGTCGAACTGGAATTTTCAAAGAAACTTTTTAAAACCCACAATTGAAAAGCAAACAAACCATTTTGAAAACACAAGTGAGCAAGTATCTAAGAGCCCATGGATAACCATGGATAGAAAGGGTGCTAACACCTTCCCTTTCTATAATCTACCTCCCGGACCGAGAGCAATCTCTTTAAGGAATTTTTCTGTGCTTTTGTCCTTTCCATTTGGAGAAAATAAAAGACGGTGGCGACTCTTGCTTCCGCGACATTTTGCGAACCAGCGTTAAACAGTCAGTTCCAGATCCACCGATCATAGAACTGGCGACTCTACTGGGGACCTAAACTAAAAGTGAGGTGTACCTTAGGATTAAGTTCATAACTGTGTTTTCAATTGTATTGACTTGATTGCTTTAAAATTGTGGGTTGCATGGGAGTTACATAGATCCTAACCCGGATCTGGGGATACCCTGTTTAGGTAGCATAAGCTGTGAGGGACCTGTCCGGCGTAGACCGACACGGGTGAAGCAGTGGCTACGTTGGTGTGGCACCTTGGTCTGTATCGATATCCCTTGTGTTGCAACGAGGAGAATATGGGTCTTATGAGGAGTCATTAAGCACCAACAGACCTTAGAACCTTAAATGACACAACTTGGCCATTAGAACAGTAGCATTATGCTACGCCCATTGAGGCTAAACTCTCGTGATGGTTCTGGCCGCAAGAAAAGATTGCGATGCTGGAGTTATGACCGATTGAGGGTAGTCAATGATATTGGGATCCTCTAAGAACCCGGTTTACTTTGATAGGACATGTATGAACCAACAAACTGAAAGAGGGTAGTACCTAGACCTCATGCTGGCCTAAACTTTAAGGGTTTGCCTTGTGTGACTTGTGTGCCTTACCATGTTTGCCTTTGTATCTATTTGTGGTGTGCTTTATCATAACATCATAACATCATGAGCATTGCATGCATCCTGCATAAGGACTGACCATTTCAAAGACAAGAGGGTTTCACCTTTGCTCTGTTTTGTAGGACACCATGATGCCTGTGCGAAGGAATACTATTCGGTTCAACTTTGTTCACTCACCTGAGTTGCTTGAAGAGTTGGTTAGCAGAATTCCAAATACCACTTCCTTCATTCAGAGGCATGTTTCTCTTCTCAGTTTAGTCACTACAAAGCGGGATCAACAGTTGATGAGTGTTATGACCCAGTTCTATGACCCTCTGTACCAGTGCTTCACCTTTCAAGACTTCCAGCTGGTCCCTACCCTGGAAGAGTTCTCTGATTTGCTTGGTATCCCTATCTTGGATCAGACTCCCTTTACTGGTTGGGAAAAGACCCTCAGGCTTGAGGAGGTTGCTGCAGCTCTTCCCTTGACACATCAAGAGGTAATGGACAACTGGGTGACTAGAAGCGGAGTTAAGGGTTTCTTGGCCAAGTTTCTGATTGGTAAAGCTAACAGCTTCTGAAATGACCTGGACTTTAGGGCATATGAAGACATCTTGGCTCTCTTAATCTATGGGTTAGTCTTGTTTCCTAATCCTGACAACTTCATCAATGTCACTGCCATAAGGATCTTTATGTCTCAGAATCCTGTGCCTACTCTCTTGGGTGACATCCTGCAACAACTTTATGCTCGTACCACCCGAAGACGAGGAACTCTATGGTGTTGTATCCCTTTGTTGGGAGGTGGTTTATTTCGCACCTCCCTAAGTTCGTACTGAAGAACCAAGAAGGAAGAGGTTGGGCTCATAGGTTAATGTCTCTCACTGATAAAGACATCATTTGGACTTGCAGAGGTTTGGATGAGATAGATGTTATTGATCGATGCGGAGAATACCCTAATGTTCCTCTGATTGGTACCCAAGGAGGAATCTCTTACAATCCCTGTTGTGATCGGTGGATCTGGAACTGACTGTTTTAAAGCTGGTTTCGCAAAATGTCGCGGTAAGCAAGAGTCGCCACCGTCTTTTATTTTCTCCAAATGGAAAGGACAAAAGCACAGAAAAATTCCTTATAGAGATTGCTCTCGGTTCGGGAGGTAGATTTATAGAAAGGGAAGGTGTTAGCACCCTTTCTATCCATGGTTATCCATGGGCTCTTAGATACTTGCTCATTGTGTTTTCAAAATGTTTGTTTGCTTTTCAAAGTGTGAGTGGGTTTGAAAAAAGTTTCGTTTGAAAAAATTTCTAAGTAACTCTTGTATCTGTCCTCAAGAGTGTATGAAAAATTTGTTTGAAAACTTTTAGAAAGTGTAGGTGTGAAAAGTATTTTGTTTGTTTTTGAAAAGAGCAAGTATCTATGAGAATCTACCTACCCTAAGGAATTCGTCTGTGTAAATGTCCTTTAAAGTAGTGCCATCCCACCATTGAGAGGTAGGTGGCACCACCGTTGGAGGTGTTCGGATCAATTCGAGGTTCGGGACATGGTGATCACCAGAGCAATGGGAAGACACCTTAGAAGCTACCCTCATGCCAGGTTCCCGGATCATGAGGACTTACTAAGACATCCTCTACTCGACGACCACCTTTCGAGGGGCAAGGCAACAGTGAAGCGTACCCTAGGGGTGGTGTGTGAGTTGTGTGTCATTTTCAGTTTATTGTTTGTCTTGTCATGCATTGGTGATCTACGTTTCAATTTTATTTTTAGGCATTCATTCTTTCATGTTATTGTTTAACAGTTAAAGGTGCGGGAAATTAAAGTGCGGAAAAGATAAAAGATCCTACGCTATTACAAACGCCAAATTAATCCAGACCCGATTTAAAATAAATTGCAGAAAATAAATGCCTAATTAACTATTACAGGGCTTTGGAGCAATTACATTGTATTTACAACAAGAAATAAATAAAACGCGCAAAACAAAAATGTAATCGAATGCGAGGGCGTTGAACCCTTTAAAGGAGTTAAATTGAAATTATTAAATTAATTAAATTAAATAAAGGAAAGGACTTATTTTTTATGTTTTTTTGTATTTATGACATTAAAGAAAAAATTAAATTAATTAAAAGTCAAATAATTAATTCTAATTCTAATTGTTTTTAATTTATTAAAGAAAATGCATTAAAGTTAAAACCTAGAATTAAAACTAAATTAATTATGAAATTTATTTACAAAATTAATGGTTGATGATAAAATATTTAATTAATTAAAAAAAAAGGGTAAAAAAGTGTTAAAGATCTATTTTTATTATTTTTGGTTTATTGTGAAAAAAGAATTAAATTACAACCTAAAATTAAACCTAAATTAATTATGGGATTTATTTACAAAATTAATACTAAAATAAAATATTTATTTTTTATCTTTTTCTGATTTTTTGGTATTTTTATATTTTGAAAATATTAAATTAAAGCATTTAAAAAAATTAATCAAAACAAAGAAAAGAGAAGAATATATAAAAAAGTTAAAAAGAAAGCAAACTAGAGGGGTGCAGCCCAAGTAATTCTGGCACATTTTGGAGGCTTTGTTGACTTTTCCAGGCAAGGTGCTGGAGCGTTGACCTGGACTACCATGTGCCTTGGATCTGGACCTTTGATTTGATCACCCTGACTTTGTGAATGGTTTGATTTTGAGAGTATATCGTGTGCTTCAGCGTGGATCCTGCATGTGAAGATCAATTGAAAAAAAATATGTGGAAAGGGTGGGGACCTGGGATCGAACCCAGGTCCTGAACATCACTAGTCACGCGCTACACCAACCAGGCCACTTGCTTTCTTTGTATATTAATTAACAAATAATAAACATAAAATAAACCAACGCGTTCTCTTCCTTTGGCGCGAATTTTCAAACGAAGCAATCAACTCCTTACACATCAGCGTCTTCTTCGTTGGCTTATTTTTCCTGAAATAAAAAAAGACATAGGCAACGGTTTTGAAACGTTGCTGTAAGCACCATACAAGAAAATAACGAATAGGCCATGAGGCCTCATAAATTAGGCGCGACATATGATTCCTCTTCGTCTGAATGTGCCTGATGCCATGGTGCTAGTCGCGTGTCCTAATTTTGCAGGGATAAGAAACGCCTAATTTGAAAACCTGAAAACCCTAAGCATCTCTAATGGCAAATCCTTATGTAAGGCATGAAAACAAAATTAAACCATGCAGTTAGTTTGTAAACATCATCCTAAACACAAAAACAACAACAAAATATGTTAAAAACGCATGGATAATGGAAAACAGTTTTGGAATTTTCTCTACCAATTTCAGTGATGACTTCGCGTGTTCTTGAGTATGGGGCTTAGTTTTTGATTGGAGTATGTCCTGTAACCTTCAAGGAAGCTAATGGAATGGAAATTAGGTCTTGAATTGCCCTGGAAGTGAACTTTCAGTATTGAGATTTTTTTGCAAAAAAGTGAGTTTTGTTTTGAGCAATAGGGCGCAGCTTCTCTGTCAATTTTGATGTGTATCACTTGTATATACCCTAAGCAATGTGTTTGGATGAAAGTTATGGCCAATAATGCCTTGCATTGATGTTTTGGATTTTCACATAAACCTCCATTATCACACCTTCCATTTTTGCCTTATTTTTGAATTCTTGCCTTATTTGCCTCTTTGCACGAATTTGGTATAGGCTTAATGATGTTTCAAGGCTAGTTAAGGCCAAATATTTCATTTAATCAAACTTTTTGATTTTTCCTTGATTTTAAAAGATTTAAACTTAATTAAATCCAAGAAAATCAATAAAAAATGAAAACATTAATTAAAAAATATGAAATAAAAGGTGGGACACGTGGGAAGCATGGCCAAGTCAATTCAAGTGGAAAAAGTGGGCCCCTTTTGTCAAAAATGAGATTTCAAGGATAAATGATTTTGGCCATTTCACAAAAATTTCCCAACTTCTCCAATGCATAACTTGCTCAATTTTTAAGCTTTGCTCATGTTCTTAGACATTTTGGAAAGTTTTTTGAGTCCTCTAACCAATGCCTTTGGTCCCATGTCATTTTGATTTACCAATCTCAAGTTATGGCCTTTGACTTAAAGTTCCTTTTTGTTGACTTTTGAAAATGACCTATAATGTTGAAATTGATAACTTTTTGTGAGAGCATTTCTTGGACTTGAAGTATGAAGATGAGTTGTAGGAAATGTCTTTCTATTCAAAATGAGCTTTGGATGGAATTTTTCTGATGAACCATGTGAAAGTTATGCCCTGGTCAATTTCAGTTGACTTTTTCAGCTGTCCAAAAATAGAAACTTTTGCATCTTGATGATTTTTGAGCCAAGTTTTGAGAATCATGATCAAGCATTGATCAAATGATGTTTGTGGCTTCAAAATGATATGTTGACCAAAAATTTGAACTTTTGACTGTCAAATGACCATTTTGCCCCTACAGTTGACTGTAGTGCAATTAGGGTTTTTGACTGTGCAATTTTGTAATGAAAGTATTGAAACTTGATATGAGGATGCTTGACCATATTTGTAGGCATGTGAGACTTGATTGGACCTTTGAAAATTTTATTTTCTTGATCAGAAGCAAAACCCTAATCTTGACTGCTTAGGAAGCTCTTGCACTGTGCAACCCTTGGGGAACTTTGAAGCTTGGCTTGGCAATTTCTTGAAAAATATGGGAGGGCAAATTTTGGGGTACAACAGTTGCCCCTGTTCAATCTTCTTAGACCTGAGGATGCAGATTGGCTGACGTGCCTTTCGTAATCCGAAGGTAGAAGATGATTGGACACTAGAGTGCCCAGAAATTTGCGCTCACATAGTAGCAGTGTGGTGGGAATGGGCTTATAGATGCCATTTAGAGGTTGATGAATAGGATGATGGGCTTATAGATGCCATCTGGATGTTGATTGCGTAAGAGATTCCTTAGCGAGAACCTGCATACCTGCAAAAGAAAAAGTAATACCTGACACGTTGCAAGAACTGGTTTTCAGGTGCTTGGCATAGATATGTCCTGACTGGTTACAGGAGCTGAGTCTGGATCTTCAAAAGGTGATGAATGAACCAGGGATGGCTACTACCTTAGCATGAATGGTAAGAGAACCTTGGGTGACTTTAACTTCAACAACGCTCGTTGAGAAAATCTTGGTGGGAATTACCATCTTCGCAGGATCGGGAAGAGAACCATAGGACATTATAATTTGAAAGGGAATCACCTCACTCACCGTCGGAGAGGGAACCATAGGAAATTATAATCTGAAAGGAATTATCACCTCACTCACCGTCGGAGAGGGAACCATAGGAGATTATCACCTCACTCACCGTCGGAGAGGGAACCATCTGAAAAGGAATTATCACCTCACTCACCGTCGGAGAGGGAACCATAGGAGATTATCACCTCACTCACCGTCGGAGAGGGAACCATCTGAAAAGGAATTATCACCTCACTCACCGTCGGAGAGGGAACCATCTGAAAAGGAATTATCACCTCACTCACCGTCGGAGAGGGAACCATAGAAAAAGAATTATCACCTCACTCACCGTCGGAGAGGGAACCATAGAAAAGGAATTATCGCCTCACTCACTGTCGGAGAGGGAACCATCTGAAAAGGAATTATCACCTCACTCACCGTCGGAAAGGGAACCATAGAAAAGGAATTATCACCTCACTCACCGTCGGAGAGGGAACCATAGAAAAGGAATTATCGCCTCACTCACCATCGGAGAGGGAACCAAAGGAAATTATAATCTCAAAAGCGGGCGTTTGAGAAAAACCTAAAATGGAATTATCACCTCCACAACGTCGGGAGAGAACCAAAGGAAATTATAATCTCAAAAGCGGGCGTTTGAGAAAAACCTAAAATGGAATTATCACCTCCACAACGTCGGGAGAGAACCAAAGGAAATTATAATCTCAAAAGCGGGCTTTTGAGAAAAACCTAAAATGGAATTATCACCTCCACAACGTCGGGAGAGAACCAAAGGAAATTATAATCTCAAAAGCGGGCGTTTGAGAAAAACCTGATAACTTCTACTGAGTCTTCATCAGAAAAATCTGTTGGGAGTCGATTTAGCTGGACTAGAGAAGGCCTCGGACTGGATAAGAAATCTTTGGGGTCGATTAACTGAACCGGTCTAGGTCTTGAAATATGATTGAGAATTTAGCTGAAACTTTCCTGAAAGAATAGAGGTCAGTCATATGCAATGCATGATATGGATCAAGCAATGATGTTCTCAACATAAATGAGGTTTGTATGATATAATGCGTCTATGCATGCTATAATGATGTATGTGATGTTTTATGAATGTATGTTTTCGTCTAGGAAATTAAATCCTTGACGGGTGCCGGGAAGTCATATCCTGGGCTGATGTTTGCAGGATAGATTTTGCTTCTGTTGGGGATACTAGTTGCAAGAATACCGGTAGGAGAAGATGACTCTGTTGAGGAATAAACTTGGCGAATGGATAACTCTGCGGGGAGAAAGGTACCCTGACGATCTTGCTGGGAAGCGATACTCTGTGGGGAGAGAGATACTTTGTTGAGTTTTGATAACAACTTGCTGTGGATACCATCGTTATATTGGAAGTGTTAATGGACTTCGCTGAGGATAAGAAGACTCTATCGAGGACGCTCTTTCCGTGGCTTTTGGCTGAGGATAACCCAGTTATATCCTGTTAAGGAAACAACTCTTTAAATAAAGCCGGACGACGCGTTCGTGCTCTGCGAGGGGATAAGCTTCCAGAATCTACTGGGGATAAGCTTACTGCTTGGGGAGATGACTTCCAACTTTCCGGGGGAAACTGGATTGGATTCTCCTGGGGAAGTTTTGAGATGTATCGGGGGAAGTGACACCGCTGAATGTTTGATATACCGTCGGGGAACAATCTTGAGACCAAGACTGCTGGGGACGCTTGTTAAGAATATATGCTGCTAGGGGATACTCAACCTTCCTTAAGGTCTGATAACTTTGCTTGGAGAGGAGTGCACTGACTTGCTGGCTCACTCTCTGGGGAATTAGGACATACTGGTCATGCCCTTTAACTGAACCTACCTTGGTACCTTGGAGGATAGAACAATTAGATTGCTTAGACAACTCTTTATTGCCCCTGTTTCTAATGTTACCTGTAATTAATCCTTTGTTTCGTATGCAAATATTTATGAGTTAGCAAATTATTGTCAATGCATATATCACAAATTGAACCTTGGACGTTCTTCGCAAAACAAAACAGAAAAAGAAAAAACAATTGGCACTTTTAACTGAAAAGTATATTTGTATTGATTTTTGAATGGCCCGAAGACAGGCGTTTTGTGTACAAGAGGCTGACGTCCTAGTAAGAGAACGCCGCCGAACAAAAGAGTTTATACAAATTTTGTACAAAAGAAAATAAAACAGCTGTGTGAAATGAATGATCCCACTGGGTTTCAACTCTGCTATTGCCGTTATATCTCCGAGCGTCTCATCACTTGATGACCTAAACGAAGATGAAGCTGACTGATCGATGCCGTCTGAATTTGATGTAGATACCGGATTCTGGATGCAAGGTAATCAATGAGACATAGCATTACGCTTTTATCCCTAATTTTTGCCTGGACCGCCCTTTCGGGTTTTCAGTCCACCGGGATACCCATTTTTGCCCAAGCCGCCTTTTCAGGTTTTCGACTTGCGGGTGTACAGATTTTTCATTTCATCCCTTCATTTTGCCCGAACCCTTTTGGTTCGACGGGAAGCCCTAATTTTTGCCTAAGCATGTCAGCCTAGCGGGTCTTTTTATGCGTAGTATCTTTTTACTATGTCTGCATTGGCGGGGTGAGGAAGGTCGTCACCATCCATGTTGGTTAGAATCATGGCTCCTCCTGAGAACACATGTTTAACCACAAATGGTCCTTCGTACGTAGGGGTCCATTTGCCCCTTGGATCACTCTGAGGAAGGATGATTCGCTTGATTATCAGATCCCCAACTTGATATTCCTGTGGTCTGACCTTTTTGTTAAATGCCCTGATCATCCATTTTTGATACGTCTGACCATGGCAGATAGCAGCAAGTCTCTTTTCATCAATAAGGTTGAGCTGATCAAGTCGGGTCTGGCTCCAATCATCCTCGTTCAGATTTGCATCCTTCATTATCCGGAGAGATGGTATTTGCACTTCGATTGGTAAGACCGCCTCCATACCATAAACCAAAGAGAAAGGAGTTGCCCCGGTTGACGTCCTAGCTGAGGTACAGTACCCATGTAGAGCGAACGGTAACATCTCGTGCCAATCTTTATAAGTTACTGTCATCTTCTGCACGATTTTCTTGATGTTTTTATTTGCTGCTTCTACAGCCCCATTCATCTTCGGTCTGTAAGGAGAAGAATTGTGGTGCTGTATTTTGAACTGTTCACAGAGCTCAGTGATCATCTTGTTATTCAGATTGGTACCGTTATCTGTAATAATTCTCTCAGGGATGCCGTACCGACAGATCAGGTTATGCCGAATGAACCGTGCCACAACAGTCTTGGTTACCGTAGCATAGGATGCTGCTTCGACCCATTTTGTAAAGTAATCAATCGCTACAAGGATGAAGCGATGCCCGTTAGATGCCGTAGGTATGATCTCACCAATCATGTCAATGCCCCACATTGCAAAAGGCCAAGGTGCAGTCAGGACATTCAGAGGAACTGGAGGAACATGCACCTTGTCTGCATAAACCTGGCATTTGTGACACGTCCGAGAATGTTGGTAGCAGTCAGCTTCCATTGTGGACCAGTAATATCCTGCCCGAAGGATCTTCTACGCCATAGTGTGCCCACTGGAATGTGTACCAAAGGTCCCTTCATGCAGCTCTTCCATGATCCTTTCTGCTTCAGTCTTATCCATACAACGCAGTAAGGTTGAATCATGGTTTCGCTTGTACAAGATGCCGTTGCTAAGGAAGAACTTTGCCGCGAACCTCCTCAGGAACTTCTTATCATTGACAGAGGCACCTTCAGGGTATTCCTGAGTTTCCAGATATCTCTTCACCTCATGGTACCAAGGCTTCTCAGTCACCATCTCAGTCTCGAGATCACAACAGTATGCCGGTTCGTCCAACTTCCAAATGATGACCCTGGGAGCCTCATTGTCCCATTTGACTTTGAACATAGAAGACATTGTGGCTAACGCGTCCGCTAACTGATTCTCCTCCCTCAGGAAATGTTCAAAGGTTATCTCTGTGAAGTGGGGGATCATTGTCAACACACATTCTTTGTAAGGAATAAGATTCGGATGTTTCGTATCCCACTCGCCTTTGATCTGGTTGATCACGAGAGCGGAATCTCCGAAGACACTCAGAAACTTGATCCTTAAGTCAATTGCAGCTTTGAGTCCCATGATGCACGCCTCATACTCCGCCATGTTATTGGTGCAGTTGAAACATAGCCGGGCAGTGAGTGGAGTATGAGTGCCTTGAGGAGATATGATTATGGCGCCAATACCATTTCCCAAAGCGTTGGAAGCTCTGTCAAAGTGCATAGACCATCGGGATCCTGGTTCAGGTCCTTCATCCGGTCCAGGTACTTCACAATCAGTCACTATCATGATGCTTTCATCCGGAAACTCGAAGTTCATTGACTGATAGTCATCTACGGCCTGATGTGCCAAGTGGTCTGCCAATACACTTCCCTTGATGGCTTTCTGGGTTTTGTACTGAATGTCGTATTCCGTCAAGATCATTTGCCATCTTGCGATTCTTCCAGACAGAGCAGGCTTTTCGAATATATACTTTATAGGATCCATCTTTGAGATCAACAAGGTAGTGTGAGTCAGCATATACTGTCTCAGCCGGCGAGCAGCCCATACCAAAGCGCAGCAAGTTTTCTCAAGCAGTGAGTATCGAGTCTCACAGTCGGTAAACTTTTTGCTAAGGTAATAAATGGCATGCTCTTTTCGGCCAGACTCGTCATGCTGCCCCAACACACACCCCATTGAGTTATCAAGTACTGTCAGGTATAGTATCAGAGGTCTCCCTTCAACCGGTGGCATAAGGATAGGTGGTTCTTGGAGATACTCTTTGATTCTGTCGAAAGCAGCCTGACACTCATCATTCCAACGCACTACCTGATCTTTCTTCAGCAGCTTGAAGATTGGCTCACAGGTAGCAGTTAGGTGTGAGATGAATCGAGCAATGTAATTCAGGCGTCCTAAAAAGCCTCTGACTTCCTTCTCTGTTCTAGGAACTGGCATCTCTTGAATAGCTTTAACCTTGGCAGGGTCCACTTGAATACCCTTATCACTTACAACGAAGCCTAGCAACTTCCCGGATCTTACCCCGAAGGTGCACTTGTTCGGGTTCAACCTCAGCTTGTACAGTTTCAGACGGTCAAACAGTTTCTGCAGATGATCAAGGTGTTCTTCCTCAGTTTGGGACCTTGCGATCATGTCGTCAACATACACTTATATCTCATGATGGATCATATCATGAAATAAAGCAACCATGGCACGTTGGTAGGTTGCCCCAGCGTTCTTTAGTCCAAAAGGCATGACCTTGTAGCAGAAGGTGCCCCACTGAGTAACAAATGTAGTCTTTTCCATGTCTTCAGGAGCCATCTTGATCTGATTGTAGCCTGAAAAACCATCCATGAAAGAGAACACCTTATGCTGAGCTGTATTATCAACAAGGACATCAATGTGAGGTAGAGGGAAGTCGTCTTTGGGGCTGGCCCTGTTCAGGTCCCTGTAGTCGACACACATTCTGACCTTACCGTCCTTCTTAGGTACTGACACCACATTAGCAACCCACTGAGGGTAAGAAGTTACTGCAAGAAACCCGGCATCGAACTGCTTCATAACCTCGGCTTTAATCTTCTCAGACATCTCTGGACGCATACGGCGAACCTTTTGCTTAACCGGAGGGCAATCTTCCTTAGTTGGCAAGTGATGGACCACAATATCGGTGTCCAACCCAGGCATGTCTTCGTAGGACCAGGCAAAAATCTCCATATAATCATGCAGCATTTGAGTCAACTGTTGCTTCACGCTGAGCTCTAGGTTGGCACCAATCTTTACCTCTTTCTTGTCTACCTCAGTACCCAAGTTTATTGTTTCCACTGGCTCTTCATGGGGTTGAATTGCCCTCTCTTCCTGAAGTAACAGTCTTGCAAGCTCGCCAGGCACTTCGCAATCATCTTCACCTTCATCTTCGGCTAAGTTGATCGGATTTTCGAAGTCATGACTGGCAGTAGCAGAGTCGTTACCAGTGAGATTCGGAGTGGATTGAAACCTGTATGAGTGAGTGTGTGTAAATACAGCTGTTTTGCAATATGTAAAGAAAGGAAAGAAAAGGAACGCAAAATTTGAAATGTGAAAAACGTCCAATGCTTTTATTTATGATATATGACAGTGACAAACAAAAGCCCTCATAAATAAGACCACGGTGCCCCGGGTAAGACACCGGGCCATACAGTTTCAAGTTATTGTTTATTACAAATCCAAAACAAAGAAATTCATTACTGGGGAACAAAAGTTATGGGTGTAAAGTCTTTAGCAGTCCAGTTGGTCAATCCACCCTCAGTCGTCGGGTAAATCCAGCTATCGAACTCTGACTCCTCCACTTCGTCTTCTTCTCCAATAGCATTCACTCCTGAATGGGTGATGAGCACAGGAGGTCTTCCAATTCTCGCCTTGCGCACTGCCTTCTGAGCTTCCGTGGTGAAACCCAGCCCAAACTTGTTAGTCTTAGGAGTAAGATCAGGGAGCTTGCCCCAGTTTGCACATTCACCTCTTTCGATCACAGCCCGGGCGTCCTTTAAGGAGGCCATCTTCAAAGGAGAAACCTCTTCAACCACTGCTTCTGCTGCTGCCAAAGTTTGTGGCACCTCCTCAAAATGTTGAAAGGGGGTCTCAATGAACTCCCCATCCATTTCCACGTACCTGAAGGAGTTGAGGTGGCTGACCATGTATTCCTCTTCCCCTTGCACTGTTACAATCTTCCCCCTGACCGGGTATTTGAGCTTCTGATGCAATGTGGAGGTCACAGCTCCAGCCTTGTGGATCCACGGGCGACCCAGCAAACAAGAATAGGATGGACGGATGTCCATCACATAGAATTTTGAATCGAAGACCTGTGACCCAACCCTGATTGGGATGTCCACCTCACCATGTACCATTCTTTTGGACCCGTCAAAGGCCCGGACAACAATGTTACTTGGTTTGAGCTCTAGACCCTCACAGTCCAGCCTATCCAGAGCCTTCTTGGGCAGCACGTTTAATGAAGAACCTGTGTCAACCAGCACGTGAGCAAGAGTAGTGCCCCTGCATTCAATGGAGACATGCAGGGCATCATTATGGTTCTTCCCCTTTGCTGTCAGATCGGCATCAGAGAAACCCAGGCCATTATCAGCGGTTAGGTTGGCCACACAGTCAGTGAACTGATCAGCAGACGTCTCTTGGGGTACGTGGGCTGTCTTTAAGAAAGCAATCAGAGCCTTGGCGTGGGCCTCTGAACACAGCAGCAGTGACAACATGGAGATTTTGGAGGGGGTGTGTCCCAGCTGTTCTACGACGTTGAAATCACTTTTCTTTATTATCTTGAGGATTTCTTCCATTTCCTGCCTGGAAGCCTCAACAATGGTCTTCGGTGCCTCCGTCCTGGCAGGCACATCAGCAGCAATCCCCTTGCCTCGAGTATCAGATGACTCGGCAGCAGGGGTGGACACTTGGTCAGGGGGAGAAACAGGCACACTTGCAGGTGTGAAGACCAAAGGCCTATGAATTGCCGGAGGAGCAATGTCTGGCGAGAACAGTCTTCCACTACGAGTGACCTTAGCAGGCCCAGTGATGTTGGAGATACCAGCATCAATGTTGAACTCTTGTTTCACACCCAGAACGTAAACATCTGCCCCATAGTGCCATGGGACAGCCTTATCAGACTTGTAGGGGATGGGCCCCGGAACAGTGATGGTGATGGGAGCAATCTTGTGAACCGGCAAAATTTGGACAGGCTTCTTTGAAGGAGCCTTGGAAGGGTTGTTGAAGATGGTAACAATTGAAACTTCTTCAACAGGAGCAGCAGGAACAGCAGTCTTTCTGAACAAAATCTCTCTACTATCCATCAGGTTTTGGACGCCTGACTTCAGCAGAGAACAACCAGCAGGGGAAGCAACACATAGAGGGCAACCTTCGCTACATCCCGGAAATAAACCGGCTAGCAACAGGTTCCTCTTGATCGTCAGCAGCGGAGTAGCAACATCATCCACCGAAGCTACATACAAATCCTCCTCAACAACATTCACTCCATGCTGGGGCATGGGAGCGGTCACAACATTCGGCCTCTCAGGCGCCTCAAACTGTATCTCCTTTGCATCAATAAGGTCCTGAACCTTATTCTTTAGGGCCCAACAGTCATCTGTGCTATGCCCCGGGCTATCAGAATGATAAGCACAACGAGCATTCAGATTGTACTTAGGAGATGTAGTATTGGGAAACTTCGGAGCCTCCCTGACAGTCACTAAATTGGTGGATAGCAATTGTGGCAGGATCTGTGATAAGGTCATGCTCAAGCGGGTAAACTCTCTCCGGGGTCTTTCAGCCCTTTGAGGATTGGTCGGCCGAGGAGCGGCAGCAGGCTTGGCAATCATTACCGCACTGACAGATTGGCGGCGTTCAGGTCGCTCTGGTCTCCGGGAGCTATATACAGCACTAGCCTCCTTTTTGAAGGGTTTCTTTTCAGCACTGGAGGAGGCAACCTTCTGTATCTTCCCCGATTTTATACCGGCCTCGATCCTTTCACCAGTCAGGATCAGATCAGTAAACCCAGCAGAGGAATTACCAATGAGATGATTGAAAAATGGACCAGATAGGGTCCCCAAAAACATATCCACCAGCTCCCGGTCTGTCAACGGTGGTTGCACCCTGCCAGCCAGATCCCTCCATTTCTGGGCGTACTCCTTAAAACCTTCACCCGATCCTAGCGACATACCCTGGAGCTGGGTACGCGTAGGAGCGAGGTCGGAATTATATTGATACTGCTTGTAAAAAGCAGTGGCCAGATCCTCCCAGTTACGAATGTTGATTCCATCCAGCTGATAGAACCATTCGAGGTGAGTCCCTGAAAGACTCTCCTGGAAGAAGTGGATCCAAAGGTTCCTGTCTGCTGTGTAAGGCTGGATCTTCCTTACATAAGAACGGAGGTGCATCTTGGGACAGGAAGCCTCGTCATACTTCACAAAGGCAGGTGCCTTGAACTTGTGCGGAATCACCACCCCAGTAGATAACCCCAAGTCTCCGAAATCCAGTCCAGGCACACGCTGAATTTCCATAGCTTTTAATCTGTCCTCCAGCTGCTTGTACCGGTCTTCAGCAGGAGGGTACTGTTCGTCGTTGAAGTCTGTTTCAGTATCAGAGCCCACGGGAGTAGGGACCTCCCTTTCTTGGTGACTACCTTCCCCCACAGATGGAGTAGTCCTCTCAGCCTCAACCTGTAAGGTGTTCCCGAGTCTGCGCCCAGTGTTAAATAGCACAGTCATCCTCTTCTTCTTATTCTTCTTCAGAAGCATGGTCTTCAACTCTTGTTGACCCTGAGCCAAACCCTTGATCAGCTCCTGAAATTGGGCGTTCTGCGCCTGAAGAGCCTTGATAGATGCCTCGGTTGATGATTCAGGGTTCATGACGCTGAAATAAACAGCGAAGAACAGTCAGCAGCCTGAAAAGAAGAGTACCTGTGATGCATATGATGAATGATATGTGTTTATGCAATGCATTCAAGAGTTCGAAAATTCAAATTTGTTGTAGACAAAAAGGAACACTCGTTATTATTAGGAAAATAATTGTTCAGTACATTAAAGCCTCATAGGAAAACATTACAAAGCAGATCAGTCCCAAAAGACACTACGCATCCTCTTCGGAGCAATATAGGTATTGAGATTCCTTTCCTCGTGCAGTAAGCGGGTGAGCTCCAGGACCTTTTTCTCACTGGCATGTAAATTGGTTTCCAGAGAATTCCGTTCTTCCTTAAGCTGGATCCAACTCTTCTGCATCTCTTCCCAGGACGTGGGCATGTCAGGATGTTGAATGGTGTAGGACACCTCTCCTTCCAAGTCTGGCTCTTTGATCACGGGGAGAACATGAGGATATGGCATCACCAGCTTCTGGGAACGGGCTCGCACCCATTTGAGATAAGGCTCCAATGGGATGGAGTTCCTGTGCCCCAGGGTCTTGCTGTCTATTTTGCTGGGCATCTTCCAAGCTTTGATAAATTTCTGGCGAAGTCCTTGCGTATCCTTGTCGAAGTCAAAAACTATGTCGGGAATTAACATCTCATGAGGGCCATCTTTCCGAGCATAACCAAACTGTCTCCAAGCCAGGCACGGGTTGTAAGTAATACCTCCTTTGATTCCAAGTAAAGGGACATTAGGGTACTCCCCACAACGATCGATGATAGTGACATCCTCTCTGGACCGAGAACACCAATGTATATCCGCATGTGTAAGAGTCATCAACCGTTGTGACCACCTCAAACCTCGCTCGTTCTTCAAAATTGATTGTGGAAGGTGCGAAATAAACCACCTTCCCAGGAGGGGAGTGCAGCACATAAGAACACCCCTTTTTCTCATGGTTCGAGTGTAACATGAGTGAAGGATGTCCCCCAGCAACGTAGGTATAGGATTCCTGGACATGAAGACCTTGACAGCACTGATATCTATAAGCTGATCTGGTTTAGGGAACAACACCAACCCATAGACAAGGAGGGCTACAACTTCTTCAAAGGCTTGTAGGTCAAGGGAATTCCAACACTCTTGGGCCTTCTCAAACAGAAACTTTGCCAAGAACCCTTTGATACCATTTCTGGTTTCCCAATGCCCCTTGATGTCAGATGGTTGTAGACATAATGCTTTAGCCACTTCTTCAAGTTTTGGTTCCCTTTCCGTACCGTTGTAGGGTAGTTGATTGAGAATGGGAATCTTCAGAAGCTGGGAAAACTCTTCTAGAGTAGGCACCAGCTGATAATCCGGGAAAGTAAAACAGTGATGCAGAGGGTCAAAGAATTGGAAAAGGACCTTTACCATCTCTTCCTCAATATTGGTATTGACCAGGCTGATGAGTCTACCATGCCTTTCACTGAATGACGAGTTCTCGGGAATCCTGGATGTAAGCCCCTTAAGCTGAAGAGGGACCCTTAGGAGGTTGATCTGAATTGTCTTTCTGCGGATAGTTTCCATGTCCTACAAAACAAGAACAAAGATGAAGATTCGAACCCCTGAAATGGTTAGTGGATGCATATGATGTTGTATGATGTTATGATGCTATGGTTAAACACACCACAAATATTTACAAAGGCAAACATGTAAGGCACACAAGTCACACAAGACAAAGCCCTTAGAGTTTAGGCCAGCATGGGGTCTGGGTATTACCCTCTTGAAGTTGGTGGGCTCAAACCTGTCCTATCAAAGTAACCGGGTTCTAAGGATCTCAATATCATTGGATTGCTTTCATTGTTCATCGTTTCGATTTAGCCACTGACTGGCGATCAAAATATCCCAAGAAAACAACCCTCAATTGAGTGTAGTATCGAGTATCAACCGACTTCGGAGTACACCAAAGTAGTTATCTCACTACCCTAAAGAGGCCAAGATGGTTCAATTAAGGTTCCTAAGGTCTGTTGATGCTTCACGACACCACGCGGAGGCCCCGTACTCTCCTTGATTGACTCAAGGGTTACCGGTACACACCAAAGTGCCACATCAACGTAGCAGACTGCTTCAACCATGTCGGTATACCCCGCACAGTTCCCTCACAGCCTTGTTGCTACTTTCTAAGAAGGTATCCCCCAGATCCGGGTTAGGATCTATAGAACTCCCAAGACAATCCCACAATTTAAAGCAAAAAATCAAAGCAATTGAAAACACAGTGATCTTAGTCCTAAGGTACACCTCACTTTATAAGTTTATTCCCCAGCAGAGTCGCCAGTTCTGTGATCGGTGGATCTGGAACTGACTGTTATAAAGCTGGTTTCGCGAAATGTCGCGGTAAGCAAGAGTCGCCACCGTCTTTTATTTTCTCCAAATGGAAAGGACAAAAGCACAGAAAAATTCCTTATAGAGATTGCTCTCGGTTCGGGAGGTAGATTTATAGAAAGGGAAGGTGTTAGCACCCTTTCTATCCATGGTTATCCATGGGCTCTTAGATACTTGCTCATTGTGTTTTCAAAATGTTTGTTTGCTTTTCAAAGTGTGAGTGGGTTTGAAAAAAGTTTCGTTTGAAAAAATTTCTAAGTAACTCTTGTATCTGTCCTCAAGAGTGTATGAAAAATTTGTTTGAAAACTTTTAGAAAGTGTAGGTGTGAAAAGTATTTTGTTTGTTTTTGAAAAGAGCAAGTATCTATGAGAATCTACCTACCCTAAGGAATTCGTCTGTGTAAATGTCCTTTAAAGTAGTGCCATCCCACCATTGAGAGGTAGGTGGCACCACCGTTGGAGGTGTTCGGGTCAATTCGAGGTTCGGGACATGGTGATCACCAGAGCAATGGGAAGACACCTTAGAAGCTACCCTCATGCCAGGTTCCCGGATCATGAGGACTTACTAAGACATCCTCTACTCGACGACCACCTTTCGAGGGGCAAGGCAACAGTGAAGCGTACCCTAGGGGTGGTGTGTGAGTTGTGTGTCATTTTCAGTTTATTGTTTGTCTTGTCATGCATTGGTGATCTACATTTCGATTTTATTTTTAGGCATTCATTCTTTCATGTTATTGTTTAACAGTTAAAGGTGCGGGAAATTAAAGTGCGGAAAAGATAAAAGATCCTACGCTATTACAAAGGCGCGGGTCTACAACGCCAAATTAATCCAGACCCGATTTAAAATAAATTGCAGAAAATAAATGCCTAATTAACTATTACAGGGCTTTGGAGCAATTACATTGTATTTACAACAAGAAATAAATAAAACGCGCAAAACAAAAATGTAATCGAATGCGAGGGCGTTGAACCCTTTAAAGGAGTTAAATTGAAATTATTAAATTAATTAAATTAAATAAAGGAAAGGACTTATTTTTTATGTTTTTTTGTATTTATGACATTAAAGAAAAAATTAAATTAATTAAAAGTCAAATAATTAATTCTAATTCTAATTGTTTTTAATTTATTAAAGAAAATGCATTAAAGTTAAAACCTAGAATTAAAACTAAATTAATTATGAAATTTATTTACAAAATTAATGGTTGATGATAAAATATTTAATTAATTAAAAAAAAAGGGTAAAAAAGTGTTAAAGATCTATTTTTATTATTTTTGGTTTATTGTGAAAAAAGAATTAAATTACAACCTAAAATTAAACCTAAATTAATTATGGGATTTATTTACAAAATTAATACTAAAATAAAATATTTATTTTTTATCTTTTTCTGATTTTTTGGTATTTTTATATTTTGAAAATATTAAATTAAAGCATTTAAAAAAATTAATCAAAACAAAGAAAAGAGAAGAATATATAAAAAAGTTAAAAAGAAAGCAAACTAGAGGGGTGCAGCCCAAGTAATTCTGGCCCATTTTGGAGGCTTTGTTGACTTTTCCAGACAAGGTGCTGGAGCGTTGACCTGGACTACCATGTGCCTTGGATCTGGACCTTTGATTTGATCACCCTGACTTTGTGAATGGTTTGATTTTGAGAGTGTATCGTGTGCTTCAGCGTGGATCCTGCATGTGAAGATCAATTGAAAAAAAATATATGGAAAGGGTGGGGACCTGGGATCGAACCCAGGTCCTGAACATCACTAGTCACGCGCTACACCAACCAGGCCACTTGCTTTCTTTGTATATTAATTAACAAATAATAAACATAAAATAAACCAACGCGTTCTCTTCCTTTGGCGCGAATTTTCAAACGAAGCAATCAACTCCTTACACATCAGCGTCTTCTTCGTTGGCTTATTTTTCCTGAAATAAAAAAAGACATAGGCAACGGTTTTGAAACGTTGCTGTAAGCACCATACAAGAAAATAACGAATAGGCCATGAGGCCTCATAAATTAGGCGCGACATATGATTCCTCTTCGTCTGAATGTGCCTGATGCCATGGTGCTAGTCGCGTGTCCTAATTTTGCAGGGATAAGAAACGCCTAATTTGAAAACCTGAAAACCCTAAGCATCTCTAATGGCAAATCCTTATGTAAGGCATGAAAACAAAATTAAACCATGCAGTTAGTTTGTAAACATCATCCTAAACACAAAAACAACAACAAAATATGTTAAAAACGCATGGATAATGGAAAACAGTTTTGGAATTTTCTCTACCAATTTCAGTGATGACTTCGCGTGTTCTTGAGTATGGGGCTTAGTTTTTGATTGGAGTATGTCCTGTAACCTTCAAGGAAGCTAATGGAATGGAAATTAGGTCTTGAATTGCCCTGGAAGTGAACTTTCAGTATTGAGATTTTTTTGCAAAAAAGTGAGTTTTGTTTTGAGCAATAGGGCGCAGCTTCTCTGTCAATTTTGATGTGTATCACTTGTATATACCCTAAGCAATGTGTTTGGATGAAAGTTATGGCCAATAATGCCTTGCATTGATGTTTTGGATTTTCACATAAACCTCCATTATCACACCTTCCATTTTTGCCTTATTTTTGAATTCTTGCCTTATTTGCCTCTTTGCACGAATTTGGTATAGGCTTAATGATGTTTCAAGGCTAGTTAAGGCCAAATATTTCATTTAATCAAACTTTTTGATTTTTCCTTGATTTTAAAAGATTTAAACTTAATTAAATCCAAGAAAATCAATAAAAAATGAAAACATTAATTAAAAAATATGAAATAAAAGGTGGGACACGTGGGAAGCATGGCCAAGTCAATTCAAGTGGAAAAAGTGGGCCCCTTTTGTCAAAAATGAGATTTCAAGGATAAATGATTTTGGCCATTTCACAAAAATTTCCCAACTTCTCCAATGCATAACTTGCTCAATTTTTAAGCTTTGCTCATGTTCTTGGACATTTTGGAAAGTTTTTTGAGTCCTCTAACCAATGCCTTTGGTCCCATGTCATTTTGATTTACCAATCTCAAGTTATGGCCTTTGACTTAAAGTTCCTTTTTGTTGACTTTTGAAAATGACCTATAATGTTGAAATTGATAACTTTTTGTGAGAGCATTTCTTGGACTTGAAGTATGAAGATGAGTTGTAGGAAATGTCTTTCTCTTCAAAATGAGCTTTGGATGGAATTTTTCTGATGAACCATGTGAAAGTTATGCCCTGGTCAATTTCAGTTGACTTTTTCAGCTGTCCAAAAATAGAAACTTTTGCATCTTGATGATTTTTGAGCCAAGTTTTGAGAATCATGATCAAGCATTGATCAAATGATGTTTGTGGCTTCAAAATGATATGTTGACCAAAAATTTGAACTTTTGACTGTCAAATGACCATTTTGCCCCTACAGTTGACTGTAGTGCAATTAGGGTTTTTGACTGTGCAATTTTGTACTGAAAGTCTTGAAACTTGATATGAGGATGCTTGACCATATTTGTAGGCATGTGAGACTTGATTGGACCTTTGAAAATTTCATTTTCTTGATCAGAAGCAAAACCCTAATCTTGACTGCTTAGGAAGCTCTTGCACTGTGCAACCCTTGGGGAACTTTGAAGCTTGGCTTGGCAATTTCTTGAAAAATATGGGAGGGCAAATTTTGGGGTACAACACCTGTCTAGCGCTCCGTCAGTTTGGAAGAGCCAGAAGAGCAGGGCCCCATGAGATGTTGGTGCCTCACATTAGTTTTGAGTTTCAAGTGGATAGTGACGAGCTGCGTCGTAGGTTCATCAAGGCTTGGGACAAAGTTCATAAAGCTGACCCACAAGAGTTGGGGCCAAAGACTTCTTTACCTATGGAAGCCTACTACAAATGGGTCCGCATCCGTGCTCATAAGTTAGGTATGCCATACGAAGCCGTCAGACCTATCATTCTTGAGTATCCTGACAAAGATGGTGTTCCTCCAACTGCCCTCCCTCCCCAGATACCTACTGATTATGAGACATTAAAGAGATCTTGGTCGCAACTGCGAGAAGAGCGGGATTCTTACCGGGAAAAGTTCAACGAGCAGGAGTTGAAGATCCAGAAGCTGACAAAGCAGTTGGAGAATGAGCGAGCTCTGAATGCTTACATCCGAACTGAGAAGAGGAGACCATGGGATCAATAAGGAGCTTTGGATGTTCTTTTACAGTTTTATTTCCCTTTTCAGTATTTCCTTTCATGTAACGCCTAAGGGCAACCTGTTGAACAATTTAAGTTTCAGAGTTGAATCTAATGAAGTGTGTTCCTTTTTGTTTACAAAGTTGATTCCCGATTGTCTTTGAAAACATAAATCATACGCATTCCATTCATCACGTGCATAGCAGGTTTTCTTCTTTTTCAGGTTGCTTACCGTTCTTCGCTGTTTATTTCAGCATCATGAATCCTGACTCATCATCAACCGAGATGTCCATCAAGGCTCTTCAGGCGCAGAACGCGCAATTTCAGGAACTAATCATGGGTTTGGCTCAGGGCCAAGAAGAGCTGAAGGCTCTGCTCCTGAAGAAGGAGAAGAAGAAGAAGAGGAGAACTGTTCTTTTTAACTCGGGCCGAAGGTTTGGCAACACTCTGCAGAATGAAGAGGCTGGTTCTTCTATAGGCAAGGGTAGTCCCCAAGAGGGAAAAGGTCCTAGTCCGGTAGTCTCTGACAACGAGACTTATTTTGATGAGGAACAGTATCCTCCTGCAGAAGACAGATACAAGAAGTTGGAAGACAGATTGAATGCTATGGAGATCCAACAAGTGCCTGGGCTAGATTTCGGAGACTTGGGTTTGTCTACTGGTGTGATCATTCCTCATAAGTTCAAAGCACCATCCTTTACCAAGTATGACGGGGCTTCTTGTCCCAAGCTACACCTCAGATCTTACGTACGGAAGATTCTACCGTACTCAGTGGACAAGAACTTGTGGATCCACTTCTTCCAGGAGAGTCTTTCAGGGACTCATCTCGAATGGTTCTATCAGCTGGATGGGACCAAGGTTCGTAACTGGGAGGAGTTGGCTACTGCTTTCTATAAGCAGTATCAATATAATGCCGACCTTGCCCCTACACGTACCCAACTCTAGGGTATGTCGCTAGGGTCGAGCGAAGGTTTTAAAGAGTACGCACAGAAGTGGAGGGATCTGGCTGGCAGGGTGCAGCCTCCGTTGACTGACCGGGAGTTGGTAGACATGTTCTTGGGGACCCTATCTGGGCCATTTTTCAACCATCTTATCGGTAACTCATCTGCAGGGTTTACTGATCTTATTCTGACTGGAGAGATAATTGAGGCTGGGATGAAGTCTGGTAAAATTCAGAAGGGTGCATCGTCAAGCTCTGAGAAGAAGCCCTTTAAAAAGGAGGCCAGTGCTGTATATGGGTCTAGAAGACAAGAGAAACCTGAGCGCCGCCAGTCTATCAACGCGGTGATGATTGCTAAACTTGCTGCCGCTCCTCGGCAAACCAATCCTCCAAGGGCTGAAAGACCCAGAAGAGAGTTTACCCGACTAAGCATGACTCTATCACAAATCTTGCCGCAGTTGCTGTCCACCAACCTAGTGACTGTTAGAGAGGCCCCGAAGGTTGTGAATACGGCTTCTCCCAAGTACAATCCAAATGCCCGCTGTGCTTATCACTCCGATAGCCCGGGGCATTCCACTGATGACTGTTGGGCCTTAAGGAATAAGGTGCAAGACCTTATTGATGCAAAAGAGATACAGTTTGAAGCGCCGGAGAGGCCGAATATGGTGACTGCTCCTATGCCCCAGCATGGAGTAAATGCTGTTGAGGAAGATGTATACGCTGTTTCTGTGAATGATGTGGCTACTCCCTTACTGACCGTCAAGAGGAACCTACTGCTGGCCGGTTTATTTCCGGGATGTAGTGAAGGTTGCCTTTTCTGTGTTGTGTCCCTATCTGGTTGTCCTTTGCTGAAGTTGTATATCCAAAGCCTAATGGACAGCAAGGAGATTCTGTTCAAGAAATCTGCCGTTCAGTTTGTTCCGGTAGAAGAAGTTTTTGTTGTTACGATCTTTAATAATCCAATCAGGGCTCTCCCAAAGAAGCCTGTTCAAATCATGACTGTCGCACCTGTTGTTATTACTGTTCTGGGGCCTCTCCCCTACGAATCTGATAAGGCTGTCCCCTGGCACTATGGGGCAGACGTGTATGTGAATGGAATCAAACAAGAGTTCAACACTGGCACCAGTATCAGCAATATCACTGGTCCAGCGAAGGTTACCCGCAGTGGCAGGCTCTTCTCACCTGACATTGCACCGCCCGCTATCCGAAGACCCCTCACTATAACACCTACAAGTGTACCTGTTCCTGTTTCTGATCAAGTTGTTTCCCCTGCTGCCGAGTCATCTAATGCTCGGGACAAAGGGATTGAAGATGAGCCTGCCCGGATGGAGGCACCAAGACCTATAAATGCTGAGGCCTCCCAACAAGAGATGGAGGAGATTCTAAAAATAATCAAGAAGAGTGACTTTAATGTTGTCGAGCAGCTGGGGCATACACCCTCCAAGATCTCCATGCTCTCCTTGCTATTATGCTCAGAGGCCCATGCTAAGGCCCTGATTTCATTTCTCAAGATGACCCATGTGCCACAGGAGACATCTGCAGTTCAGTTTACTGATTGCGTAGCAAATCTGACAGCGGACAATGGTTTGGGTTTCTCAGATGCTGACCTTACTGCCAAGGGAAGGGACCACAATGACGCCCTGCATGTCTCTATCGAATGCAGGGGCACTACTCTGGCGCACGTGTTGGTGGACACTGGTTCTTCCCTAAATGTGCTACCCAAGAAAGCCTTAGACCGTTTGGAATGTGAAGGCCTGGAGCTGAAACCTAGCAATATCATCGTCAGAGCCTTTGACGGTTCCAAGAGGATGGTTCATGGAGAAGTTAACATTCCTATCCGGGTGGGTTCTCAGGTGTTCGACTCTACTTTCTATGTGATGGATATCCGTCCATCATATTCTTGTCTACTGGGTCGACCTTGGATCCACAAAGCTGGGGCAGTGACCTCTACCTTGCACCAGAAGCTAAAATACCCTGTCAGAGGGAAGATTGTCACTGTGCAGGGAGAGGAGGAGTATATGGTGAGCCATTTGAATTCCTTCAGGTATATTGAGATGGACGGGGAGTTTATTGAAACCCCCTTTCAGCATTTCGAGGAGGTACTTCCAACTTTAGCAGCAGCAGAAACAGCAGTCGAAGAGGATGTTCCTTTGAAGATGGCTTCCTTGAGGGATGCCCGGGCTGTGGTTCAGAGAGGTGAATGTCCTAACTGGGGCAGACTCCCTGATTTTACACAGAAAACTGACATGTTCGGACTGGGTTTTACTGCAGAGGGACAGAAAGCTATGCGGAAGGCAAAGATCAGAAGACCTCCTGTGCTTATTACCAACCCAGGAGTGAAGGCTGTGGGAGATGAAGATAAAGTGGGAGAGTCAGAGTTCAATATCTGGATCTACCCGACAACTGAGGGCGGATTGACCAATTGGATTGCCAAAGACCATACTCCTGTTACTTTTGTTACGCAGTAATAAACTTCTTTGTTTTTTGTAATAAACAATAAATTAAACTCTATGGCCCGGTGTCTTACCCGGGGCACCGTGGCTTCATTTGTGAGGGCATATAAATTGTCATTTCATATATCATGAATAAAAATCTTGGACGTTTTCTCGCATTTCAAATCTTATTCCCCTTTTCTGTCTTTCCTTCCTTTATATATTTCAAAACAGCTGTATTTACACACACTCACTCATACAGGTTTCAATCCACTCTGGATCTCACTGGTAACGACTCTGCTACTGCCAGTTATGACTTTGAAAATCTGATCAACTTAGCCGAAGACGAAGGTGAAGATGATTGCGAAGTGCCTGGCGAGATTGCAAGACTGTTGCTCCAGGAAGAGAGGGTTATTCAACCACACGAAGAGCCAGTGGAAACGATAAATCTGGGTACTGAGACGGACAGGAAGGAAGTTAAGATTGGTTCCAACCTAGAGCTCAGCGTGAAGCAACGGTTGACTCAGATGCTACATGACTATGTGGAGATCTTCGCCTGGTCCTACGAAGACATGCCCGGGTTGGATACCGATATTGTGGTCCATCACTTGCCTACTAAGGAAGACTGCCCTCCGGTTAAGCAAAAGGTCCGCCGTATGCGTCCAGAGATGTCTGAGAAGATCAAAGCCGAGGTTATGAAACAGTTTGATGCCGGGTTCCTTGCAGTGACTTCTTACCCTCAGTGGGTCGCTAATGTAGTACCGGTACCTAAGAAAGATGGAAAGGTCAGAATGTGTGTCGACTACAGGGATCTGAACAGGGCCAGCCCCAAGGATGACTTCCCCTACCTCACATTGATGTCCTTGTTGACAATACGGCTCAGCATAAGGTGTTCTCTTTCATGGACGGTTTTTCAGGTTACAATCAGATCAAGATGGCACCTGAAGACATGGAAAAGACTACCTTTGTTACTCAGTGGGGCACCTTCTGCTACAAGGTCATGCCTTTTGGACTGAAGAATGCTGGGGCAACCTACCAACGCGCCATGGTTGCTTTATTTCATGACATGATCCATCATGAGATAGAAGTTTATGTTGACGACATGATTGCAAGGTCTCAGACTGAGGAAGAGCACCTAGATCATCTGCAGAAGTTGTTTGACCGTCTGAAGTTGTACAAATTGAGGTTGAACCCGAACAAGTGCACCTTCGGGGTAAGATCTGGGAAGTTGCTAGGCTTCGTCATAAGTGACAAGGGTATTCAAGTGGACCCTGCCAAGGTTAAAGCTATTCAAGAGATGCCAGTTCCTAAGACAGAGAAAGAGGTCAGAGGCTTTTTAGGACGCCTGAATTACATTGCTCGGTTCATCTCCCACCTAACTGCTACTTGTGAGCCAATATTCAAGCTACTGAAGAAAGATCAGGTAGTACGTTGGAATGATGAATGTCAGGCTGCTTTTGACAGAATCAAGGAATATCTCCAAGAACCACCCATCCTTATGCCACCGGTTGAGGGGAGACCTCTGATACTATACCTGACAGTACTTGACAACTCGATGGGGTGTGTGCTGGGGCAGCATGACGAGTCTGGCCGAAAAGAGCATGCCATTTATTATCTTAGCAAAAAGTTTACCGACTGTGAGACCCGATACTCACTGCTTGAGAAAACTTGCTGCGCTTTGGTATGGGCTGCTCGCCGGCTGAGACAGTATATGCTGACTCACACTACCTTGTTGATTTCAAAGATGGATCCTATAAAGTACATATTTGAAAAGCCTGCTCTGTCTGGGAGAATAGCAAGATGGCAGATGATCTTGACAGAATACGACATCCAGTACACAACCCAGAAAGCCATCAAGGGAAGTGTATTGGCAGACCACTTGGCACATCAGGCCATAGACGACTATCAGTCAATGAACTTCGAGTTTCCGGACGAGAGCATCATGATAGTGACTGATTGTGAAGTATCTGGACCGGATGAAGGACCTGAGGAAGGATCCCGATGGTCTATGCACTTTGACGGAGCCTCCAATGTTTTGGGTAACGGTATCGGCGCTGTGATAATATCCCCTCAAGGCACTCATACTCCACTCACTGCCCGGCTATGTTTCAACTGCACCAACAACATGGCGGAGTATAAGGCGTGCATCATGGGTCTTCAAGCTGCGATCGACCTAAGGATCAAGTTTCTGAGTGTCTTCGGAGATTCCGCTCTCGTGATCAATCAGATCAAAGGAGAGTGGGATACGAAACATCTGAACCTTATTCCTTACAGAGAATGTGTGTTGACATTGATCTCCCACTTCACAAAGATAACCTTTAAACACTTTCCGAGAGAGGAGAATCAGCTGGCGGACACGTTAGCTACAATGTCTTCTATGTTCAAGGTCAAATGGGACAATGAGGCTCCCCGGATCATTATCTGGAAACTGGACGAACCGGCATACTGTTGTGATCTCGAGACTGAATTGGTGACTGAGAAGCCTTGGTACCATGAGGTGAAGAGATATTTGGAAGCTCAGGAATACCCTGAAGGTGCGTCTGTCAACGACGAAAAGTTTCTGAGAAGGTTCGCGGCAAAGTTCTTCCTTAGCAACGGCATCCTGTACAAGAGAAACCATGATTCGACCTTACTGCGTTGTGTGGATAAGACAGAAGCAGAAAAGATCATGGAAGAGCTACATGAAGGGACCTTCGGAACACATTCCAGTGGACACACTATGGCGAAGAAAATCCTTCGGGCAGGGTATTTCTGGTCCACAATGGAAGCAAACTACTACCAACACTCTCGGACATGCCATAAATGCCAGATTTACGCAGACAAGGTGCATGTTCCTCCAGTTCCTCTGAATGTTCTGACTGCGCCTTGGCCGTTTGCAATGTGGGGCATAGACATGATCGGTGAGATTAAACCTACGGCATCTAACGGACATCGCTTTATCCTGGTAGCAATTGATTACTTCACGAAGTGGGTCGAAGCAGCTTCCTACGCTACGGTAACCAAGACTGTTGTGGCACGATTCATTCGGCATAATCTGATCTGTCGATACGGCGTCCCTGAAAGAATTATTACAGACAACGATACCAATCTCAATAACAAGATGATCACTGAGCTCTGCGAGCAGTTTAAAATACAGCACCACAACTCTTCTCCTTACAGACCGAAGATGAATGGGGTTGTAGAAGCGGCAAATAAAAACATTAAGAAAATCGTGCAAAAGATGACAGTAACTTATAAAGATTGGTACGAGATGTTACCGTTCGCTCTACATGGGTACCGTACCTCAGCCAGGACGTCAACCGGGGCAACTCCTTTCTCCTTGGTCTACGGTATGGAGGCAGTCTTACCGATCAAAGTGAAAATACCCTTTCTCCGGATAATGAAGGATGCAAATCTGAACGAAGATGATTAGATCCAGACACGACTTGATCAGCTAAACCTTATTGATGAAAAGAGACTTGCTGCTATCTGTCATGGTCAGACGTATCAGAAACGGATGATCAGGGAATTTAACAAAAAGGTCAGACCTCAGGAATATCAAGTTTGGGATCTGGTAATCAAGCGAATCATCCTTCCTCAGAGTGATCCAAGGGGCAAATGGACCCCTACGTACGAAGGGCCATTTGTGGTTAAGCATGTGTTCTCAGGAGGAGCCATGATTCTAACCAACATGGATGGTGACGACCTTCCTCACCCTGCTAATGCAGACATAGTAAAAAGATACTACGCATGAAAAAAGACCCGCTAGGCTGACATGCCTAGGCAAAAATTAGGGCTTCCCGGCGAACCAAAAGGGTTCGGGCAAAATGAAGGGATGAAATGAAAAAAATCCGTACACCCGGCAAGTCAAAAACCTGAAAAGGCGGCTTGGGCAAAAATGGGTATCCCGGTGGACTGAAAACCCGAAAGGGCGGTCCAGGCAAAAGTTAGGGATAAAGCGTAATACTATGTCTCATTGGATCACTTTGCATCCAGAATCCGGTATCTACATCAAGTTCAGACGGCATCGATCAGTCAGCTTCATCTTCAACCAAGGTCATCAAGTGATGAGACGCTCGGAGATATAAAGGAAATAGCAGAGTTGAAACCCAGTGGATCATTCATTTCACACAGCTGTTTTATTTTCTCTTGTACAAATTTGTATAAACTCTTTTGTTCGGCGGCGTTCTCTTACTAGGACGTCAGCCTCTTGTACTTAAACGCCTATTTACAGGCAAATTCAAAATCAATACAAATATACTTCTCAGTTAAAATTGCCAATTGTTTTTCCTTTTCTGTTTTGTTTTGCGAAGAACGTCCAAGGTTCAATTTGCGATATATGCATTGACAATAATTTGCTAACTCATGAATACTTGCATACGAAACAAAGGATTAATTACAGGTAACATTAGAAACAGGGGCAATAAAGAGTTGTCTAAAAGCGATCTAATTGTTCCGTCCACCCAGGTACCAAGGTGATTTCAGCTGAAGAACATAACCAGATATCTTAATTCCCCAGAGAGTGAGTCAGCAAGTCAGTGCACTCCCCCCAAGCAAAGCTACAGTCAAACTTAAGGAAGTTGGGTATCCTCCCGCAGATCTCAACATTCCCCAGTAGTATATATGCATTCTTAACAAGCATCCCCGACAATCTTGGTCTAAAGATTGTTCCCCGGCGGTATATCAAACATTCAACGGAATCACTTCCAATACATCTCAAAACTTCCCCAGGAGAGCTCAATCCAGTTTCCCCAGGAAAGTTGGAATCCATCTCCCAAGCAGTAAGCTTATCCCCAGTAGATTCAGGAAGCTTATCCCCGCAGAGCATGAACGCGTCTCCCGGCTGTATTCAAAGAGTTATTCCCCTACCAGGATATAACTGGGTTATCCTCAGCCAAAAGCCATGGAAAGAGCGTCCTCGACGAAGTCTTCTTATCCCCAGCGAAGTCTATTAACACTTCCAACATAACAAGGGTATCCCCAACAAGTTATTATCAACGACTCAACAAAGCATCTCTCTTCCCACAGAGTATTGCTTCCCGGCAAGATCGCTAGAGTACTTTTCTCCCCGCAGGGTAATCCATTCGCCAAGTTTATTCCCCAACGGAGTTATCTTCTCCTACCGGTATTCTTGCAATCATCATCCCCAGCGGAAGCAGAATCTATTCCTCAACATCAGCCCAGGAGTGACTTCCCGGCACCCGTCAAGGATTTATTTTCCTAAGACGAAAACATACATTCATAAACATCACATCTCCATACATTATAGCATGCATATACGCATCACATCTTACAAATCTCATTTATGTCGAGAAAATCATTGCTTGATCCATATCATGCATTGCATATGACTGACCTTTACCTTTCAGGAAAGATTCAGTTAAGCTCTCAGCTATATTTCAAGACCTTGACCGGTTCAGTTAAATCGACCCTAAGATTTTCCTGTTTCTTATCCAGTCAAAGGCCTTCTCTGGTTCAGTCAGATCGACCCTAAGATCTCCCTGTTTCTTATCCAGTTGAAGACATTTCAAGACCTTGACCGGGTCAGTTAAATCGACCCTAAGATTTTCCTGTTTCTTATCCAGTCAAAGGCCTTCTCTGGTTCAGTCAGATCGACCCTAAGATCTCCCTGTTTCTTATCCAGTTGAAGACATTTCAAGACCTAGACCGGTTCAGTTAAATCGACCCTAAGATTTTTCTGTTTCTTATCCAATCAAAGGCCTTCTCTGGTTCAGTCAGATCGACCCTAAGATCTCCCTGTTTCTTATCCAGTTGAAAATTTCAAGACCTAGACCGGTTCAGTTAAATCGACCCTAAGATTTTTCTGTTTCTTATCCAGTCCAAGGCCTTCTCTGGTTCAGTCAGATCGACCCTAAGATCTCCCTGTTTCTTATCCAGTTGAAGACATTTCAAGACCTAGACCGGTTCAGTTAAATCGACCCTAAGATTTTACTGTTTCTTATCCAGTCAAAGGCCTTCTCTAGTCCAGCTAAATCGACTCCTAACAGATTTTCCTGATAAAGACTCAGTAGAAGATATCCAAGATTCTCTCAGCGTTACTGTTGAGGTAGAAGTCGCCCAAGGTTCTCTCAGCGTTACTGTTGAGGTTGAAGTCACCCAAGATTCTCTCAGCGTTACTGTTGAGGTTGAAGTCGCCCAAGATTCTCTCAGCGTTACTGTTGAGGTAGAAGTCGCCCAAGATTCTCTCAGCGATATTGTTGAGGTTGAAGTCGCCCAAGATTCTCTCAGCGTTCCTGTTGAGGTAGTAATCGTCCAAGGTTCTCTCAGCGTTCCTGTTGAGGTAGTAACCATCCCTGGTCCATTCATCACCTTTTGAAGCTCTAGATTCAGCTCCTGTAACCAGTCAGGACACATCTATACAAAGAATTTGAAGATCAGCTCCTGTAATAGGCCAGGTAATCATTTTTCTTTTGCAGGTACGCAAGTTCTCACTAAGGAATCTCTTACGCGATCAACACCCAGATGGAATCTATAAGCCCATCCCCCATCCATCATCTCTCAGCATGGCATCTATAAGCCCATCATCCTATCCATCAATCTCCAAATGGCATCTACAAGCCCATTCCACCATCACTACTATGTGAGCGCAAATTTCTGGGCAATCTAGTGTTCAATCATCTTCCACCTTCGGATTACGAAAGGCACGTCAGCCAATCTGCATCCTCAGGTCTAAGAAGATTGAACAGGGGCAACTGTTGTACCCCAAAATTTTCCCTCCCATATTATTCAAGAATTGCAAAGAGCATGCTTCAAAATTCCCCAAGGGTTGCACAGTTCAAGGGTCTCCTAACAGTCAAAAACTAGGGTTTTTGTTCTGGCAAAGAAAATGAAGTTTCCAAGGGTCCAATCAAGTCCCACATGCCTATAAACATTTTCAAGTATCTTCATACCAAGTTTCAAGACTTACAGCACAAAATTGCACAGTCAAAAACCCTAATTGCACTACAGTCAACTGTAGGGGCAAAATGGTCATTTGACAGTCAAAAGTTCAAATTTTTGGTCAACATCTCATTTTGAAGCCACAAACATCATTTGATCAATTCTTGATCATGATTTTCAAAGCTTGGCTCAAAAAGTCTCAAGATGAAAAAGTTTCCATATTTGGACAGTTGAAAAAGTCAACTGTAACTTGACCAAGGCATAACTTCCACATGGATTATCAGAAAAATTCCATCAAAAGCTCATTTTGAAGATAAAGACATTTCCTACAACTCCTATTCACATTTCAAGTCCAAGAAATGCTCTCACAAAAAGTTATCAATTTCAACATTATAGGTCATTTTCAAAAGTCAACAAAAAGGGACTTTAAGTCAAAGGCCATAACTTGAGATTGGTAAATCAAAATAATATGGGACCAAAGCAATTGGTTATAGGACTTCAAGACCTTTCCAAAATGTCCAAGAACATGAGCAAAGCTTAAAAATTGAGCAAGATATGCCTTGTGGAAGTTGGGAAATTTTTGGATATTTTGAAAAGTCAACTTTGCTTCAAATGTCTTAAAATTGCTAATGGGCCACATTTTCTTCCAAGATTCATCACCCAAAGCATGTGCACGACCATTTGGCCCAAAGGGAATTTATTCATCATTTTTATTTATTTATTTGAATTTTTAATTGCTAATAATTCATTTAAATATGGAAAAAATACCAAAGCAAGTTTTTCAAATCTTTTTATGCATGGAATATCTTCAAGATTTCGTGCATTATCAGATATGGAAGGAATCAAGTTGATTGGACATGATTGGTATCAAATATGCATGGAAAAGATTGAAAAATATATGCATGAAAATCAAATATCTTGTACATCAATGCAAAGGGTTTTGGATCCAATTTTCAACCCTAATCAGTTCCCATACTTATACTAATGCAAACCCTAGTGAAAAAAACCTCCAAGCTGCGCCAGAATTCAAGAACAAAGTTTGAGGTTTTGTCAAAAAATTCCAAAACTGAAAACTACATTCCAGTGCGATTCAAAGGAAAATAATCATTCCATTACATTCCTGAGACTTCAAGGAAGGTTTTCAGATCAAAACCATCATCCCTAACACCCAGAATTGGTAACTAGAAGTCAGACCGTGTCACTTTTTTGCATAATCGTATTGTATCATTCATGCCATGATTTTTAATTCTAATGCTTGTTTTGTATTGTTCTTATCATTCTGAAGCTAACCCTATTGTTTAATTAAGTTTTGCTTGCCCATACGCGATTTCACCATGGAAGATTGTTAGGGTTTCAGAAACCTTGAATTGGGGTTTCTCAGTTATGGAAAAATCAGGACACGAGACTTAGACCATTAAAATCAGGACTCTCATACGAACTCAATGCTTAGGTCGCGATTAATTTATGACCAAAGGATTTCTAATCGCTATTTTTGTATGCAGCACTTAGTGGGGGTTTAAAACCCCCGTTATTCAATCTGTTTTTGTTTCAGATACAGCGCACAGATGGAGAAGACGGTGATGTGTAAGGCGGTGGTTGGTGTATTTGAATTGCGCGCGGAAAAATGCCACTAGCCCTTGTTTTATCTCATATTGATTTTTTGTCATATAATAAACAAAGCGCGTAGTTGGATCAGTTGGCAAGGCGTGGGGTTGGTAATCTCTGGGACCTGGGTTCGAATCCCAGGTCCCCCTTTCTTATTCCATATTTTTCTTCTAACCACGTTCATATGCAGCATGCCTCCAAACATCCACCATACGCCCACAATCTCAGCTTACCACGCATCCCATGATCCCAATCCAAAGGTCCAGAATTGAAGAACATCCTAGGCCTCAGTCAATGCACACACACGCTTCATGAAAAGTCAAACAAAGGCCTTAAACGTTGGGCCTGATTGCTAGCCAAAAAACCTCCAGTTTTGGGACAGAACCCCCCTTGGTTTGCTTCTTCATTCTTTTTATATTTTTCTATTTTTATTTGTTTTAATTAGTTTTAATTTTATTTAACATTTTCTTAATATAAAAAATAATATAAAAATCAGAAAAGACAAAAACCAAAGTATATTTTATTTAACTAATATTTTTGTAAATAAATTTCATTAATTAATTTAGCTTTTTAAATTTAGGTTTAACTTTAACATTTTCTTAATAAATTTAAAATTTGTAGAATTAGGTTTTAATTACTTTCACATTTTTCTTTTCTTTTATTAATTATTAATTATTAATTATTATTTTTGTAAATAAAATTGTATTAATTAATTAGGTTTAATTTTAGGTTAAATTTTAATGCTTTTCTTAATAAATTAAAAATAACTAGAATTAGGGTTAATTAATATTAATTAATTTCATTTAGTTCTCATGAAAAAATTCATAAATACAAAAACTCAAAAAAAAAATTCCTTTCATTTTAATTTAATTAATTTGTTAATTTAATTTCATTAAAAAGGGTCCAACGCCCTCGCATTCCCGATTTTTATTCTCTTCGCGCATTTTAGTCTTATTCCTTCTTTTAAATATTTATGTAATTATCCCAAAGCCATGTAATTCGGACATTTTATATTTTTCGCACTTTACTTTATTTTATGTCAAATCGGGTCCTGGATTTAATTTGGCGATGTGGACCCGCGCCTTTGTAATAGTTTAGGAACCTTTAATTTCTCGCAACTTTTTAACTGCTAATAAATCGCATGCAAGAATGAATGTCAAAATAAAAACAAAAGCGTAGATCACCCCCGACATGAACAAGATAAATGTAAATGAACATGACATACAAATCACACACCGCCCCTAGGGTACGCTTCACTGTTGCCTTGCCTCTCGAAAGGTGATCGTCGAGTAGAGGATGTTTTAGTAAGTCCTCATGATCCGGGAACCTGGCATGAGGGTAGCTTCTAAGGTGTCTTCCTATTGCTCTGGTGATCACCATGTCCCGAACCTCGAATTGACCCGAACACCTCCAACGGTGGTGCTACCTACCTCTCAATGGTGGGATGGCACTACTTTAAGGACATTTACACAGACGAATTCCTTAGGGTAGGTAGACAACTCTAGATACTTGCTCTAATTTCAAAACAAATCAAAAATACTTTTCACACCGACACCTTTTCAAAAAGCTTTCGAAAGCAATTTTTCAAACACTCTTGAGGACCGATACAAGAGTCGAACTGGAATTTTCAAAGAAACTTTTTAAAACCCACAATTGAAAAGCAAACAAACCATTTTGAAAACACAAGTGAGCAAGTATCTAAGAGCCCATGGATAACCATGGATAGAAAGGGTGCTAACACCTTCCCTTTCTATAATCTACCTCCCGGACCGAGAGCAATCTCTTTAAGGAATTTTTCTGTGCTTTTGTCCTTTCCATTTGGAGAAAATAAAAGACGGTGGCGACTCTTGCTTCCGCGACATTTCGCGAACCAACGTTAAACAGTCAGTTCCAGATCCACCGATCACACTTTGTATGTTGATAATTGATATGGAATCTCTTGCAGAGCATTACTTTCTCCAGCTATGACATTGTTGTTGTTGTGTTCCCCCAAGTAGCTAGACAAGAGCAGTATCTCTTCTAAGAAGTGTTGGAACAGATGTCAACTTTTGGGTTTTCTCTCGCCAAGTGTTGAGTTTGATTTAAAATACCCATAATTTTTACTTCTTGATGTGATGTTAACTTCTTGATTCCCCAAAAGATATCCCGGGATCACTCTTGCTGATATGCGCGTGATCCTCTTGTGTTTCTTTCCTCGGATAGTTGGAGTTCATACCAATTGATATATGGTGCGATATTGGGTCTGTTATCCCATTTTCCCAGTCAAGTCTTGGTTCATATTTTTCTCCAGGTTGATTATTTTGGATTTGGGTTTGCATATTTTGATGCCTCTATCCCAGATTCTCCAATCATGACTTGACGCAGATTTTTTCCAGCTAAGCAGCCTAACAAGGGCAGTATCTCTTCTAATAAGTGTTGAAACAGATGTCAAATTTTTATGTTTTCTCTTGCCAAGTGTTGAGCTTGATTTAGAATCCACATAATTTGACTTCTTGTTGTATTGTTAACTTCTTAGATCTCAAAATGAAGTCGAGATGATGCTTCTCTCTAAAAGTTGTTCTCCCCAGAGAAGTTTGCACAACCATTAATCTTAATATTAAAGATTATATTTGGCCTCCCCCCGACGATGTGTTATTGTTTTCCCCCAATGAATTCAGTACAAAATCCCCAGTTGAAGTCTAGACGATAAGACATTGACTTCCCTAGCGAAGTCTTTATGATATTCCCCGGTGAAGCCTGGAGGAGGGTGATATATCCCTGCAACTGTATTGGTTTAATATTATTAGATTATTCTATGATTATTTCCAATTCATGTTTCTTCCCAGTGGAGTTAAGCCATGAAGTAGGAATTTGTTTCCTTAGTTAGTGCTTACTCTCTTATGGAATCTTCATCCTGGATATGATTTAGCCATGTTGACTTTACCCAAGTTGGTTTTGTTTGGTTATTCCCAGTGTTGTATGTCCATTTTGTAAACATATACATGATAACATTCATACATTCATACATGCATCATGCATAGCTGAATTTAAAATCTAGTGCTCATTTGCATTCATTATTGTTTTTGTTGGCATATTACCCTATTTGCAAAGTTATGTTACCCTCTCTCCAATAGATTGTCAACCTTGAGCAGAAAGTGTATACCCTTCTAATTTCCCCACTTATTTATCCCTCTTAGAAGAACTTTGTTTTAGCCTTCCTATTCATCTCATTATCTGGATGAAATGTGATCCCATGTTGATTTTATCCCTCATTCGGTGTTGTCTTGGTTGAGTGTTTTACTCCAGTTTTAATATGTGGTCCCTGAAAACATTATTATTCTGGTTTATGTAGGCTCTGTGCTCTGGATTGAGAATGTGCATTTATTTTGCACGAGAAAACTTCACCTCCTCAGCAGGAATGTATTGGCAGTTCCCCAAAAATTTAAGATTCATTTCCCAGCAGCGTTATCGCAATCCTCTTTGTAAACAGCAAGTGACAGGTCTCTTTATTTGAGCAACCTGTACTACCCCAGTAAGTTTGTTTGTTCCCAGAGAAAATTACTCCAATGGATAGCTAGTATTTTCAATATGATAGAGATAGTTCATGATGAAATTACTCCAATGGATGCCTAGTCTTTTCAATATGATAGAGACAATTCATTATGAAATTACTCCAATGGATGGCTAGTCTTTTCAATATGATAGATACAGTTCATTGTGAAATTACTCCAATGGATGGCTAGTCTTTTCAATACTATAGAGACAGTTCATTATGAAATTACTCTAATGGATGGCTAGTCTTTTCAATATGATAGAGACAGTTCGTTGTGAAATTACTCCAATGGATGGCTAGGCTTTTCAATATGATAGAGACAGTTCATTGTGAAATTACTCCAATTGATGGCTACTCTTTTCAATATTATAGAGACAATTCCTTGTGAAATTACTTTAATGGATGGCTAGTTTTTTCAATATGATAAAGACAGTTCATTGTGAAATTACTCTAATGGATAGCAGGTCTTTTCAATATGACAGAGACAGTTCGTTGTGAAATCTTTACAAGTGGAAGTCTCTTTATTTTAGACAACTTGTATATTACCCTTTCCAAGGGAAACATCTTGGTTAAAGAATAAATTGAGACTAGTTCGTGGCTTATGGCCAGGATTGAGGGAAGGTTTATCTGATTCTTCATCAAATGGAATCTCTTCGAAGAAGTCTCACAGAGAAATTTGTTGTGAAATATTTATAAGTGGCAATCTCTTTATTTGAGATAGCTTGTATATTACCCTAAACATCTTGGTTAGATAAGAATTTGAGACCAGTTCGTGGCTTATGGCCAGGATCGAGGGGAGGTTTATCTGATTCTCCATCAAATGGCATCTCTTCGAAGAAGTGTCAGAGAGAAGTTTATTGTAAAATCTTTGCAAGTGAAAGTCTCTTTATTTGAGACAGATTGTATATTACCCTTTCCAGGCAAAATTCCTTGGTTAAAAAGAAGTTGAAACCTGTTCTAGGTGGAACACCAGACTTATGAAAACTTGTTATTATCTATACAAATCCTACCTTCAATGAAAATAGGTAGTTCACCTTCAGTAAAAGTCGGTGCATCTTGTATCTCTATCTTCAATGAAAGTTGGGATCTTATTACTTTTCTACCTTCATCTATTGAGTCTGGTAGTTTACCATCCATGTTGATCTGGTATTATTCTATTTTTTCTACCTTCATATATTTAGTTGGTAGTTCACAATTATCAGTCGATCGCTTTTATGCATTGCCTTTTTCTCATTTATTGAGTTGGGGATGCCTTATCTCCTCCTTGGGCTTTACCCCAGTAGAGTTGAGTCTTATATTCCCCAGCGATTTATTTTCCTGGTTGGACTCTCTTTTTTATTCTTTACTTTATTTTCTGCTTCCCCAGTGGAATTATGTGTCACTTTTGGAGTTGCCTGCTTACATGCATGATCATAAGCATTTCATGGCATCTTAGGGCCAAAAATAAGGCTTGTTTTATATTTAAGTATCTTCAATCGCATTGAGATGTAGATTTTAACCTTCGTATCTCCGGATAGAAGACACTTAAATAAGAGCAGCTATTATACCCCAATTTTTCCCCTAAGATTTCTCATCATCTCAATTTCATATACATCAAGATCACACATTAAGGTTTGTTATTTCTTTCTACTTTATCCCATCTTTAAGTTTGCTCTTGGGGGATTACCAAGCACCTTGAATTGTGTACCTTGTACATATGTTCTTTTAAATAACATCAAAATATTTATATATGTCTCTTTGAATGTTCATATTGTATGTAATGGCACAATTGCATTCATCTCACCATCTCCTAGCACAAAGGGTCAAAACTAGGGTTTTGAATTTAATCAGGAAATCTATGACTTTTTTGGACAAGACTTGATTCCATGCTTATTTACATGTTCATGAGTATATATGATTGGAAGATTGATCATCAATTTTGATTGGAAAAGGTTCAATTGATCAAAAGGGGTAACATGGTCATTTTATCAAAAGTCAACCAAAGTCAACTATTGACCAAGTGGACTTTTGGTCAACCATTAATTCAATGACCCTATTTTCATATTTCATGGTAAATGGTGGCATAAAATCAAGAGGAAGTGTTGAGTTAGAGATAACTTGTCAAAGAAGTTACTTGAAATTATGAATTTTTTTAAGTGTTCATAGTGCTGAACTTTAATTGATCATAACTTCTTCATTTATTATTTAAAAATGCAAACTTTACACATTTGGAAAGAGGATATAAAATTATTCAACTTTTTCCTTGAGGACTCAGGTCCAAAAAGTGAAAGGGCAAGAAGTTATTGAGCTTGGAAAATTCTGGACACTTAGTAAAATTTCTAAATATGTGCACAAGACATGATTTCTTCATGGCTAATTTTGAATGTCCATTTGAGCTCAAATCAAAAAGTTGTTAACATCAAAGTTGGAGTTTGAAACTTTCTCTTCACTTTTGATTCAAGAATCATCTCAAATGATCAAGTGTAGAGAGAGATACAATGCATAAGATTTGAAGCCTTGAGATGTCATTTTGCCAAGTCATGTGCACACCAGGCCAAGCATTTCATCAAACAGTTCATGGGCACACGTTCATCATCATTTTTCTCTTTGAAATATTCATTATTTTGAAAAGTTTCCAACATCAAAGATCAAGCTCCATGTGTTATGCACAACTTTGAATCAAGAATTTTCTCAAAATAGTTCCTACATTTCAAGATATGATCATGGGAAGTAGGTAACATGAAACTAAATTTTTGCCCAGCAACATAGCATGTCGTACGCGCATACCAGGAAAGAATTTAATCAAACAAATTATGTGCATACATTTATAGCCATTTATCTCATTGATTTAAACATTATTTTGAAAAATGTCGAACATGAAAGTTAGAGTATGTTGTGACCTCTTCAATTTTGATTCGAATTATGTTTCAGTTCATGAAGTATGGAGAGAGATATAATGAGTTGAAGTCGTGATCATAATATTGGCCAATCTTGCATGGAAATGAATAGGGTTTATGTCAAAAAGGTATCAGCCTGCCATCTCACATTCCTAAAGCGACCGACAAAAAACACAGATTTGCCACCGAACTTTATTTATTCTGAAGGAAGGGGAAACATCGGGAAAACACCAAGAGGATGGATAAGATGGTCTTGCAACCAGAAGAGATGGTACGGAAGTTGATTATGCGAGGGGAAGGTATTAGAACCCCTCACATATGTTGTACTCAATGGGATCTGTGATACGGTGGGAGAACTGACTATGGTTTTGCGTTTGTTTTTCGCAAATGTTTCGGTTGAGCAAGAGTCGCCACCGACTTTTTATTTTATCCTAAGGAAAGGTTAAAAAGCACAGCAAAAACCTTTGAGATGTTTTCTTGGGTTCGGGGAGTAGATTATAGAAAGGGAAGGTATTAGCACCCTTTCTATCCATGGTTATCCATGGGCTCTTAGTTACTTGCTTAGATCAACTTGCCTTGATTTTCAATTGTTTGAAATGGTGCTTTGTGTGCGTGGGTTTGAAAATGTTTTGAAAAAGAGGCCAATGTGGTGGCAACCTTTGTAATGATCCATGTTGGGATGTATACAAAGATGTATGTCTTTTGAAAAGGTTTTCATTTGTTTTTGAAAGTCGTTTTTGAAAGTGTAGTGATGTGTGGTTTGAAAATAGGCAAGTGTTTTGTTTTTGCAAGTTTTGATTCAAGTAACTAAGAGTTTGTCTACTCCTAAATTTCTCAAAGATTTCTCCTATGTTTTTAACCCTTTTAACAATTTTGTTCCACCATTGCATTTGGTGGACAATCTTGTGTTAGGATGTGAAAGGGACGGGCGCGGGTCATCGTTTAGACCATAATTGCAATGGTGCCAAGTATCTTTGGGCAATGTTTTCTTTAAGGGACTTGATCATTTTATAGGCAACTTTCGAAAGCGTCATCGAGGGACTATGATCATTTGAATTGTGTTTGTTTTGCCAAAAGAGACCTAGCATGCAATATGGCCCATTATTGAAGGCAACAAGTGGAATACCCTAGGGGTGCAAGTGTGATTAGTGTTGTCCATTTTCATGCTTGTTTATCTTGAAATTAGGTCAAACTATTTTTGGTTGATTGATTTGCATACAAACCCTAATTCTAACATGGCATAATTAGAAAGCATTAAAGTGCGAAAAATAAAGTTCCTAAGTTATTACAACACAATATATGGGAAGGGGGATACAAATGTTCAAATGGGGGTATTTTGACAAGGAATTTAAACCTAGACTATTACATCAATTTGGAATTATACAAGGTAATTAATATACAACAATTAAATAAAATGGAATAAATATGCAAGATGCAAAAAATATTTTTTATGTGTATGAAAAAAAGGTATTTTTTTATGTGTCAAATAAACAAAATAAAAAGTATTAATTTTTGGATTTTTTTTATGTATTTAGGGCAAAACCCTAATTTATTAAATAAAAGGTATTAATTATTTAATATGTACAATATTTACTAGTTATGTACAAAAATAAAATAAAAATGAAGTATATTTGTCAAAAAGGTATTTTTTAATGTTAAATATTAATAAAAAATAAAATGTATATATCTTGTATTTTTAACCTAAATATACTAATATATATGTAAATATTTATATTATATGATAAATATATTAAATATATACAAAAATAATAATATTTAGTATTTATAAAAAAAAGGTATATTTTATATAAAATATTTTCAGAAGATAAAATCAAATAAAAATGGAAAATAAAATGTGTTTGCATTATTTTAGTATTTTTTAAATAAAAGTATGTAAGTATTTATTTATGTACAAACATTATTTTAAACAAATAAATGCCTAATAAATATAAAAATGGTGTGAAAAATATTTTTTATATTTTTAATATTATGAGGAAAAATAAATAAGTCAGAAATAAAAAACAAAAGTCAAAAAATGATCAAAATGAGCACAATGGGCCAAGGGGGTTCAAAAGTAACAAAAGGGTGCAAATAGGAAACTGAAACAAAGCCCAGTCCAAAAAGACCTTCTTCAACCTCTGAACCTGTATGAACAACAATCAACACGCGTTTTCTATCTCCCAATTCCTGGACTTTCAAGCAAAACTCTCAACATGAAAAATGTAGAGCATTAAGAGACGAATCCAGACATATAAAGAACTTGGCTTAACTCTCTAAGATGAGAGAGAATTTCTTCTCCCCCAATTCCTGACCTAGTTTTTGTTCCATGTTCAGACATTAAATTCTCACAGCACACATAATATAAATGAAAACTAATTACATGGGCATGTTCAGGGCTATGAATGTGACATATTTTCTTCACAAACCTAAAGCTAACAATGCCTGGATAGAGAGATATGAGTTCATGAACTTACCTGTTCAGTTGGAATCGTATCTGGTGATGGAGGTGCTTTCAATGCAAGGTGATGATTGGTACAGCTTCCTTGATGTCCAGGGATGCTATTCCAAGCTTTACTTTGTCTTGAAACCAAGTGAATCGTGTTATGGAACTTCAACTGCAAAACAAGAAAATGAAAATGGTGATGTTGCTTGGGAGTGTTACAGGTCGTGTTTGAGGTTTGGAATAGTTTCAAGGGATGATGTGGGATATGTTTGAAGTAATTTTAGCAAGAATGCATGAAAGGATTGAGCTATGGAACTCAATCTGCAGCAGGTACCCTGTTTTGGCAGTTTGAGGGTGATTCTGTGAATGGAGAGGTATTGGAGGTGATAGGCTCGTGTCTCAGGTCAGGATGGATGTTTAGAATGTGTTTGACAAGTTTGCTTAAGCCTGTGTTAGCTGAGATGAGAGTTGTGTATGGTTATGCTATGTTTCTTCAACTTTAAGCAACAAATGTCCACTTGAGTTTTTAGACTGATAGAGGCCCCCCTAATGTGCTGCATACCTTGGCCTTGATCAGTGTAATTATCTCATAAACTTGTGCCAAAGAGATTTGCACTGTACTTGCTTGGATTGCTAATTGACATAAAGTTTAACTTTTGCAAAAATGGACATTATGCTTTTTCCATTTTGGGACTAAACCTTTATGTAATGCTTGAACACATAAAAAATGGTCTTGGCACAATGAGTTTGCATTAAATTTATGAGTGCAAAAGGGATATAGGACCTGTAATGAAGTTGTGCAAGCTGATTTCAAAATGGCCTAGATGTATGAACATGTAACTTGGGCAAATCAAAAGTGAGTTTTTCCCAACTTTCCAAATTCGATTCTCCCTAACCATGAGGTTGTTTGATGAGTTCTTGGACATTTTGGAAAGCTTGGAATGTGTACTACAATCCATCTTTGAAATGAAAATTGAAATTCCAAGTGGAAGCATGTGAAAAATGGTCTTGGAGTTAGGCAAAAATCCTGCCTAAAATATGTCAAATTTTCTCTAAGTTAAGAATGGTTTGGTACCCTTGTTCCAAAAATTGTAACTTGAGCTACAAGCTTCTTTTGGGAAAACTTTGTGAATCAAAGTTGTAGATTTTTCAATAGGCTACAACTTTAATGTTTTGACTTTTCCTTTAATCCAAATGAATCTTGGTGAGAAAGTGGGGCAAAGTTAGGAAAAAATTAGGGTTTTTCATAACTTAGAAAAATTCTAAGTTATGAAAAATCTTCATTTCAAACCCTAATTTGCAATTCTTGATTTCTTGATGAACAAGTTTCATGATTTGGCATGTTTTGATGAAAAATTAATCTTGACACTTGATTTTGACCAAAAAGTCAAAGTTTGACTTTTCAGTATACAGTCAAAATTGATCAATTGACTAGGAAATTCAATTGTCAATCTTGTGCACTTGGGATCTTTTGAACTTGTTGAGCATGTCAAGACAATTCCATTGGGTCCTTGAGTCCATATGTGAGCTTGGTTTGCCATTGGCTAGGTCAAACAGTCAAAAATTGCCTTTGTGCAGTCAAAACCCTAAAAATGACCATTTTGCCCTTTTGGTGATCTGATCAAATTTCTTGTGGAATTGTGATCCAAACTTGACCAAATGGTTCATATGAGTTCATAATATTGATGTGGGTCAATTTTCATGAGATTTGACTGTCAATTGGCCACAGTTGACTTTTTCCCCAATACAGTTGATTTCTAGGTCAACTGTCCAATTGACTGGGCAAAATTTGGAATCAAGACTTGAAACTTGGTATGGATAAACTTGGGAGTCCAACATGAAGCATGAAAGTCATCTTAGGCGTTTTAGGTCAAAATATCTTTGTGCAAACACAAACCCTAATTTGGGTCAACAGTGCAAGGAGAAGTCTTGAGCAGAGGAAACCCTAACTGGACCTTGAGCTCCAAGGGTCTTGTGGTGAGAAAATGTTGAGGAAAATGGGAGGACAAATTTTGGGGTACAACAGGATCCATTTCAATTATTTATTTCTAAGGGTGCGTCTATCTAAAACTATACTTTCAAAGGGAAATGAAATGGTTTTTATTTGTGCGTCCGTGAGGGTCTCGTAACCCCTTTCCTACGTATCCCGTGAAGGAATCAGAACACCATAGTTCTTCTAGAAAATGTTGGTTTGGTGGTGTTTTTTAGTGGCCGACATTAGCGCACACATTCTAGCAATAGGCACTGCCTGTATCGCGGTAGAATGGAGATAACATGCCCTTTTGAAGAAATCTTTGATTTAATGAGTGTTTTTGTTAAGTGTGGAATGGGTTTGAATAATGATTAAGTGTTTTTTTTTGGATTTTTGTATAAGAAAATAAGTTTTAGTTTAAGAATGCAAAAGGGGGAAACGAAAAAGTCTAAGGGAGACTAACCTATTTTCTAGCCCTAATGTTATCATACAAAGTGGATCTAAAGTTGAGTGTTTGAAAGGGAAATTAACCTAATATCTTCATGCAAATTGGTCGATCATAAAAATCTAATTCAACATGAAGACGATCAAGAGAAAATTAATCGCTTCATGGAATTTCCTAAGGGAACATGGCAAGAATTACCTAAGTAATCAAACAAAACAACAAACTGATATTTTTGAGTGATTTTTAACAAGTAAAGAAAAGCGACTAAGCGGAAATTACTAAAATGATTAAAAAAACTAAAACAAATATTAAAGTAAATTCAAGAGGTTATTAAGTTGATCTTAAAACTAACCTAATTAAGTAAATATAAAGCTAAGAATAAATTAAACAAGTTTTAAAAAAAGGTGCAAGCAAAATATGGGGTGAGTATGTTGAATTCAGATGGGCTTTGAAAAATAAAATAAACTGTAGGCCCAAGAACATCAAACAATCAAACAATAAAATAAAAAAGTAAACTGGGATTAGATAGACCGGGTCGAATTAGACCCGCATCCAACCCCAATATACTAATGCAGTACGATCCATTGAAAGTTTTTTTGAACTCTTTTTTCTTTATGTATAGAGAGGTGCGTTTTTTTCCATCAAGCTCATTCACGTTTTTTTCAATGGCCCATAAAAAGTTTTTTTTGGCCCAAACTAGTTTTTTTTGGTTTGTTGTGAAAAATAGTTTTATTATTATAACATCATTATTAGTAATATTACTATTTTATTATAATTTCTTTTAATAATTTATTATTATTATTTATTTTTGTTTTTTATAAACTTAATAAAAACTTTAATTTTTGTTTTATTAAATAAAAATTTATTATTGAAGTTGGATTGAAAAGGAATTTTCTTTCACACAATTCTATCTTTTAGCCCACAACAAACAAGCCCATTTCAAGTTTTTCTTTGGATCTGTTTTGAAGACTGTTTTGTTTTAATTATATTATTAAAATTATTATTTTAATTTAATTATATCAGTATTGATTAAGAAAAAAAATAGTATTAACAAAAGTTTTTTTTACGGGTCATCTCCTAGCCCAGAAGGCCCAAACTGAAGAAGTGAAAAACACAAGAAGGGGGGTTGAATTGTAAAACTTGAAATCAAATGCAGACAACACGTTATTTTTATCCTGGTTCGTTTGATCTCAAACTACTCCAGTCCACCCGTCAAGGTGATTTCGCCTCTCTCCAACAAGGTCTTAATCCACTATATTCAACTGAATATTACAACTGCTTTAACAACTGTTAAAGCCTTCTTGAGTCTAAACCACAGACCGGTTTCTCAAGGAAATTCTTTCTTACAGATAAATGAATACTATGTGTTGAATGTTTTCTACAAAAACTTTATATCACAACTGTGATAATACACAAATTAAGCTTATGTGAAACTAGGGTGCTATAACTATAGAGTAAGCAATTTGAGAGATATAGCAAGTTGTACTAGTGAGGATGAAGATGATTTGCTTTAGGCGTGTAAAGAGTTGTAGAGCATTAGCCAATTCATTTCTCACTGACTTGTTTATATAGCCTTGGAAAAGATACGTTGTAGTCAATTATTCCATTTCAATGCCCATTACGTTCTTTCCATATTGAGAAGATCTTTGTCTTGGAATACAGTCGTTGGTAATAAAGTGTCTTGAATGCACAGTACCGTTGTCAATTAAGCGTGTTGATTGGATTTGGCTTATTCTAACGCTTCTAGGTGTTGATGATATTGTTTTGGTCTTGATCAGAGTTTAGAGTATGTTACGCGCAGATCTGTTCATCAAGCTTCAGCATAAGCACGTGATTTGATCTTCTGATGCTGGCATATGATATTTCATCTTTTGATGCTGGCATATGATATTTCATCTTCTGATGCTGATGTTGACATTCTTATGCTGATATCCATCAGAGTTTCTGTAAATGCACAATATAATTTTTAGGTAGCATATATGTCTCATATGAATTATACAATTTATTTAATCTAGCATTTTGTTATCATCAAAACTTTAACTTAGGGTAGTAGATTCAAACTTTGTTCTAACAATCTCCCCCTTTTTGATGATGACAAAAACCGGATATTTTCAATTGAAATTTAAAGAAAAAAATATCAGAGATAACCAAATAATAAATTTGTATCAGCGATAAACAGAAAGGTATCAGAGATAAGAAGATAGGGAATAGAAAGGTATCAGAGTTATGATCAGAAAAACTCCCCCTGAGTTTATTACTTCCCTTTTAATTTTATGAGTCCTTTAGCATCAGATCTTTATTGAACTTTCTTTGAGCATCAGATCTTTCCTTTACTAGAGCAGAGCTTCAGTGTATTAGAGTTCATCAGATTCTTGTACCTGTAAGCTTATGCAGAACAAAGAAACATTCAAGTATATCAGAGTGTTAGAATGTTTGAGACTTTTGTCTCAGTAATTCGTTATTGAAAAATATCATTCTTTCTCCCCCTTTTTGTCAGCAATCAAAAAGTGCAAATAATTGAAGTTAAAAACGATCAGTGCAGAAAAACGATTGTATTCAGTTCAGAGCTCAGAAAATATTACAGATAACGTGTAAAGAAAACAGTGAAAACATCAAGAATCAAAATCTAAGAATGGGGAGGAAGGCGTGTGAACAGAGCTTCTAGCATGTTCTTAATCTGATCAGTGGTTTCCTTCTGCTAATGCACCATGCTGACTACTGAGTCAATCTTACTATCCTGAACATCCATCCTTTCCTTCATTCGTTGATTATTCTCATCCATTCTCTCCTGCAGTCGAAGATCATTTTGCTTCAGCTCTTCAAGAGTCTGCCTGTCCAATGCAGCTTGAGAGATGTCAGAATCAGGATGCTTCTGAGAGCTTTCTGCAATAACTTCTTCTTGACTTAAATCTTCAGCTGGAATCGTCTGTTCTTCTGCTGGTTGAACTATTGAAGCTGGACGCTTTTCAGACCAAGGCTCACTGTCCAGAAGAAGCCCTTTAACATTCAGCAGACCTTCAACTTCTTTCAGCAGATTGTTGAAGTTCTGTTGAGCCTGTTCATAGCTTTGGTCTTGCAGCTTAAAGGTTTCAGCACATACCCATCCTCTGAATTGTGTCCAGAGTTGGTCTGAAACTGCAGGATCAATCACTCCCGGACTAGCCTGTTTTAGAGAAGAAATCCACTTCTGCATGTCTATTTCAAAATTCAAGATGCTAGAACCAACATCTGGTTGTTTGGGTTTGGGAATGGCGGTTTTATTTTTAAGGGCAGCAAGCCGGTCAAGGACTGTTAGATCAATGAAGGTCTTGCTGTGGTCATCTGGATTTTGCTTGGGTGAGGGAGTAGGAGAATCAGGAATGATTATTGGACTGGATGGGGTATTAGGTGGAGTAATTTCTGGTGAGGATGGTAGTTGAGGGATATTAACAGTGGTACCACCAGGAAATTGTATGGCTAAGGGTTGTGGTTCAGAGGATTCAGATGATTGAGGTTCAGGGGTTTGAGCCTCAGAGTGTTGAAACTCAGGTTGTTGAGATGATTCGTGTTGAGGTGAGGGTGGATTAAGTTTTGGTTGTGGAGATGGAGGTTGTGGAATTTCTGGTTGTGGTGAATGTGGATCTTCTGGTATTGGTGAGAGTGTAGTTTCTGGTTGAGGTGAGTGGGGAGTTTCTGGTTGAAGATTTGGATTTTCTGTATGGGGAGCGGAAGAGTGTTGATCTATTTCTGAAAGAACTTTTTCAAGTTCTGGTTCTGTTATGGTTGTAGGTTTTGGATTGTGAGGTTTGGCGTGGGATCTTCTGAGGATTAATGACTCAGAAGGGTCAAACTCAGGTTCAGTATCATCAATGATTGGAATGGGAATTGGGATTTTAATTGAAGCTGGGATTGGAATAAATGTTGGAACAGCAGATGAATTTAAAACATTAACAGAAGACAGATTACCTCTCTTCTTTGGGGTCTGTTGAGATGATCCTTCTGATGCAGCCTTTCTCTTCTTAGTCTTCTTTAGAGTAACCTCTGGTGCCTTCTGCTGAAGATCTTGAATGTTGAGATTGGGTGTTGTTCCATCAGCTTTGCACGCATCCAAGTATCTCAGAACTATTTGAGGCTTGGAGTCAATCTCTGAGAACATGGGGAAGTCGTCCAGGGGAATTCTTCTGCTGGAGATTTCAGCAAAAGGAGTAACGCTGGGCTCCTTCTTAATGTTCTCTATCAGCTTCATCTTCTTGAGATTCTTGGCATTCAGCTGCTTGCCAACAGAAGGTTCTAGAGAGCTTATTTCCTATGCCTCTGTCAAGTGTTCAATCAGCCTATTCTCCGTTAGAATATCTGATATCAATCTGCCGAAGGGTATCCAATCCCTTTTAGTCCTTTCTTCTTCTATAGTCTCCTTGACGCTGGTCCTCAGATGGTTGAACAGAAGATGAGATAGATTAATCTTTACCTTCTGATTAATAAAATAGATCCGAAACTGCTGATCTATGTTTATATAATCAGGAGAGCTTGTAGGCTTCCTGTGATTGAAGCAGCCCAGAATAATCTTTGCCCAAACTCTGTGCTGATCTTTCAAATCTCTTATTTTGCTGGAGGGAACCCCATGTGTGAAAATCTGCCTTTCTATAACAGCATCATCTGAGCACCTTTCTGCCATGTCTATACAGCGAATGCCACCACCATTGTATCCAATCAGCCTTGCAATGTGATCTTCAGTAATCAAAATTTTCTTTCCCATGATATATGAAGTAACCTGATGAGTTGAGGAAGACGCATGTATCCAGACTTCTTTAACCAAGATGGGGAACGTTGGACCCACCAACCTAACAAAGTACCTTTCCCAACCTTGTGCCTTAATTTCTTCAGACAAATCAAAGCCATTTTCCTTTAAACTGTTGAAATCTACTATCAATTCTGACAGAACTTCCAAGTTCTTGACCGGAGTGAGGAGCGTTCTAAAAGGAGTCTGATACTGTTCAGAAGAAGCATCTTGCTGGGAACCTGCAGAAAGAGTGCTAGAAGATGCCATGTTCACACGAGGGTTTTTGAGAAAAAGCTTGAAAAGGGTTTCTTTGAAAAAAAATTAACACACAAACACAGAAAAATGTTGAAGATTTGTAAGTGACGGTAAAAAAGAATGAGTGATGTTTAAGGCGTTTAAATAGGTTTCAAAAAATGTTTTGAAAACATAAACGTTTTAAGAGAGAGAATTAAATCATGATTACTCACATTTAATGTTGGCTGATTTTGGGGGATTTAGAAAGATATTTGGAACGGTTACCCATGACATGTGTCTCAATGCATCCAATCAGCGCTTTGCCTTCTCAGAAGCGTGCACGCGTGTTCTGCCTCAGGAATTAGCTGATGACTGGATAACACTTGTTTGATTTAGTGAACAGCACATCTATCCTTGAAATGAAACGCTCAGATCTTTATGGATAGAATCCGATACAATCTGCATGTCTAAATTTCTGAGAGAAGATTGATCAGAAGTTCACAGTAAAATAAAACAAATTCTGAAGGTTAATATATGAAATTAAAACATTTTCACTCTGGGAAGAGCTTCATGCTGAGATGATTCAGAATGAAGTTGAACCTATCTTCAGAAAGTGGTTTTGTGAAAATATCAGCCCATTGATGGTCTGTATCAATAAATTTTAAGTTTAAAATGCCTTTCTGAATATAGTCCCTAATGAAATGATGTTTTATTTCTATATGCTTAGCCCTATAATGCAAAATTGGATTTTTACTTAAGCAAATGGCAGAAGTGTTGTCACAGAGTATAGGAATGTTACTCACAAATATCTAGAAGTCTTCAAGCTGACTTTTCATCCAGAGCATTTGTGTGTTGCATCCTGCTGCTGCTATGTATTCAGCTTCTGCTGTTGATAGCGTAATTGTGGATTGCCTTTTGCTGGACCAAGAGATCAGATTTTCTCCCAGAAACTAGCAGCTTCCAGAAGTACTTTTATGCTTTACTCTGTCTCCAGCAAAGTCAGCATCACAGTAACCTATTAAGCTGTAATCACTAGATTTTCTATAAAATAAACCCAGATTAGTAGTACCTTTCAGATGCTTGAAAATTCGCTTAACAGCTGTTAAGTGAGATTCTCTAGGATCTGATTGGAATCTTGCACAAATGCATACACTGAATAAAATATCAGGCCTTGAAGCCGTCAGATAAAGAAGAGAACCAATCATACCTCTGTAGACCTTCTGTTCTACCTTTTTGCTTACCTCTTCTCTTTCCAGAATGCACGTGGGATGCATTGGAATCTTTGATGACTTACATTCTGAGAGATCAAATTTCTTCAGAAGTTCTCTGACATATTTGCTCTGATGAATGTAAGTTCCCTCTGGAGTTCGATTGATCTGAATTCCCAGAAAGAATTTCAGTTCCCCCATGAGGCTCATCTCAAATTCTGCCTGCATACACTTAGCAAATTTTCTTCCAAGAGAAGGGTTAGTAGATCCAAATATAATATCGTCAACATAAATCTGACACACTAAGATGTCATTCTTAACTGTCTTACAGAATAAGGTTATGTCCACTTTCCCTCTGGTGAATTCCTTTTCTAACAGAAAGTTACTTAGTCTTTCATACCAAGCTCTGGGAGCTTGTTTCAGACCATACAGTGACTTCTTTAGTTTGAAAACATATTCTGGATTTTTTGTACTTTCAAAACCAGGGGGTTGGTGCACATAAACCTCTTCTTCTATATAGCCATTTAAGAATACACTCTTGACATCCATCTGATATAGAGTGATGCCTTTATTAACAACAAAAGAAATTAAAAGTTTGATAGATTCTAACCTGGCGACTGGAGCAAAGGTTTCTGTATAGTCTATCCCCTCTTGCTGACTAAAACCTTGTGCTACCAATCGTGCCCTGTTTCTGATGACTTCACCTTGTTTGTTCAGTTTGTTTCTGAACACCCATTTTGTTCCAATGACGTTGAATCCTTTTGGTCTGGGAACTAGATCCCACACGTCATTTCTGGTGAATTGATTCAGCTCTTCTTGCATTGCTAGAATCCAGTCGTTGTCCAGAAGTGCTTCATCAATTGAAGAAGGTTCAATCAGAGAAACAAGTCCCATGAGGGATTCTTCAGACTTTCTGAAGCTGGCTCTTGTTCTGATTGGATCTTCCTTTCTTCCTAAGATTGTTTCTTCTGGGTGATCCATGCTGCTTCTGGATAGTCTTTTCTGAGGATGATCAACAGATGTTGCTGGATTGCTCGCAGTGCCTCTTTCTGATGTTGAAGGAGTGTCTTTGTTGAGAGCTTCTGATGACTTGTCTTCAAAACCTGTGAATTCAACTTCCATACCTGCAAAGACTTCATTCTGCTTTGACTTTTCAGAGTCAAGCTTATCATCAAAACGAACACTGATTGATTCTTCCACAATCTGTGTTTCTGTATTGTATACTCTGTACCCTCTTGAGCGTTCAGAGTATCCTAACATAATACACTTCTGTGCTTTAGAGTCAAACTTGTTCAAATAATTTTTTGTGTTTAACATAAAACAAGTACATCCAAATGGATGAAAATATGAAATGTTGGGCTTTCTGTTCTTCCACAATTCATATGGAGTCTTTTCCAGAATAGGTCTTATGGAGATTCTATTTTGAATGTAGCACGCTGTGTTTATTGCCTCTGCCCAGAAGATCTTAGCAACGTTTGTCTCATTGATCATGGTTCTGGCCATTTCTTGCAATGTTCGGTTCTTTCGTTCTACAACTCCATTTTGCTGGGGAGTTCTAGGACAAGAGAAATCATGCAGAATGCCTCTGTCATTAAAGAATGACTCAAAATCTTTGTTTTCAAATTCTCCACCATGATCACTTCTGACTTTAATGATTCTAAGATCCTTTTCATTCTGAACTTGGTTACAGAAGGTGACAAACACAGAGTGTGACTCGTCCTTGTGTCTTAAGAACTTTACCCATGTCCATCTGCTATAGTCATCTATGATTACTAACCTGTACTTCTTGCCACTGACTGAAACAGTTTTAACTGGTCCAAATAAGTCAATGTGCAGAAGTTCTAATGGCTTAGAGGTGGAAACAACGTTTTTAGATTTGAAAGCAGGTTTTGCAAACTTGCCTTTCTGACATGCTTCACACAGAGCATCTGAATTGAACTTCAGATTAGGAAGTCCTCTGACCAGATTGAGTTTGTTAATATGAGATATTCTTCTCATACTAACATGCCCTAATCTTCTGTGCTAGATCCATTGCTCGTTGTTAACAGACAGAAGACACTTTACATTCTGACTTTTCAGTTCAGAAAGTTTGATTTTATAAATGTTGTTTTTCCTCTTTCCATTAAATAGGATAGTCCCATCTTTCTGACTAACAGCTTTACATGATTTTTGATTAAAGATTATGTCATAACCGTTATCACTTAGTTGACTTATGGATAACAGATTATGCATTAATCCATCTACTAATATAACATTATATATAGAGGGAAGATTTCCATTACCTACTGTTCCAGAGCCAATGATCTTTCCCCTCTGATTGCCTCCAAAGCCTACGTGGCCTCCAGGCTTAAGTTCCAGGCTTTGGAACATATGCCTCTTCGGTGTCTGATTCAGAGTCTGATTCAGAAGCTTCACTGCCTTCTGATATGTTAGCCATGAGAGCTATGTTTGCTTTCTCATCATCTGATTCTGAGTCAGCTTCAGACGAGTCAGAGTCATCCCATGTAGCCATGAGACTCTTCTTCTTTTCCCTTCCAAACTTATTTTTGGGCTTTTCCCTCTGAAGCTTTGGACATTCATTCTTGTAGTGTCCTTGCTCTTTCCATTCATAGCAGATGATGTCCTTGGTGTTTGGCTTTCTGCTTCCTGAAGAGCCTTCAGATCTTCTGTATCCAGAGGAGGAGTCTGACCTTCTGTATTTGGAGGAGGACTCATTCTGATCGGATCTTCTGGTATTCCTGAACTTTCTTTGCCTCTGCTTCCATAGTTGGTTCACTCTTCTGGAGAGGAGGGAAAGTCCGTCTTCTTCTGATGAGGACCCATCAGAGGTTTCTTCAACAGCCTGCAAAACTTTGGAGTCAGATTTTCTGTTAGATTTTAAAGCTAAAGGCTTACCTTGCTTTTGAGGTTCATCAGCTTCTAGCTCTATCTCGTGACTTTTGAGGGAGCTGATAAGTTCCTCCAGAGAGATTTTGTTGAGATCTTTAGCTAGCTTCAGCGCTGTAACCATTGGCCTCCACTGTTTTGGCAAGCTTCTGATGATCTTCTTGACATGATCAGCAGTAGAATACCATTTGTCCAGAACTTTGAGACCAGCCACCAGAATTTGAAATCTTGAGAACATCGTTTCAATTGATTCACTTTATTCCATTTTGAATGCCTCATACTTCTGAATGAGCGCAAGAGCTTTAGTTTCTTTGACCTGAATGTTGCCTTCATGCGTCATTCTGAGAGAGTCAAACATACTCTTTGTAGTGTCTCTGTTAGATATCTTTTCATATTCAGTGTAAGAGATGGCGCTGAGAAGAATAGTTTTGGCCTTGTGGTGATTTTTGAAGTCACGCTTTTGTTGATCAGACATTGCCTTCTTGTCAATCTTCTGACCACTTGCATTCACTGGGTGCGTGTATCCATCTGTCACCATGTCCCACAGATCAGCATCATGTGCCAGAAAGAAGCTTTCAATTCTGTCTTTCCAGTAATCAAAATTCTCTCCATCAAAGACTGGAGGTTTGCCGCTGAATCTATCTCTATCTTCATTGTTGTCATTGCTGGTGTGTTGATATGTTCCTGCCATTGTGTTTTTTTGACGCTGGATCTTGTACTGACACGGTTAAGTGTTTTAGCTCAGAACCAGGCACTCTGATGCCAATTGAAGAAGTGAAAAACACAAGAAGGGGGGTTGAATTGTAAAACTTGAAATCAAATGCAAACAACACGTTATTTTTATCCTGGTTCGTTTGATCTCAAACTACTCCAGTCCACCCGTCAAGGTGATTTCGCCTCTCTCCAACGAGGTCTTAATCCACTATATTCAACTGAATATTACAACTGCTTTAACAACTGTTAAAGCCTTCTTGAGTCTAAACCACAGACCGGTTTCTCAAGGAAATTCTTTCTTACAGATAAATGAATACTATGTGTTGAATGTTTTCTACAAAAACTTTATATCACAACTGTGATAATACACAAATTAAGCTTATGTGAAACTAGGGTGCTATAACTATAGAGTAAGCAATTTGAGAGATATAGCAAGCTGTACTAGTGAGGATGAAGATGATTTGCTTTAGGCGTGTAAAGAGTTGTAGAGCATTAGCCAATTCATTTCTCACTGACTTGTTTATATAGCCTTGGAAAAGATACGTTGTAGTCAATTATTCCATTTCAATGCCCATTACGTTCTTTCCATATTGAGAAGATCTTTGTCTTGGAATACAGCCGTTGGTAATAAAGTGTCTTGAATGCACAGTACCGTTGTCAATTAAGCGTGTTGATTGGCTTTGGCTTATTCTGACGCTTCTAGGTGCTGATGATATTGTTTTGGTCTTGATCAGAGCTTAGAGTATGTTACGCGCAGATCTGTTCATCAAGCTTCAGCGTAAGCACATGCTTTGATCTTCTGATGCTGGCATATGATATTTCATCTTCTGATGCTGGCATATGATATTTCATCTTCTGATGCTGATGTTGACATTCTTATGCTGATATCCATCAGAGTTTCTGTAAATGCACAATATAATTTTTAGGTAGCATATATGTCTCATATGAATTATAAAATTTATTTAATCTAGCATTTTGTTATCATCAAAACTTTAACTTAGGGTAGTAGATTCAAACTTTGTTCTAACATAAACCTGTATTGAAAGAAAAAATGCTTGTTTCTAAAAAAAACATAAATTGTGCTAGGGGTGTTCGCGGTTCGGTTTGGATTAGTTTTAAAGCAAAAACTCATCCGATCCAAAGATTAATTTACTTAATGTTCGGTTCGGTTTTGGATGATATATTTAAAAAAATCCAATCTGATCCGATCCAATTTTATGGGGTTTAATTTGGATCGGTTTTTGGATATCCAAATTACACATTATATTTTTATTAATATTATAAAACTACTAATAAATCATAGATTTGATATAATATATAACATATAGTATATTAAAAGTTAATATTATAAAATGAGAGTGATTGATTATGCTTGAAATAATAAAAATAAGTAGATTATACCAAACTAATAAATATTATTAAAAAAATTATTATCATCTAATAATAAATTCACATAAGATGTCATACTAATAAAAAGTAAATAAGTATTAAAATATATTTATGCGGTTCGGTTTGGTTTGGATCAGTTTTGAAAAATTTATCCGAAATCCAATCCGAACCGATCGGTTTTCATAAAATAACATTCAAACACAACCAATAATTTTTGGTTTTTTATGGTTTTCGGTTTTTTGGATCGGTTTTCGATTTTTTATTTGGATTAATTTGGATTTGAACACCCCTAAATTGTGTGAATCATGAAGGAAATAAGCGTAGGTTTAAATTGTACTAATAATTACTGGAAATCAAAGAATACATTTTCATTCCTTTCACAGAAACTAATCAAACATAAATCAGAATCTTCTTGAAAATCAAATACATAAACAGAAATAAAATTAATCCATGAACAAAATCAGACCAAAATAGGAAATGAATTAAAACTATACAATAAAAATCAACATATTTACATACATATTAACTTCTTCCCTAAAAACACCTATGTATCTAATGCTATAAAACCTAAAATGATGAACAGAGGCAGGGGACGGGAGATTACAGTAAAAGAAAAAAAATTGTTCCTCAGTGGAGAAAGTGAAGGTTTGGTGTTGTCACACGGTTGAATCTGAACCGAAAGTGCAGAGGTAGAGGTTGTTATTATTGTTGGATAAGGCGGTAAAACAGAGAGATGCCGCGGAGAATGTGAAGGGGAAAGCATGTTGTTGTTGCGTTCCGACGAGATTGAGAAAAAAATTAGGAAGTTAGCATTGTTGTTATTGATACTCGAAGGAGAAAATAGATGATAGTGATGAACCAATACAAAACCAGATGGAGATTTATGTTATTGGTTCGGTCAGTTAAATGGATGAGAAAGAAGTTGTTGTTTTTTTCACAAGGAAGTCGATTGAGAGTAAGGAAGAGAAGAAGGTCGTTACCGGGTGTTAGTTTTGTTTAAGGTTTTTGAAGAACAAGGAAGAAAGGCAGATGCACGAGAGAGAGCGTGAGAGAGAGAGAGAGAAAGAGAAATAGAAAGAGAGAGAGAAAGAGGACAAAGGTGAGATAGGAGAGATGGATTTTGTTATCTATTCTTTTATTTCTCTATTATGTTACTTTTTTTTTACATTTAGTAAATTAGGGTTATTATGGTTGGCCGATTGGGCCATATCCTTATAGAGACTTTTTTTTAAACCCTCTACTTTAGGTTTTCATTTATTAATTTAATTAGGTTAATTGTATTCAATATTTAGTTTAATTTATTTAATATAGTTTTAATTTTATAAGGTTGTTAAGTATTTATTTAAGGAAAATTAAATAATACAAAGGATGAAGGGAAAGTAGATTCCAATTAGGTTATTTATTTAGAATCCCTCTTAATTTGTATATATTCAAATATTTCTCGAGTAAAAATTATTTCAACACTTTTTAATGGGATTGGTAGATTTTTTCATTCACCATGTCCTCGAAGAAGCGATTGGTCGATACATCGTCTATCAGTCAATTATTCAAAAAAATCAAACAATTAAAATCTGCATAACTCACCAAATTACTACATCCGCGAGCGACACATGGCCAATATCTGGCAATGTGATGAGGAGACTATATCATACTCTCCCGCTCCACGTCTTAATACACCTAATTAATATCAAAATATTTTTCTACTAACATAATCAAAACCAAGATGCTTTTGAAAAAGGGTTAAGGAGAATTTCTTTCAAAATTAACTACGAACTACGTCTACGCTCACACAATTTTCAATCTAGACAAGGTTCAAGGATAATTTGAAATCAATTATGCATAATCCTATAAAAAACACCAACTAAACTGGGAACTATGAATTGGGACTCTGATTCCTCATAAGAGGATACGTAGGCATACGACTAAAATCGTGGCAAGTTCCCCTATATAAAATTAAAACCCTTTTCTCCCCTAATAAAACTTAAAACCATATTTTCTTAAAGGCGCTTATAAACCTAGTATCCTTATGAACAAAGTCGATGAGGGGTGTCTAACACATTCCCTTCATCTAGAATCGAGTCAGGCCTAGAATCTCTGAACTTTTTAGGGTTATTCATTTATACTTCCTTCCTTTAGGATACAAACTAAGGGTGGCGAATCTTATTTAAGAACCAGTTACAACAGTACATAGGCACTAAAGGTTCACAACCGCGACAGATGCAAATTGTAAAAAATACTTCTTTTCTCACCTCCACCATCTATTTTTGTATGCAACACTTATAGCCAAAATAAAGAAATTTTAAAAGAGGTTCTTGTTGATTATTGTAGATGTTTAGGGTGCTAATACCTTCCCTTGGCATAACCAACCCCCGTACCTAGATTTTCTCCCCCTCTTTTTTGGGTTATTTTCTCTTTTCCAATTCCTTTAGAAACAATAAAGCGCAGTGGAAATTTTTATATGATTTGTGCGAGTTAAGTCAATCCAATTGCTTAATCTCAACATTTCTACCGCTACAAGAATGAATGACCATGATGGAATGTGAAGTCCAGTCATTGACCAAGTCTGGAATATTGTGAAGGATTACCTTGTTCTAATAGTTGAAGAAGAAGGATGTCAGATCAAATATTCTAATATCTATTGAAAGGGAGTATCATCTACAGCTTTGTGTGAGGAAGTTTTCCTCTATTGATGAATACCTTGTCAGGAGCTGGGTATAAGTCTGATCTTTTGAAAATGTGCATGTTACTAATGATAAAGACCTTGTCGGGAGCTGGGCACTTATCTGAGGTATTGGTGATAATCTGAATGAGCTATAGAAGGTATGATTTTTTTAGATCTATCTTGTGTTTGTTGGGAGCTTCTTAAAGGACTTCTATGCATAATAAGTCCTTTGAATTGTGTGTTCAAGAACCATGGTGTTTGGGTTATGTGTTATGGAATTGGTGTCCTAAATAATGTTGTAACATCATGGTGGGGTGTGTTTTAGAAGATGCTTGGATTTGAGCACATGGAGTTAGATACTCAAGCATGGTTGTCAAAAGTGATAGGTTTAACTTTGAGGATTAGAGTGTATAGATTCAGATCTTGTGTATAGTAGTATGTTATGGTAATTCATGACTACTATCCTTTTGAAGTATTCACTAGTATCAGCAATTGCTAGTGAATAAAAGGGCAGAAGAAGTCAATCAGATACTGAGGTCTGATCAGAATGTCTATTAAGGGGGAGTCAAATGAGTGTTTCTGGATTGTTTCTAGAATGGTGCAGTTATTGCAAAGCTTGCATATGTTTCAAACTTGTTGAGATTATGTATCTCTTGTAAGGTTGTGATGTCAGACAACATGTCATGACATGTGGTTACTAGAGGTAGTTATTTATGAGTTTGACAAGGCGTATTTGGTCGAATCACGTGGTTTCATGTTGGACTCTGAGAGAATGTGTTGTGTTTGGGATAATTTATTTGTCTCTGCAGATTGAAGAAGGACTCAATGGATGTCTTGATTGATGAATGTGAGATGTCATATGTGATGTTTTGTATCACTCCTGATGGCTGAAATGAGTGTGTTTAGAGTCTAGTGGAAGGCATTATGAGTATGTGTGGGAAACATCCTAAGATTTTTTAGTGAAGAAGAGTTTGGTTGAGTGACAATGTCTGACAGGTTATCTGGACATTTTTTTTGGGGAGATGTTTTTGTTGAGCCAAACAAGGGAGTTTTATAGATGCTATTGTCAGGAGGATGTATAAAGTATGTCTTGTGCAGTTGTATGCTTTATTGGAATTATGAAGACAGTCAGAAACAGTCTCAGACGGTGATTCTCTATTCAGTGGTCTCCCTCAAATAATGTCTTATTTGACTAGTATCGTTATTTCCTATGAGAACTACTTGGTTATTTAAGGATGTATTTAATTCACCTTCTTCAGTTTGTAGTTATTCCTTTTCTACCCTTATGGCATATATCCAGATGTGGATAAGCTCTCTTTGGGTCAGGACGTATGAGGGATTTGTTTGTTAAGTTTTTGGCTAAAAAGAAGGAAAAGATTGTTCATATTTTGAATTTGATATTTGTATTAGAACCGGTTTACAAGGATATTGAAGGAAATATTATGAGTCTCCTAGTCGTGTCTTTTGTGACTTGTGATCTGTGTTAAGAACACAACCCAAAAGAACTGAAGGTATTTTGTCCCCTTGTGAGGAATGTTTCTGGATTGAGGGGGGGTGAATTCATCCTGGGAGGAATGTTTATGGAATTAACACCATTCGGTGTTGGCCATAGTGGATTAGTTCGGCCGAGTATGAAAAGCAGCAGTCTGTGGTGGATGAGCTTTTAATTCTGGAATGGGAATGTTTAGAACTATTACGAATAGATGTTAGCTAGAATATTCTGACGTTGCTGCCTTTTTCATATTCTGGCTAAAAAGGGGGAGAGAATATGTGAAGACCCTTGGACTATCATGAAGAAGTCCTATTATTGATTCTATGATAAGAATATAGTGAAGAATGTCAAATGTGTGAAGAAGTGTGGGAATATTGAAGAATATTGACTTTCTAAATACGGAGATAATTTAGGAAGATTTTATTAAAGACCTATTTTATAGCAAAATGTTATGCTATTTGTAACAGCCAAAGAGCTGTTATTTGAAGGCCCAAATACAATTGGGTAAATAGTTATAAATATAATAATTTGTAACCTAAAGATGTACCGACTGAGAATTATAAAGATGTAATCATTAGGATGGAGTCTGTAGTCACTCTCTAGGAGAGTTGGTGTAAGTGAACCACTCGGGTTGTGAGATGGTCACAATGTTGTCACTCAAAAACCTGTAGGTAATGAGTTGAGTATTTTTCTTGGAGGAAGCTTTGGAGAAACTCCAAGTTGTAGTCTTAGTCAAGAGTCTTGGCTAGTGATTATCATGGAAGTGTGTCTTCCTGGTTATTCAGAATTATTTTGTGTCCAATCGCTGTCTGTGATTTAAGAGGGATTGAGGAGGGCCTCATATTTAGGTGAGTCTTAGATAGAAATATAGAACGGGTAGTGATTAAGTGAGAAGTTGTAAATGGGAGAGTTTAGCTTTGAATTAATACTATCATAGTGGATTTGTCCTTGGCTTGGTATGTCCCCAGAGTATGAGAGTTGCTCCGAACTGGGTTAACAATTTTGGTGTGTTGTTTTTGCTTTTCAATACTGTTTTTATTGTTTGTACCTTACCTGTTTATTTATGTCAGATCAAATATCCCAACATGTCATAGAACATCTAAGTTCTATCATACCAGAATTTTAAAGACAAGAATTGAAACAACAAAGATACATAATGTGAGATTCATGGTATATATATATGGTATATATTACTTAACACGTTCCTAATAACACTTCATTATAATAGCATCATGAACATTTTGCTTAAAATAATATCAATAAAAAAACACTAAAAAAGAAAAACATATTTTACTTAAATCTTGTGACCATGTGCTTTATTTTTTTATTTTATATAATTTAGATCATTAGTGTGTAGCTAAGAAAAAAGTAGCTCTTAAAATACTAAGACAATTCACACACTCTCTTTAAATGATTTAGAGAACTTTATCTTCTTTTTTTTCAAAACCTTCTTAAAATCGATTTTCCCAATGCCTAGTTGATTTTCTTTATCGATTATACAACAATAGTTCGGCCTATAATCAATTATGGATCATATATCTCATAGATTATGGGGAAAATTGCTCAATAATCGATTAATGAGGTTATTTAATAGATTACATAACATATCCAATAAATATTTTTGTTTTTTCTAGGTCAAATTGATTAGAACGAATGTCTAATTGATTAGAACAACAATATAAAAATTTGAGATTATAATGAGGGTCTAATCGATTAGAATAACAATATAATCAATTAGAACAACAATCTAATCAATTAGAGATTGTAACGGATGTCTAATCAATTGAGAGTGGATCTGACCCATAAATAGTTTTCTATTTAGACAAATATTTTTCTCCTATATAAAGAATTTTGCGCGCTCTTCCAAAGCACAAAGATAAAATTTTATATCCTTCTCTCCTATTTTTTCTATTCCTAGAAAGAACTTTTAACACAATATACATTGCTTTAGTGTTGAGAGAGTAAAAGATTTATGTTGAGAGTTTTGTAATTTTGTTGTGTGTATATAATTCACTTTGAGGTTGTAAGCTTAACTTGGTAAAAAATTTGGTGTAAGGAAGGTTATTGGACTAAACCAATATAAAAACTCATGTTGATTATGGAATATGATGAGTGCTAAATTATTGTGAATTTGAGTATGAATAATTAGAATTTATTGACTTAATTTGTTTTTCTTTTATCAATAAACCTTAATTTTAGTGTATATTTGGTATAGTTTACGTTATAGTGTATATATTGCATTATGATTTAAATATCATTGAATTTGATTATTTTTTATCTTATTTTTGTAGGTATTCAAGCAATTATATTTAGTCATTGTAATATAAAGCATTGAATAAGTTTTCCAACGCTTCTGACCGTGCATAAATCGGAGTTTTGGTTATTGAGTTATGGTGAAAACAAGAAATTATTTTTTTCATTTATTGATATTTCACCGAGCGAATTTTGTGAGCGTCGGGCGAATTTCTCTGGGAAGAAACTTGTATTTATTGGTTTAGAGCATATTTTTAGGTTATGGTTTTGGGGTTTTTTTGTCCCAACTCCATCACCAACATTATTTGAGATTTTAGGCTTAGAAAACAATTATGTTATACATGACCTAGGTTATGGGAGATATGTGATTATATTAACAAGCGTTGTAGGTCGTGTACAACTAATCAATAGGTTTAAGTATTTGACGGATAGATGAAATATAATCCTGACGAGTTCTCTTATCTCCAAAGAATATATTCTTTACTTGTTCATATGTTTACTTTATGCACTTTTAAACCATCCAAAACCAAGCTTAGAAATGTGGAGACTGTTGAACGATATTATTTCCCTCGCTTTAATCCCCGTGGAGAAGATAAAACAAAACTAAAAATACTTATTTCCGCTTGCTGCTTTACTGCAATAGAAAATCAATGGGAAAAAAACTCTTCAAAAATGAAGTATAAATCCTGATTTAATATTTTTATCTCCATCTGTTTATTTTTTGTTCTATATTTTTCAGATACTTAATATCTGCTTCTACTCTCTTCTTAAAATAAATCAAATTAAAATCAACCTTTTGCAAAAATATTTCAAAAACAAAATAACGCAATTCACCCCCTCTTGTGTTTGAGGTCACTTGGCCAACATATATGGATGTATAGGTTCTCAAAACATTGTCAATAATATAAAATCACTTACTCAATATTATAAATAGAGAGAGTTGTGTCTACCAACACATTATTACTGCAAAAGTGACGAGAATGTTATGTAATATTACATAACCTTTTGTTATAAAGATTACGTGTATAATTATCTTCTTGACTTGATATCTATATTGAACACATGAAATAGTTTGTATCACCCTTGTATAATCCAATATTATATTTCTTAATATTCGAGTATATTGAATAACAATAAATAAGCCCAATATCCCATTTTGATTCAACATATCCAAGCACATAGATATTACTATTTCATGTGTAAGAATATCAATCTCATATTGGTCACTTATATCCCTCTACATGACCCATCGATTACCCATTGTTACATATAACATTTGACGATATTAAAGTGATAAACTCCTCATAAAAATACCATAGTTGTTTGAGGTCAATGAATAACATATACCACTATCTTTATAAAAATAATTTGTGAAACTTATATATATATATATATATATATATATATATATATATATATATATATATATATATATATATATATATATATATATATATATAAACTTGATTAAAGTTTACTTTAAAATGACATCCTTATATAAAATAAGGAAACACATTTAATTCAAACATAATATTATGTTGGACAAATTGTACTGCTTAAAAAGTATAGTTATGCGTGTTTCTCCTGCAAGGGCATGGAGGCTCTGAGACTTTAATAGGTTTATAACAATCCTATGTGTCTAGAACTTGTTCACAATAGCGAGAAGTCTTATATGGTGGTGTTTTACAGCGGTTTAGAGGTCTAGCTCATGTGAGGTTAGAGGACATGTTAATGGACAATGTAATTAGGTATAAGCTTCTGGGGGGTATGATCATACAAGAGATGATCTTTGATAAGTTCTAGCTTAGGGGTTTAATTATGTGTATTGATTAAGATCTATCATTTTCTCATACACATGAGACGTATTTATAGAGGTCAATAGGGCCGAGGATTCTCTTGGGAAGGGTCATTGTCCTCTAAATTAAAGATGGACTTTTGAATCCATATTTCCCAGGAAGTCTTGGATCGATTATTGACAATGACTTCTCTCTTCCCTAGAAACGTCTTATCCCATGTTTTCCACTATCGATCGATAATAACTTCCTAGGGCAAGGCGATAACTTCTTTTGGGTGATATTCCAACTTTGCCTCTTATGGGGCGGTCTAAAGGCATTACCCTAGTCGAGGCCCTTTACAATTATAACACTATATAGTCCCTCAATCACGAGGCCTTTGAAAGAAGACGAAGTGTTTTCAAATTGTTTCTTTAAAGAAGTATACCGAGAACCTACATTTCCCTAAGTGATGTCTAAGTTACCCTGGGAAATATGGGCTCTTTAGTCATAGTGACGTGCAACCCAGCTGAAAAGAAACTAAGTCCCTCAGACGGGATTGTGTATAGCTTGGATGATGAGACTATAAATCCCTTAGGCAAGGATTTTGACCTTCTTAGATAGGACTTCCTTCAATCCCTCAAGCAAGACTTGCTATCAAGCCTCTCAAGCAAGATATTTGTCACACCTCTTAGGCGTGATTCTTGAGTCTTGTCCCACCCGAGGAGATACTAAATCACTCACGAGAGTTTAGTTAGCCTGGAGAATCTAAGTCTTGTAGGCATATTTGTATATAGTCCAATTGATGGGACTATAAATCCCTCTAGCAAGGTGTTTGACCTCTTGGGAATGATCTTTATTAAGCCCTCAGGCAAGACTTGTTATCAAGTCTCTTAAGTTGGATATGTGTTACACCTCTTAGGCGTTATTCTTGAGTCTTGTCCCACCTGAAGAGACACTAAGTCCCTCATACGAGAGTTTAGTTAGCCTTGAGAACTTAAATATTTAAGGCAGATTTGTATATAGCCCAATTGATGGGACTATAACTCTCTTAGACACGACATTTGACCTCTTGGGTGAGACTTCTATCGAGCCCTCAAGCAAGACATGTTATCAAGTCTCTCAATATGGATATATGTTGCGCCTCTTAAGCGTGATTCTTGAGTTTTGTCACACTCTAGGAGACACTAAATTTTACAGAAAAGAGTTTACTTAGCTTGGAGAATCTAAGTTTTTTAGGCATATTTATATATAGTCCGGCTGATAGATTATAAGTCCCTCAGGTGATGAGCCAGATAGCTTATATGTATTGTCCTATAGGGTGGAAAGGATTTTACCATGAATTCCAACGTAAGAAGTGTTTCCCTGAAGGATGATAAGGATTTTCACCATGAAGTCCATCGTAAGATATATTGCCCTAGCAGGCGGCAAGGATCTTAAACATGAACTCCAACATGTAAAATAGGCCGAAGAAAACATCCTTGTAGAAATACATCGATCAAGAGTTATTTATAGGTACATAAGAATGATGTTTGTTATAGAATTACAAATAATGTAACTGTAATAATATCTAAGATAGAGAGCATTACTGGTCTTGGGTAATAGGGAGCCTTCTAGTTCTTGTAACTTGTATGCTTCGTGAGGAATTTTCTAAAATATGTGGTACGGTCCCTCCCAATTGGATTTTAGTTTTCCATGTTGGTTGGGTAGAACTACCTCTTTTAATACTAGGCCACCCTTTTGCATTTCTCTTGGCTTGACTATAGAATTATACCTTCTGGTGGCTCTATATTTTGCAGCAAACTCTCGAACGTGAGTGGCCTCCCTTAATGCATCGCCCAGTTCTTTTGCACACTTGAATCCTATATTATTTGCCTCTTAATTAAACTAAGATCGCCTCCATGAGGGTGTGTCAATCTCCCCAGGTAGCATGGTATCCGCTCTATAGACCATGGATAATAGGGTTTCCTTGGTGGTGGAATGCAGAGTGGTATGGTATGAACATAATATCTCGGTGAGTAGTGTCGCCCACAAGCCCTTGGCATTATCAAGCTTCTCCTTGAGTCCCTTCAAAATTACTTTGTTGGTGGACTTAGCTTGACCAATGGCTTGAGGCTATACAACAGACACAAATTTAGTTACACTCTTAATTATTTGTAGAAGTCGTTGACCATAGTATTGGTGAGCTAGGTCCTATTTCTGAAGACAATGGCTCTAAGAAGTCTTTATATGCACATAATATTCTACCAATAGAAACAGTGCACTCTTTCCGCCATAATTTTGGCGAAAACCTTTGCTTCTATCCATTTGGTGAAGTAATCAACCCCTACTATCAGGAATTTCAGTTGGCTCGGCGCCAGAGGGAATGAGCCTAGAATGTCCACGCCTCATTGATAGAAAGGCCATAGAAAATTCATCAACTATAGAAGTTATGTTGGGGAATAGTGAAGGTCCATGACATTGATCACACTTCTTGACAAAGATGATGATATCTTTCATTTGGGTAGGCTAATAATACCCAAACCCTTAACATTTTGTGTCTAAAGGATTTTCTGCTAATACGGCTGTTGTATGCACCCTTGTGTACCTCCATAAGAACTAGGGCGATTTGATGCTCGCTGAAACATAGTAACATGGGAGAAAACCTCCCTATTTTGTATAGTTTTCTAAAGATAAGGGTGTACTTGGAAGCCTATTTCTATATCGTTCTTGCTTCTCCCTCATCTAGTGGTAGTTCGATAGTATGTAGATAATACAGTATGGGTGACATCCAGTTAGATTTTAAGTTAACTTCCAAGGAGTACACCTCGCCAACCACAATGTTGGGGGAGGTGAGGGTCTCCTGGATAATTGTTTTGTTGAACTCTGTTATTTTTGGTGTGGCTAGCTTGGACAGAAAGTCTACTCTAAAGTTTTGTTCGTGGGGATATGCTCTTTTTAAAAGGAGGATAAGAGAGAGGATATATTTTATACCTTTTATAGATATCTTATCAGCTGAAGCTTCTGTGGCATAGACTTCATTGGCAATTAGCTGGGAGCACTTTTGGCCTTCAATATGGAGCCTCTTGTAGCACTTCAATTCTTATTTATTTAATTTTATAAATAAATATTAAGTGAGTATATGTGATTACAAGTAAGTGTTATGTTTTGATGTGTTGTGATGCCTTAATAAGGGGTAATTACCTTTAAAAATAAAGAAATTAAGGTATCGGGGTGTATGACTAAAAATATAGAAAAATATAGGTGGAAGGAAAATGTTGGTTTAATAATAATAATAATAATATTTGAATTTAAATAATAATTATAGTTTCTATAATTGTATTATTATTATTTTAATTGGGGAAGGGCAAGGTTGAAATTATGATTTAGGGGTCATAAGGTCAATGTTGGAATAAAATAAAATTGAGAAGAGAGAATATAAAAAAAAAATACAACATATAAAACATAGAAGGATCATAGAAGAGAAAGATGTTAGGGTAGGAAGTTTCACTGTAAGAGTCAAGAATCGTCAAATCCAAAGTAAGGGTGGGATTCTAACGCTATAACGGGTTGTATAATGATGAGGTATAGTAGGGATTAGGTTCCATGATTGTGTGTTATTTATTTCTCACTATTTTGCTTTATGGGATTTTACCTATTGATGAATTTTTGTGATGCATTTTTGTGTGTAATAAGTGAAATTGATGATGTAAATTGAGTTGGATTGATGTGCAATTTTTGTGAATAATTGGTAGTATTAAAATACATTGTTTTGATTGAAAAATTGGATGTTTGGATTTTGAAACAATAAAATTTGTATTTTGAAAAGTTGCAGATTTGTGGGTTCTACATCAAGTGTAACTGGTTACTGGTCTGGAGGTAACCGGTTACCATGTGCAATTTTAGGCGTAAAAGGAAAAATATATCAGGTGTAACTGGTTACTATCCTAGAGGTAACCGGTTACCCAGTGAAATAGAAGTGCAATATTTTTGAGTTACAGGGGTGTAATCGGTTACTGGCCTGGTGGTAATCGGTTACCACCGAAGCTATAGATTTTTCAAACAATGTAAATTTTATAACTTTCTCCTTGAGTGTCCATTTGACGCGCCGTTTAGATTGATGAAAATCTAAAATAATTTTCTATCTTATAAAAATAAATTGGAACACATTAAATAATTATTTGACCAAAATCGATGGCTATCTATGTGTATTTCCGAGTAATGTGTTATGATGAATGTTGTGATTGAGTATAATGATGTTGTATGGCTCAATTGTTTTGCATGATGTACTGCATGATGAAGATGATGACGATGATGGCCTATATTAGCGTGGCATTGGTGGGTAGGAATATCAATGCATTTTACGTTGTTGCGTGTTGGTGTCGCATGCATTCATGATAAGGGCTTAGGTTCTGTAAGATGACCTATATTAGCGAGAGATGACTTGTATTGGCGTGATGATGAGGACTTATGCCATGTTTCTGCCCTATTCAGTGATATGATGATGGCTTATGCCCTATTGGTATCACATGCATTGAGTCAGTGTCGGTCTCATTGATTTACATTATTATTATTAACTTGATGTTGTAATATATGGATGATGCATGTTGAAGTTGCATTGCATAGATGATGTAAGTTGATGTTGTATCATGTTAAAGTTGTATTTTTGATATGCCGATTTGATTGTAGTTATATGATGTGGATGATGTATTGATTATACTATGATGAATACTATGTATTGTTTGGATTGTTGATTATATTTTAATATGCCTTGTGATTGCTATAAAACGAAGTGAAGGTGTGAGGTAAAGAAGTATAATTATGTGTACTTAAATTGCTATCTACTTATTATTATGCATTCTTTTATATGGTTATATATTGCACCCCTTATGTTTGAATGTTGCCTCTACGTGGGTAACGTGCAGATGATTCAAAGAAGCTCGATGTTATGGTTAGTCGAAGAGATTGTCTCGTATTGCATAGATTGAGTCGGTGTCAGCTCTGATACGTAACACTGGGGATATTTGCATTTGTTTTGTTATGTTGGGAGTAAAAATTTTTTAGAACTCCACTTTGTTGGATTTATTTGATGATGTATGTTAAATTTTGAATTATGATAATTGAAATTCTAGCAGCAGATACTCAATGTCACAGTGAATGTTATGACACCGTATCTGACTTTCTATAAGACAGTAAAGAAAAACAGTAAACACAGTCAATTGTTTACCGAGTTCAGTGTGAAACAACACCTACTCTGGGGGCTACCAAGCCAGGGAGGAAATCTACTATAAGAGATATTAATTCAGGAATAAACCAACCAGTTTATCTCCTTCACTTAAGACCTACCCAATGCAACTTCAATCTAAGTTCAACTTAAACCTGAGTTCCTACTCACTCCCCCTCAATCACAGCAGTGATACTTAAAACAATTGACTAATGAAATAATGAAGACACTCTTCAGAACATACACTTGATTATGCTTCACAGCTTTTTAATCAAGTAACACAAACACTCGTGCTTCACAGCTTTGAGTGATACATAAACCTAACTTGACTTTGCTTCAAAGCTTTAGTCAAGAGACACAAAACACTCTTGCTTCAAAGCTTTGAGTGATACAAAAACCCTTACAATCAAAACCTATTCCAAGTCACTTATCACAATGATACTTGCTTGGATTACAGCAGTTAAAACTATACAGCTCCTAATTGATCTTCAGTCAAAGAGTTACTCTGCAACCAGCATTCCTGTTGAATATATATGCAGCTATTTCTTCAGTTAGGGTTTCCATAAAAAGATAGGGTTAATTAGGTTTAACCTTAAGACTTGGTCACACGACTTTATCAACCAGATTAGGGTTGAGCTAGGTTAACCTAAAGTCCATGTGAGATTCTGTTCTGGAAAGAATGAACCAACTTCCTGAAAAATCTCAGAATTAACCAAACTGCATAACTGTTAGATCAGTACGGGATGTCTTAACATTTGTTATGACATCAGAATTCCTGTTTACTGATTTTGGTAGAAGGAAATAAATGTGATCATTGCAAAATGCTCAGATACACACTCATAAACAGTAGCTACTGTATGCCATACTTTTTCTGCATAAAGTACCTAATAATCCAGAATGTTACGACATCAGTCATGACATTTACACACCTGGTTTTACCAAAAATACATGCCAATAACTAAACACTTACAAACTCCCCCTTTGGCAGATTTTTGGCTAAAACCCCTAAGCAATCAGAGAATAGAGAGCAGCAGAATGAATATGACTGCAGAAAAAATATGATGTCTACCAAGTAATTAACATAAAATATCTCCCCCTCTTTAGCCACAAATAGGCCAAAGATACATGTACTTATATGTTATACAGTCATCCCAAAGTAAGTAATAAAAACAACAAATAAAATCTGAAAACACTTGCATCAACAGGAACCAGCATCAGGCTTGTCAACTCCACCAAACTTTAAGCACTGTCATCTTCAGAGGAGCTACTTTCTTCAGCATTGAGCTGATCTTCAGCACCACCCTCTTCCCTTCTGTTTCCTTCAGTCTCCTCCTGTTCTAATTTGGCAATTAGGTTCTCTAGATTCTTTTTCCTTGTCTCCAGCTCTTTGCAGGTCTCTTTCAATACAGCTATAACATCAGATGTCTTGGACTGAGTTTTTACAGATGGTGTCTCAGTTGATGTTATGACAATGTCAGGAACATGAGATCCCTGAAATAGCTTGTAGTGTAACCCAAGAGCAGGAGCTCTTTTGCAAGCAGTATCTCTTTCCACCAGGATATCAGGGTACTGAGCAAGGATAATTCCACATAGGAGGGAGGGAAAGGCAATAGGGCCTTTAACAGCATAGCTACCAGCATGTTTTAAAGTTTGATCAAAAATATACCTTCCATAGTCAAATTCAGTCTTGCTTCCAACAGCATAAATGAATCTCCCCAATCCTGTGGAGATGGTTAATTTATGATTGGTAGGGACCCAGTTGGCTGCACCAATCTTGTGCAGGATGGCAAATTTCATGCTTAGTTTGCTGGCATTCAGCTTTCCTTTTAAGGGCCAGCACTTGACTTGTCTTGCTGTGATGGTTTGGCATACTTCATTGTCAGTGACTTCTAGTTCAGGGCAAGCCTCATTTGATCTTCAAAGAAATTTGTTAATTTCAGATGAAGAGAAATTAACCCTTCTTCCTCTCACATAGACACATTCAAAGTCAGCTGACCTTCCATCAGCACATTCATCAGACAAATTCACTATGAATTCCTTGACCAGATTTTCATAGCATTTGGTAAATTTTACCACAGTCTTCATTAGTCCAGCAGCTTTGATCAGGTCCATGATTTCCTTGCAATCCATGGCACCATTGTTTAGTTCTCTTTCCAAGGATATTCTCTTCAAGCAAGCATACTTCCATCTGTTGGCATTTTCAGGGTGGTGAAATGAAATGTTGTCAGTGGGGACTTCAGGAACTCTAGCCATTTTGCTGGAAGGGAGTTTCCTTCTGAGAGGAATGTCTTCAGCATCAATTTCAAATTCTGATTCCTCATCAGAATCAGAAGGCTCGGGTTCTTTTCTCTTCTTTGTTATTGGTTGTCTTACAGGCTTTGAGAGACTCCCAGTATGCACTTGGGCTTTCACCTTCCCTTTGGACAGTCCAGTCTTCACAGTTTCTACACCAGTTTTGCCTTCAGACCTGGTTTTCTTATCAGCAGGTTTCTCTTTGGTCAGACATTTTGCAGCATCCTGATTACCCTTTATGTTCATCATTCTCCTAGCTATGCTAGGGTTGATATTTGCAATTAGGTCATTGTCTGAGTATTCCTCATCCACATCAATAACAGGTGGTTCAACATTCTTCTCTGAAGGGTTCTGAATATCATCAAGGTTTTCAGATGATTTTTGAATGTTGTCATTTGGTGTCTCAACATTCTCAGAGACATCTGGATTTGCTTCAACATTTGGGCTTGCTGATTCTTGATTTAATGGAACAGAAATCCCCGGTACATAGTGGTTCTCACTCAGGATTCTTGTAACAAGCCTAGCTATTGCTTGATGTACATAAGATGGTCCTTCCCTATTTGGTACAGAAGATGAAGGTTGAGAGAGATTACCGGATGAAGTAGCTTGAGACCTTCCTGCATGCCTTGTTCTCAGCTTTTTGACCTTAGAGGGGTTAGTTTCCATTTCTCTAAGAGGAGTAATCTCCAAGACTTCTGAATCCATGCATGAGGTGATTTCCCGAGAATCTTGATCAGATGATGAAGATGAAACGGTCGTCTTGGATGAGGATGATGTTTGAGACATTTTGATTGACTTAGAAAACCAGTAGCAACTAGAGAGAAAACTTTGATTGAGAGAAAGGTATTTGTTGCAAAGTCGAGAGAGGAAGGAGGCAAATGAGTGTCTATTCAGCTTCTTAATAGTTTTGAAAGAATTGGGAAAACATATAATTAACCCACTCAAAATAGACTTAACAAAAATAACTCCTTCAACCCTTGTTTTAAGCAAAATTAATTGCTACAATTTCTCATGTTGGCAAATACCCAACTTGCCCCTCAAGTTTTCAAATTGATTTGCATCAAGTGCCTTGGTAAGAATATCAGCCAGTTGTAGCTCAGTGGCAACATGTTCCAGATTAATTGTTTTCTCCTCTACAAGGTCTCTGATTAAGTGATGTCTAATGTCAATGTGCTTGGACCTGCTATGCTGAACAGGGTTCTTGGAAATGTTGATTGTACTCAGATTGTCATAGTACAATGTCATAACATCTTGTGTGACATTATACTCAGTGAGCATCTGTGTCATCCAGATAATTTGAGAACAGCTACTACCAGCTGTAATGTATTCAGCTTCAGCACAAAAATGTAAAGGAAGTCCTTTGGCATGTATCATAGCTCTGGAAGATTCCTGTATGGTCCTATTTTTCCTCTCTTCAACTCCATTTTGTTGAGGAGTTATAGGAGAAGAGAATTCATGACTAATTCCTTCTGAGGAACAGAACTCATTAAACTTACTGTTTTCAACTTCCTTGTCATGATCACTTCTGATTCTGACAATACACCCTTCTTTTTCTCTTTGAATTCTTTTGCACAGTTCTTTAAAAACTTCAAACACATCAGATTCTTCCCTAATGATGTTAATCCAGGTGAATCTGGAAAAGTTATCCACCACAACATAGGCATATCTCTTTCCACCAAGACTTTCCACTTGCATTGGTCCCATCAGATCCATATGTAGAAGTTCCAGAACCTTAGAGGTGGTCAGATGTCTTGACTTTGGATGTGACATCCTAGTCTGCTTACCAACCTGACATTCACCACAAACTCTCCCTTCATCAATTTGCAGTCTTGGAATCCCTCTGACTGCCTCCATGGAGATAATCCTTTTCATTCCTCTTAGATGAAGATGGCCAAGTTTTTGGTGCCACAGTTTCACCTCTTTTTCTTCTTTGGCAATAGAACACACAGTGGAGTAATTAGTGTTCTCAGGCTCTCACAAGTAACAGTTGTCTTTAGATCTGACTCCTTTCATTACAACTTCTTGTTTTTCATTAATTACAAGACATTCAGATTTTGAGAAGTTGACCTTGAATCCTAGATCACATAATTGACTGATACTAATGAGATTAGCAGTCAGGCCTTTTACCAATAGTACTTCATTCAGATTTGGAACTCCAGGGCAGTCCAAATTACCAACTCCTTTGATTTCACCTCTAGCACCATCTCCAAAGGTCACATAACTAGTGGTGTGAGGTTTAACATTATTGAGAAGGTTCTTGATTCCAGTCATGTGCTTAGAACACCCACTACTAAAGTACCAGTCTTCCTTTGCAGAGACTCTCAGGGAAGTGTGGGCTATCAGGGCAGTAGCCTTTTTCTTCCATTGAGGAGTATGTGGTACCCTGTTAGACTTAGGTTTGACACCTGGGTTCTGATTAGGGTATCCATACAATCTGAAGTAGAAAGGCTTTATGTGACCAAACCTCCCACAATGATGACATCTCCATCTTTGGTAATTTTTCTTCATATTTCTCTGTTCCCGATGTTGAGTGTTATGTTGTGACATCTGCTTTGACATTTGTTTATCAGACCTGATCTTCTTGTCTGCACCAGATTTCTTTGCTGCCACAAATCCTAGACCAGACTTGTTTCCCACATTTTGTCCAACCTGAAGGATTTCTTCCAATTTGTCAGTTCCATTTGTCAGCATCTTGACAGATTTGGTCATCTGGTTCAGTTTTGAGTTCAGCATTTGAACTTCCCCTTCTAGATGACTTATAGTTTCAAGGTCTGCCCTTTTTTCAGCCTCCAACTTTATGATGAGTTTTGTTTGTCTCTCATTTTGCATACAGACTTCAGCACTTCTGATACATAATTTCTTGTAAGTATCAGCCAGTTCTTCAAATGTCACTTCCTCATCACTAGTGTCACTTTCAGAGGTACAAACACCAGTTAGTGCAGTAACTAGTTTGGCAGATTCTTCTTCAGAATTACTTTCTGAATCACAGTCGGACCAGGTAATAGTCATTCCTTTCTTTTGTTTCTTAAGAAAGGTAGGACATTCAGCTCGAATATGCCCATATCCTTCACAACCATGGCATTGAATTCCTCTGCCTTGATTTCCCTTCTCTTCAGACCTTGGTCTTCTGCTGGAGTCATAAGATCTGTTAATGTCAGAGGGGATGTTCTCAACATTTGACCTTGACTTTGGATCCATTCTCTTGATGAGTTTGTTGAATTGTCTTCCAAGCATGGCTATAGCTTCTGAAATATTTTCTTCTTCATCCTCCTTGTTTTCATCTTCAGTGTTGGATACAAGTGCTATGCTCTTGTTTTTCTTGTCAACATTGTCACTGATCCCCATCTCAAAAGTCTGAAGAGACCCAATGAGTTCATCCACCTTTAACTTGCTGATATCCCGGGCTTCCTCTATAGCAGTTACCTTTATTGCAAATCTTTTAGGCAGGGATCTGAGAATCTTTCTCATAAGTTTTTCTTCAGACATCTTTTCTCCCAATGCTCCTGAGGTGTTGGAAATCTCCAAGATGTTCATGTGAAACTCATGAATGGTTTCATCTTCCTTCATCCTTAGGTTCTCAAACTTGGTAGTCAGCATCTGAAGCCTTGACATTTTTACTTTGGATGTGCCCTCATGGGTAGTTTTGAGAGTGTCCCACACTTCCTTGGCCAGTTCACATTGATGTACTAGTCTGGATATGTTTCTATTAATTCCATTGAACAAGGCATTTAAAGCTTTGGAATTACCCAGGGCTAACTCATCTTCTTCTTTGCTCCATTCTTCCTCAGGCTTCAGACTGATTGTCCCATCTTTCTCAGTTATGGTGGGATGGTTCCATCCTTTGTCAGCAGCTCTCCAAGCCTTTTTGTCCAGTGATTTTAAGAAGGCAATCATACGAGGTTTCCAGTAGTCATAATTTGTTCCATCCAGAATGGGTGGTCTGTTTCCAAAAACTCCTTCTTTGTCCATAGTGCCAGAAAGTGATATCCCTAGATCTCACCCAGTAATACAGGCAGGGTGCCTGCTCTGATGCCAATTGAAATTATGGCAGCAGATACTCAATGTCACAGTGAATGTTATGACACCATATCTGACTTTCTATAAGACAGTAAAGAAAAACAGTAAAGAACACAGTCAATTGTTTACCCAGTTCAGTGTGAAACAACACCTACTCTGGGGGCTACCAAGCCAGGGAGGAAATCCACTATAAGAGATATTAATTCAGGAATAAACCAACCAGTTTATCTCCTTCACTTAAGACCTACCCAATGCAACTTCAATCTAGGTTCAACTTAAACCTGAGTTCCTATTCACTCCCCCTCAATCACAGCAGTGATACTTAAAACAATTGACTAATGAAATAATGAAGACACTCTTCAGAACATACACTTGATTATGCTTCACATCTTTTTAATCAAGTAACACAAACACTCGTGCTTCACAGCTTTGAGTGATACATAAACCTAACTTGACTTTGCTTCAAAGCTTTAGTCAAGAGACACAAAACACTCTTGCTTCAAAGCTTTGAGTGATATAAAAACCCTTACAATCAAAACCTATTCCAAGTCACTTATCACAATGATACTTGCTTGGATTACAGCAGTTAAAACTATACAGCTCCTAATTGATCTTCAGTCAAAGAGTTACTCTGCAACCAGCATTCCTGTTGAATATATATGCAGCTGTTTCTTCAGTTAGGGTTTCCACAAAAAGATAGGGTTAATTAGGTTTAACCTTAAGACTTGGTCACAAGACTTTATCAACCAGATTAGGGTTGAGCTAGGTTAACCTAAAGTCCACGTGAGATTCTGTTCTGGAAAGAATGAACCAACTTCCTGAAAAATCTCAGAATTAACCAAACTGCATAACTGTTAGATCAGTACAGGATGTCTTAACATTTGTTATGACATCAGAATTCCTGTTTACTGATTTTGGTAGAAGGCAATAAATGTGATCATTGCAAAATGCTCAGATACACACTCATAAACAGTAGCTACTGTATGCCATACTTTTTCTGTATAAAGTACCTAATATTCCAGAATGTTATGACATCAGTCATGACATTTACACACCTGGTTTTACCAAAAATACATGCCAATAACTAAACACTTACAATAATTATAACTCAAGTTGAAGAGTTAAGAATAATTGTTGTTGATGTTTTCTGCTGCTAATAAATGAAAGATTTTTCAGACATGAAGTATATGTGGTTTTCTGTTTTTATAAATGTGTTACATATTTCATATTGATGAGCATGTGCGTGTATGAAGGTGACATCCTGAATATTGAAAGGTTTTAAATTCCTTCAAATTTTATTTAATAATTACGTGGGGGATTTAGGGTGTTGCAACTCTCATCTCTAAGGTGAGGATAATTTAGGAAATGAGAGCTTCGTACTTCGCCTGGACATTGCTGGAAGTGAATTCGAGTTTTAAGGCTTGCTCGATAAGTATGTCGTTAGGCTCTTCTAGGACTATCCTGACACCGCTCCTTTTCATGTTGGAGGTGCAATCTACAAATAGAATCTACTCTGTGAGCGTATCCTCATTTACAAGTGAGCTGAATTCTTCCCCAAAATATGTCATAGCTTACGACTTGATGCTCCCCCTCGTGACATATTGGATGTCATATTCCGAGTGTTCCACTGCCCATGATATCATCTTCCCTGCTAGATCGGGCTTGTTAATGACTTGCCGAATATGATAGTTGGATTTTACCAGGATCTTGTGACCCTAAAAGTATTGTCTCAATTTCCTCACTACAATGATGATGGCTAGTAGTTTCTCGATCTTCTGATAGCATGCTTTGGTGCCTCTTAACACCTTGCTTGTGAAATATAAATTTTTCTCCACCCTATCAATTTCATGGACAAGGAATGAGCCCATCGCTTGATCTATGACAAAGAGGTAGAGTATCATCGAAGATACCTCTCTTGGGAGAGTCAGGATGAATGGAGATGTAAGTAAGTTCTTGACCTTTTAGAAAGCATCCTCGCACTTGGGGGGTCCACTCAAACCTGTCGTTCTTTTTTATAGCAATAAAGAAGAAGGCTTTGTCACCTGCTCTGGAAAAAAAGCGAGATAGTGTGGCGAGCTGACCTGTGAGCTGTTGTACTTCCTTTATATTACTGAGGATCATCATTGTTATGACTGATTGACACTTGTCTAGGTTGGACTTGATTTCTCTCTGTGTCAGCCTGAAGCCCGAAAACTTCATCGCATGGCCCCGAAATAACACTTGGCGGGGTTTAGTGGCATATCATACTTCTTAACTGACTCCAGGACATCTTGCAAATCCTCTACATGACTGCACCATTCAATATTCTTAACTATCATGTCATCGATGTAAACCTCCAGATTTTACCCATCTGGTTAGCGAAGACAACATCCATGAGGCGTTGATAGATGGTGCCAGCATTCTTAAGGCCGAAAGACATGCCATTATTGTAGTGTTTCCATGGTTCAACGTGAAGGTTGTTTTGGGCGTCTCCATAGGATCCATACGAATGTGGTTGTGTCCTAAGTACGCATCCATGAAGCTTAACATGCGGTAGCCTAATGATTCGTCGATAAGGTGATCAATATCTTGTAATGGGTACATATCAGTTAGAGGATGTGATCATACGAGAGATGATCTTTGATAAGTGATATGCTTAGGAGTGTAATTATGTGTATTGCGTAAGAAATGTCATTTTCCCCTACATAGCATATGTATTTATATATGCCTTTAGGACATAGGATTCTCTTGGGAAGGGTCACCACTCACACTGAGTCAATGGTGGACCTTTGAATCCCTATTTTTCAAGAAGTTGTGGATCAATTATTCACTCTGACTTCTCTCTGCCCTAGAAACGTCTTATTTCATGTTCCTTACTAACAGGCGATAGGAAAATTGTGGGGCGAAGCAATACCTTCTTTTGAGTGAAATTCCAGCGTTGCCTCTTATGGGGCAGTCTAAAGACATTGGTTTAAGCGGGGCCTTTTACAATTTTAACACTACACAAATTAATTTTTAAATTTTTTTATTATTTTTAAAATACATATTAAAAATATTTTATCATAAAAAATGTATATGATATAATTTTGTTATGATAAAATCATTGTCTTCTTACATCAACTTAAATATATCAATAATATACATGTACGTATATTTCTATAATATCTTTATTATAAATACACAGTTATTTTCACATAATAAAGACAAAATAACTACTTTTTTTTTATTTTAAAATGATTGTCATTTAAAGTTTTTCTGCGCAAATTAAGAAATGCAATGATTTATTATCATAAGACATTACACTTTTATAAAATTAATCCTAATAATATATTGAAAATAATATAGAGTAAAAAGTAAATGACACAATTAAAAAAATAATAATTATTACTACATTGAAAAATGAAAACGACAATAATTTTAAAACAAAATTTATTTATTAAAAAGAAATCTCATGGTTCATAACTCCGTACTAAGAGATGCCATAAGAAGACATTTCCTTACAGAAACTATAGAGATTACATATATTTTGGTACTTAAACGAAAAGCACTTTATTAAGCTACATATATAAACTCCCTTAGCTACAGAAGACCTTGATTAAAATAAATTCACTTGTCTTCGAGCTTTTTCCTACGTATATATACCATAACATGACCCAGAGACCCACTTAAAATTTAAGGCGAATTAGTGCTTAAAATTTAATGGGTCTACCCCAACGATTTTGAGATAATTTTCCCTTACGATAACTTACATTCGATATCCCAACAAAGTAAACAGTTGAATCCTTGTCTGCTCCATATGCAAGGTCTTCCATGCTGCTCCTTCTTGTTGGACCATAGAATTTTTCTATTAAATCAAAACCTTCTAAGCCAATCTTTCTTAGGTCTGATGAAGGAGGTGCCATTGATGCTAAATGTTGGAGCTGAAGAAAATATGCTTCTATTCTATCAAATATGTGTGTGTATTGATTGATGTTTGTTTCTTGCTTTAAGAGAGGAGAGAGTTACATTCCCTTTTATAGAAATGAAAAGCACAAAGATTCCTTTATCTCTTCATCTACAATGCACCTTAACATGTGGAGTCAAGAGAATATTTTATTAAGAAAAGAGCTTTTCTTTTTTCCTTCTATAATCTTTTTTTTTTAAGTCTTTTAAATTAACAAAAATATTTTATGAATTTTAGAATCTGAAGCGTAGACATACTAATTTTAGAATATAAAACTCCATTAAATGAAGAATCACTTCTCCTTCCATCCACTTTTTAAATTAGGATAAATATATTTTCCGTCCAAATTTATCCAATGACTTAAACCTTCATAAAGGATCAAAAAGGTCAAGCTTCGAAATTGCAAACATTTTACTTTTGAGAATGATAATTTTTTATTAAACTGAACATGTGACTTACCAAGATCACAAGTTGAAAGGTAACCAAAACTCATTGAGTTCATGAATATAAACCAGAAAGTCAATCCAGTCTTAGATAATCCTATCAGATAACCAATAGTGGATTCAGGATTTGTAGTTACAAAAGCAAACAACGGGAAAACCGTAACCACAAAGGTGCAAGGAGTCATTGCGATCACAAAGGAAACTAATACATTTTGTTCCCATAAGCTTTGGTGACTATCATCTAGAGACCATAACATTATAAAAAGTTGTTGTCCGTTCAGACATTTCATCGAACAATTTGCGAGCGTTTTCTGATTATTCTTTTTTTTTGCATTTGTGAGTGAAGTTTTTAGCCTACCGGCTATCATCTAAATGGTGCACTCCAACTCTTCCTTCTATTCATGTAGTGATTAATGAGAGTGACAACATTGACGAGGTTGTTAATGATTTTGTCAATGCTGACGAGGGTTTTATCCCTATAAACAATGAAATCTATTCATGGGTTTGAACCATTCAATGAAGGTGTTGGTCTTTATAAAAGGTCTAACTAGTGTAAAACCTTATTTTGTAGGTAATAGATCCTTATCAACACAATATCTTTTAATGATGACAACTATAAAAGAAAGAACACATATATCTATCATGCAAATTATGATAAGTTAAACAAATCACTTAAACCGTTAAAGATGCAAGCCTGGAGTATAAAAATTTGATAAGCATGACTATCAGATAGAGACAAAACAAACTGGATTCTATCAAAAGTCTCAAGAGATCTCAAACAAGTGTAAATGCAAGAGATTACAACTGACAAAGACTTAGATAAAATATCTTAAAATAGTAAGGGAGTGAAACTATGTAAAAAGCAAAATGACTTTTCATATAAGTACATGGTTATAAGCACACACACATTAAAAAGTTTTTATGAAATGCTTTTCTAAAAGAAAATACTTTGAAAAACATATAGAAGTTGTATAGAGCAGAATGGGAGAAGTCAAAAAGCCACAAAATATATTTTCACTATATTTAATCAGTTGAAGCGAAGTGCTAACCGATTAGATTAGCACGCACTTGAGGTGCAAGGCAAGATGAATGCACACAAATTCTATGCAAGGGCTATATATCTTATATTTCCATTTTGAAACTTATACACGATTTCTTTTTAAACCTTAACGGATTGAATCAATCGATTAGCAACAACTATTTTTTATTAAATGTTATTTACTTTTTTAGGGAACCTCAAGCCTATAAATAAAGGCTCCCTTTGTAACACCCTAAATCTCGCACATAAATTATAAAAGAATTTAATCAATAAAATTGAAACCACTTAGAGCGTCACACACAATCAAACATAACCTTCTCTGTAACACGGGTTACAATAGAATATTTAATGCGCATATTTACACCTAGGATGTTTACACAACATCCACTCGTCTGATATATAACACATACTTATAAAATAAGACATCCAACTTGTCAACACGTGCTCACCTTCACTTAAGATATCATCTCAACAAAATCATTATTAAAGCAAATAAAGGCAATATTGTGATTCGTGAAATTTAGTCTCATAAACATTAACTTCATAACATAAGTAAAAGGAGTTGTAACAGTCAACCCAAAACAACTTAGAAATCTCAACAAAACAAAATAGTCTTTAACTCCAACATAAACGACATAAGAATCAAATCAAGCATTTTCCTTAACCTGATGTTACATGATTAGAGCAATGCACCACTAGGCAAAACAATAAACTAAAGAAGTAACTCCAAGACCTATCTTCTACTTACTTTAGCAAATATACTTCTAAGTATCTGCAAGTTGTCCATAGTGGACAATATTAAAGCAAAAGAGGTAAGAATACATTCAAATAATAAATGGTTTACAAAAAAATCAAGATAAGTACATACACTACAAGGCATACACATATCAACATGCACCTCAATAACATGTATTCACACTCCACCTAAACGCCATCAGCTCATACCATTCATATAAAATTCATCATAATTATAGGCACACCTTATCATCATACACCAAAATAACATTCACAAATTGTATTCATACAATGTGACTCATGACAACTACTTGACTCGACGATGTATGTTGTACTAATTATGAACACTCAGATTCATCTCGCTCCCTGATCCCCATCATAGGATCAGATTCCCTCATAGAACTGGAGCACACGAAAATCACTACCTTCACCATAGGTAATGCTTCACTAATTCCCCATCATAGGAATCAACTACCTGCATCCAATCCCCATAGTAAGATCGAGGCTCACTAAAAAGAACCAAAGTTCAGATAATATAAATGCATGACTGTCAACATTAGCATGCAAAAACACATGCACATTGGCCCTTCTTCTGATCGTGTATGCCACCAACAACAAATCACCATCAAAATAGCATGTATATATTTGAACATGCAACATCACTAACTACATCATCAACATTAACATCATAAAAACTTCATCATAACAATATCATCAACATTATCACTCGACATATGCATATTTATAAACACCAATCATATTATTTCATTTATGTCATCAATACCTCATCAAATCATTTATATAAACCATTACAAACATCACCACAGTAGGTACATGATTATTATTCAAGAAATTCCCCAAACACTATCATTATGTAGCTCTGGGCATTAGCTCTCTAACACTTCGAACAGTGTATCATTTGGACTTATAAATTAAAAGTTATGGCCAAAAACGCCGGACAACGCAACAAGGGTAAAATCGATTTTTTTCAAATAATCAAATAATGCAATCGATTATACTGGGATTATAATCAATTGCACTATATCCTATGTAGTTTATGCCAAAACCATATTTTCATTTTTGTGGCCATACAATCAATTGCACTGAGAGGACAATCGACTACACTGAGTCTAAAGTGCAAAAATTCCAGTTTTCAAGTTACGATCCTCTCTACCTTCCCTATCATTCATACTCCAACCTAGTCCCAATTTCATAAATTAAAATTCAACAATTTCACATTCTAACATGACTAACATATCAGATATTCACCAATTAACATAACTCTATCAATCTTATCAAGAATTAATCAATTATATTCATACCCTAAAACACTAATTTCAACATAATTCACCATACATTCATAGATTTAAGGCAACATAAGACAATTATCAGATTAATTCATTCTTCATACTCATCATCAAAAATGGAAACAAAAACCTATTGGAGGTTAAGGGAGACCTCTTTATCCTGTTAGAACATAGTTTGATTCTACAACCCTTGATTAGAGTTTTGATGATAACAAAATATAAAGAATAAGTTATTTCAAAGATATATGCAAAGAACAATTATGCTCCTTAAAATTATGTTTTGTATATGCAGAAGTTCTGATGGAATCAGCATCAGAATGGAATCAGCATCAGAAGATCAGCAATTTGTGCTACACGCTGAAGCTACCAGATTATACGTTGAAGATTGATGACCAGAATCTGCGCCTAAACAAATACACTCTGACTCTGATCAAAGACATCTTTACCCAAGTCATCAACACTCTGAAGCGTTATCAGCAGGTACAGCAAAGAAGACTCTGAAGCGTTACTGGTTATTCAAGACAGAATTAAATGCTAACGGCTTTCTTCAGACAAAGATCTTCTACAAAAGGAAAGTGTGTTATTATCATTAAAACCTGCGTTATGGACAACGTATCTTTGCTTGCCTATATAAACAAGTCTGCTTGTGAAAAGAAGCACATACGTATGCACTCAACAAATTTTCCAAGCTATCCAAACCACGCTTATTCAAAGCTTTAGCAAATTCATTTTATTCCAAGCTTATTTTTGTGTAATTATCACAGTTGTGATATACATTTTTGTAAGAAAACAACAACACAGACTTGTTCAATCATTTGTAAAAGAAGTTCCTTGAGATTAACCGGATTTTGGTTGTACTCAAGAAGACTTTAACAGTTGTTAAAGTAGCTGTTGTAATTCTTTGAGAATAGGGGATTAAGACCTCGTTGGAGAGAGGCGAAATCACCTTGACGGGTGGACTGGAGTAGTTTGATATCAAACGAACCAGGATAAAAATACTGTGTTGTTAAGCCTTTTGATTTAAGTTTTTCAATTTAACCCCCCCTTCTTGTGTTTTTCACATCTTCAATTGGCATCAGAGCGCCTGGTTCTGAGCTTCAACACTTAACCGTGTCAGTACAAGATCCAGCGTTAGAAAAACATAATGGTTGGACCAAGTCAAAACATCAGCAATGACAACAATGAAGAAAGGGACAGATTCAGTGGCAAACCTCCAGTATTTGATGGAGAAAACTTTGACTACTGGAAAGACAGAATTTAGAGTTTCTTTTTGGCCCATGATGCTGATCTGTGGGACATGGTGACTGATGGATACACGCACCCAGTGGATGGACGTGGTCAGAAGATTGACAGGAAAATGATGTCTGATCAGCAAAAGCGTGAATTCAGAAATCATCACAAGGCCAGAATAATTCTTCTCAGCGCCATCTCATATTCAAAATATGAGAAAATATCAAACAGAGAAACTGCCAAGAATATGTTTGATTCTCTGAGAATGACGCATGAAGGCAACATTCAAGTCAAAGAAACCAAAGCCCTTGCACTCATTCAGAAGTATGAGGCATTCAAGATGGAAGATAGTGAATCAATAGAAGCTATGTTTTTAAGATTCCAAATTCTTGTTGTTGGTCTAAAATTTCTTGACAAAAGATATTCCACTGCTGATCACGTTAAAAAGATCATCAGAAGCTTGCCAAAACAGTGGAGGCCAATGGTCACAGTGCTTAAGCTAGCCAAGGATCTCAACAAAATCTCTCTGGAGGAACTTGTCAGCTCCCTCAGAAGTCACGAGATAGATCTAGAAACAGATGAACCTCAAAAGCAAGGTAAGCCATTAGCTTTAAAATCTAACAGAAAATCTGACTCCAAAGTTTTGCAGGCTATGGAAGAAACCTCTGATGAATCCTCATCAAAAGAAGATGAACTGTCTCTTCTCTCCAGAAGGGTGAACCAACTGTGGAAGCAGAGGCAAAGGAAGTTCAGGAATCCCAGAAGATCAGAAGATCAGAATGAATCTTCCTCCAGATACAGAAGGTCAGAATCCTCCTCTGGACACAAAAGATCTAAAGGCTCTTCAGGATACAGAAAGCCAAACAACAAATACATCATCTGCTATGAGTGTAACGAGCAAGGGCACTACAAAAGTGATTGCCCAAAGCTTCAGGAGGAGAAGCCCAAAAAGAAGTTTGGCAAGGAAAAGAAGAAAAGTCTCATGGCTACATGGGATGATTCTGATACATCTGAAGCTGACTCAGAATCAGATGATGAAAGAGCAAACATAGCTCTCATGGCAAACGTCTCTGAAGATAGTGAAGCTTCTGGTACAGACTCAGAATTAGATACAAAAGAGGTATTCCCTGACTTTACTATCAACTTTACTAAGGCTGAACTAGCTGAGAGCCTTAATGAAATTCTGGAAAGGTATCAGCAGATCAGAGTCAAATTCAGAAACCTGAAAAGGAATCTTGCTTCTGACTCTGATAATACTGAGAGTCTCAAATTGGAGAATTTTGAGTTAAAAGATAAAATTTCAAAATTAGAAAACCAATTGCAAAACTCTCAGAAGGAAACAATCTCTGAAACTCCCAGCAATGCTGATGAGATCATCAAAGAGTATGATCACAGCTTTCAGAAGTTTCTGGCTAAAAACATAGACAGAAGCAAAATGGCTTCAATGATCTATGGAGTTAGCAGAAATGGCAGAAAAGGGATAGGATATCAAGGTAAGGTTACTACACCAAAAAATGTCATGGATTTAGTTATAAAACGTACTCCACTTGATTCACACTTTATATATAGGCACACACATGACATAAAATATACAAGTAGTGATTACTCTGTCAAACCAAAATTCAACCAGAGTTTTGGTAAAACTAACAAATCAGGACCCAAGAAAATGTGGGTACCTAAGGATAAAATAATACATGTGGCAGATATCTTTAGCAGCAAAGCAAAGACACCAGTCATGTTACCTGGACTCTGGCTGCTCACGACACATGACGGGAAGAAGGCATATGTTCCAAAGCCTGGAACTTAAGCCTGGAGGCCACGTAGGCTTTGGAGGCAACCAGAAGGGAAAGATTATTGGCTCTGGAACAGTAGGTAATGGAAATCTTCCCTCTATAAGTAATGTTTTATTAGTTGATGGATTAATGCATAACTTGTTATCCATAAGTCAATTAAGTGATAACGGTTATGATATAATCTTCAATCAAAATTCATGCAAAGCTGTTAGTTAGAAAGATGGGACTATCATATTTAATGGAAAGAGGAAAAACAACATTTATAAAATCAAACTTTCTGAACTAAAAAGTCAGAATGTAAAATGTCTTCTGTCTGTTAACAACGAGCAATGGATCTGGCACAGAAGATTGGGACATGTTAGTATGAGAAGAATATCTCAGATTAACAAACTCAATCTGGTCAGAGGACTTCCTAACTTGAAGTTCAATTCAGATGCTCTGTGTGAAGCATGTCAGAAAGGCAAGTTTGCAAAACCTACTTTCAAATCCAAAAACGTTGTTTCCGCCTCTAAGCCATTAGAACTTCTACACATTGACTTATTTGGACCAGTAAAAACTGCTTCAGTTAGTGGCAAGAAGTATGGGTTAGTAATCGTAGATGACTATAGCAGATGGACATGGGTAAAGTTCTTAAGGCACAAGGACGAGTCACACTCTGTGTTTGTTACCTTCTGCAACCAAGTTCAGAATGAAAAAGATCTTAGAATCGTCAAAGTCAGAAGTGGTCATGGTGGAGAATTTGAAAATAAATTTTTTGAATTATTCTTTAATGAAAAAGGCATTCTGCATGATTTCTCTTGTCCTAGAACTCCCCAGCAAAATGGAGTTGTAGAACGAAAGAACAGAACATTGCAAGAAATGGCCAGAACCATGATCAACGAGACTAACGTTGCTAAGATCTTCTGGGCAGAAGCAATAAACACATCATGTTACATTCAGAATAGAATCTCCATAAGACCTATTCTGGAAAAGACTCCATATGAATTGTGGAAGAACAGAAAGCCCAACATTTCTTATTTTCACCCATTTGGACGTACATGTTTTATTTTGAATACAAAAAATTATTTGAACAAGTTTGACTCTAAAGCACAAAGGTGTATTATGTTAGGATACTCTGAACGCTCAAGAGGGTACAGAGTATACAATACAGAAACACAGATTGTTGAAGAGTCAATCAGTGTTCGGTTTGATGATAAGCTTGACTCTCAAAAGTCAAAGCAGAATGAATTCCTTGCAGGTATGGAAGTTGAACTCACAGGTACTGAAGACAACTCAGAGGCTCTCAACAGAGACACTCCCTCAACATCAGAAAGAGTCACTGCAAGCAACCCAGCACCTTCTGTTGATCAACTCCAGAAAAGACCATCCAGAAGTAGCATTGATCACCCAGAAGAAACAATCTTAGGAAGGAAGGAAGATCCAATCAGAACAAGATCTGCCTTCAGAAACTCTGAAGAATCCCTCATGGGACTGGTTTCTCTGATTGAACCAACAACAATTGGTGAAGCACTTCTAGACAATGACTGGATTCTGGCAATGCAAGAGGAGCTAAATCAATTCACAAGAAATGGCGTATGGGATCTGGTTCCCAAACCAAACGGATTCAACGTCATTGGTACAAAATGGATGTTCAGAAACAAACTGAACGAACAAGGTGAAGTCATCAGAAACAAAGCACGACTGATAGCACAAGGTTATATTCAGCAAGAGGGGATAGACTATACAGAAACCTTTGCTCCATTCGCCAGGTTAGAATCTATCAGACTTTTAATTTCATTTGCTATTAATAAAGGCATCACTCTGTATCAGATGGATGTCAAGAGTGCATTCTTAAATGGCTATATAGAAGAAGAGGTTTATGTGCACCAACCCTCTGGTTTTGAAAGTTCTAAAAATCCAGAATATGTTTTCAAACTAAAGAAGTCACTCTATGGTCTGAAACAAGCCCCCAGAGCTTGGTATGAAAGACTAAGTAACTTTCTGCTAGAAAAGGAATTCACCAGAGGGAAAGTGGACACAACCTTGTTCTGTAAGACAGTTAAGAACGACATCTTAGTATGTCAGATTTATGTTGATGACATTATATTTGGATCCACTAAACCCTCTCTGGAAAGAGAGTTTGCTAAATGTATGCAGGAAGAATTTGAGATGAGCCTAATGGGGGAACTAAAATTCTTTCTGGGAATTCAGATTAATCAAACTCCAGAAGGAACTTACATTCATCAGAGCAAATATGTCAGAGAACTTATGAATAAATTTGATCTCTCATAATGTAAGCCCTCAAGGATTCCAATGCATCCCACGTGCATTCTGGAAAAAGAAGAGATAAGTAAAAAGGTAGAACAAAAGGTCTACAGAGGTATGATTGGTTCTCTTCTCTATCTGACGACTTCAAGGCCTGACATTCTATTCAGTGTTTACATTTGTCCTAGATTCTAATCAGATCCTAGAGAATCTCACTTAACAGCAGTTAAGCGAATTTTCAAGTATCTGAAAGGTACTGTTAATCTGGGTTTGTTTTATAGAAAATCAAGTGATTACAGCCTAGTAAGATACTGTGTTGCTGATTTTGCTGGAGACGGAGTAGAACGTAAAAGAACTTATGGAAGCTGCCAGTTTCTGGGAGAAAATCTGATCTAATGGTCCAGCAAAAGACAATCCACAATAGCTCTATCAACAGCAGAAGTTGAATACGTAGCAGCAGCTGGATGTAGCACGCAAATGCTCTGGATGAAAAGTCAACTTGAGGACTTCAATATATTTGAGAGTAACATCCCTATCCTCTGTGACAATACTTCTGATATTTGTCTCAGTAAAAATACTATTTTGCATTCTAGGGCTAAGCATATAGAAATAAAACATCATTTTATTAGGGACTATATTCAGAAAGGGATTCTCAATTTAAAATTCATTGACACTGACCATCAATGGGTTGATGTCTTTACAAAACCTCTTTCTGAAAATAGGTTTAACTTCATTCTGAAACATCTCAGCATGAAGCTTTGCCCAGAATAAACTGTTTTATTTACACATCTTAATCCTCAGAATTTTTGTTATTTTCTGTGAACTGCTGATCAACCTGCCTTCAGAATTTTAGAAGTCTAGATTGTATCAGAATCTATCCATGAAGATCTGAGCGTTTCATTTCAAGGATAGAATTGTGCTGTTCATGTAAGCAAACAATTGTCATCCATTCATCAGCTACCTTCTGAGGCCGAACACGCGTTTATTTTTCTGAAAGGTCAAAAGCGCTGATTGGATGCATTGAGACACATGTCATGAGTAACTGTTCCAATATCTTTCTGAATCCCCCAAAATCAGCTGTCATTAATGCTTATAATCATTACAATTTATTTCTCTCTCTTGCAGTTTACGTTTTCAAAATCTATTTAAACACATTTCTCACTCTTTACACTCTTTCACTTTCATTTTCTCTACAATCTAATTGTTTTCAGTTTGCATTTCTTTCAAAACCCTTTCATTTTCATCTCAAATTTTCGGTGTGAACATGGCTTCCTCAAGCAACCCAACTTCCAGTACTCAGAGAACAGAATCCTCAGAACAATATGAAGAACCATTCAGAACTCTCCTCACGCCCATTGACAACCTAGAAGTACTCTCAGAATTGATTGTGGACTTTAACAGTCTTCAAGAAAATGGGTTCAATCTTTCTGAAGAAGTAAAGGCTCAAGGATGGAACAGGTATTTTGACCGTCTGGTAGGTCCAACGTTCCCAATCCTTGTGAAGGAATTTTGAATTCATGCTTCATCCTCCAACCATCAAGTTACTTCGTATGTAATGGGGAAGAAGATAATGATTACTGAAGACCTTATTGCAAGATTGATAGGTTACAGTGGTGGTGGCGTAAGGTGCATAGACATGGCAGAAAGATGTGCTGATGTCGCTTCAATTGCTAGAGAAATTTTCACTCTGGGTCTTCCCTCCAGCAAGATAAGGGATCTAAAAGACCATCACAGAATATGGGCTAAGATTATTCTGGGATGTATAAACCACAGGAAGCCAACCAGCTCTCCTGACTACATCAACATTGATCAGCAGTTTCTGATCTACTTCATCTCCCAGAAGACTAAGGTGAATCTGGCTCATTTGTTGTTCAATCATCTGAGGACCAATGTTAAGGAGACTAGAGAAGAGGAGCGCACTAAAAGGGACTGGATACCCCTTGGAAGGCTCATATCAGATATTCTGACAGAGAATAGGCTGATAGATCATCTAACAGAAGCACAGGAAATCAGCTCTTTAGAGGCAACTGCTGGAAAGCCTTTGAATGCGAAGAATCTGAAGAAGATGAAGATTATTGAGAACATCAAGAAGGAACCCAGTGTTACTTATTTTGCAACAATCACCAACAGAAGAATCCCTCTGGATGACTTTCCCATGTTCTCAAAAATTGATTCCAAGCCTGAGATTATCGTCAGATATCTGGATGCATGCAAGGCAGATGGTACTGCACCAGAGTTAAATATTCAGGACCTGCAACAGAAGGCTCCAGAAGTTGTGCTGGAGAAGAACAAGAAAAGAAAAGCAGCAGCAGAAGGTTCATCCCAGCGGACTCCCAAAGCTGCTAAAAGGAAAGGTAATCCTTCTACTGTTAATGTTTTAGAATCAATATCTTTATCAACATCTGCACCAATTCCTACCCAATCAGAAATTCCTACCCCACAAACATTTGATGATTTTGACATAGAGTTTGAACCCTCAGAAACTTTAACTCTTATAGGAACTCACTCCCTACCTATCAATCCAAATATTGAAACAACTCAACCAGAACTTGCAAAAGTTCTATCAGATATTGAAACCTTTGACCAGCATATTTCTGCTCCCATACCAGAAAATCCAAACTCTGAAACCATTTCAGAAGCACCTCAACCAGAAATTCCCCTCTCTCTCCACAACCAGAAATACCACTACCTCCATCTCCTCAACAATAAATTCATTCACCTTCTCCACAACCTAAACTATCACAACCAGAAGTTCAAACTTCTGAGGTCCAACCTTCTGAATCCTGTGAACCAGAACCAAATAACACTCAATCCAACCAAACTGAAGAACCCACTTCAGATTCTAATACCATTCCCATTCCAGGTATCACTGAACCTCTGGCCATCCGTATACCCCTCACCATTCTGGACAGACCCTAAATTCCTTCTTCACTAGAATCAACTCCACCAAACTCCCCAACTAGTCCAATAATTATACCAGACTCTCCCACTCCCTCACCAAAGAACAATCCAAATGACAACGCCAAAACTGTCATTGATTTAACTGTTTTTGAATGTCTTGTTGCCATAACCCACAAAACGGCCATTCCAAAACCAAAACCATCTGAACCTACACCAGATGTTGGTACTAGTTTATTGATATTTGAAACAGAAATGCAGAAGTGGATAACTTCCCTTAAGCAAGCTAGTCTTGAGATGATTAATTGTGATGCTTCAGATTATCTTTGGACAAGTTTCAGAAAATGGGTAAGTTCTGAAACTTATAAGATGCAAGAACAGAGCTACGGACAAGTTCAACAGAACTTCAGTATTCTGCTAAAGGTAATTGAAGATCAAGTTCTGAGCCAACTGCTCAAGGAAGAAGTTCTCCCTCTGGACAATGCTCCTTGGTCAGAATATCGTCCAACAGATAAAGTTCAACCAGAGTCAGAAGATCTTACTCTGACTGCTGCTCAAGATGAGATGATTCCTGCAGAGGATTTGGTTCAAAAAGATGACATTGCAGAATGCTCTGAGAAGCATCCAGCTACTGAAGATTCTCAAGCTTCCTCCTATGAAAGGCAGACTCTGGAAGAACTGAAGAGATCTGATATTATTATGCAGGAAAGGATGGATAAATAGGATGACAAAATCTCGGAAATCAAAAGCATGTTAACCAAACAAGAGGAAACCAACATCCAGATCAAGGGCTTGTTGGAAGCTTTGTTCACGCGTCTTCCTCCTCCCTCTTAGATTTCTCTTTTAAAATTCTATTTATATGTAATATTTTTTACATTGCTGTTGTTCTGAACGTCTTTCTGTTGCTTCTAATTTTAATATAAACCCTTTTTGGCTCTGATTATATGTTCTTTTTTATAACTGACAAAAAAGGGGGAGAAAGAATAATATATTTTCAATAACGGCTTACTGAGACATAAGTCTCAAACATTCTGATCTACTTAATTTATTTCTTCTGAAAAGCTTGAACAGATACAAAACTCTGATGAAAGACGTAGTCAAATTCTGATGCTCAAGGATTCAAAGAATTTAAGGGAAGCAATCAACTCAGGGGGGGGGGGGGTTCTTCTTAATTCTATACTTTTTATTCTTTTCTTCTAATTGAAAAATCTGGTTTTTGTCATCATCAAAAAGGGGGAGATTGTTATAACATAGTTTGATTCTACAACCCTTGATTAGAGTTTTGATGATAAAAAAATACAAAGAATAAGTTATTTCAAAGATATATACAAAGAACAATTATGCTCCTTAAAATTATGTTTTGTATATGCAGAAGTTCTGATGGAATCAACATCATAATGGAATCAACATCAGAAGATCAGCAATCTGTGCTACACGCTGAAGCTACCAGATTATATGCTGAAGATTGATGACCAGAATCTGCGCCTAAACAAATACACTCTGACTCTGATTAAAGACATCTTTACCCAAGTCATCAACACTCTGAAGCGTTATCAGCAGGTACAGCAAAGAAGACTGAAGCGTTACTGGTTATTCAAGACAGAATTAAATGCTAACGGCTTTCTTCAGACAAAGATCTTCTACAAAAGGAAAGTGTGTTATTATCATTAAAACTTGCGTTATAGACAGCATATCTTTGCTTGCCTATATAAACAAGTCTGCTTGTGAAAAGAAGCACGTACATACGCACTCAACAAATTTGCCAAGCTATCCAAACCACGCTTATTCAAAGCTTTAGCAAATTCATTTTATTCCAAGCTTATTTTTGTGTAATTATCACAGTTGTGATATACAGTTTTGTAAGAAAACAATAACACACACTTGTTCAATCATTTGTAAAAGAAGTTCCTTGAGATTAACCGGATTGTGGTTGTACTCAAGAAGACTTTAACAGTTGTTAAAGTAGCTGTTGTAATCCTTTGAGAATAGTGGATTAAGACCTAGTTGGAGAGAGGAGAAATCACCTTGACGGGTGGACTGGAGTAGTTTGAGATCAAACGAACCAGGATAAAAATACTGTGTTGTTAAGCCTTTTGATTTAAGTTTTTCAATTTAACCCCCCCTTCTTGTGTTTTTCACATCTTCATATCCTTTCATGATTATGGCACCCATAGATAAACAATCTCCCCTACCTTGATTCTCCTAGAAAGCAATGAAATATCTCCCTTGAAGCTTTTCTTCTCCCATATCTAGACTCTTGCTTCTTGCCGATTCTCCAAAAGTTTTCACGTACTGACACACTCAGGTTCACCAAATCCCTTATTTTATTCTAAAACCTAATTTCTTCTAATTTGACTATTCACTTCCTATCCTCCATATTTTTCCTTAATTTCAACCTTGCCCTAAATGTCTCTACACATCTTATTTTTCTATTATTTTATTATTCTAATATATTTACTTAATTAAATTTAATAAACTTTTATTATTTAACTATCAAAATAATTCTAATTAATTTTAATTTATTCCAAATAACTTCTACTCCAACTGATTATTTAACTATCACAACCCATCAATCCAATAAAATACACAAAATTATAATTAATTCATAATTAAATCGATTAAAATATTTTTTTGAAAATAGGGGGTTACACCCTTTCTCATTTCAAATCATCTAGAACACAAATTTGTGTATTGACACACACACACATACTCTCTCTCTCTCCAAAGTTTTTATTTTTAACTTTCTCTCACTAGTTCTTATAGCCAAATACTGTTGTGAGGAAAGTACCTTTTGTGAGTGAGGTCTCTTATGTAATTCTTGAAGAGTAGCATTGTATACATTCACCAATGTAACTATGTTTATAAACATTGGTTGAATATTGTCCAAATAGGGATAATATATGTGGTTCAAAGCTAAACTTGTTAAAAGCTTATGGTTCAGAATTATGTGATCAGTTCCTAGGTTAAGGATTATCCATCTTTGATGATATTCCCTTGTTTCTTGATTGGTTAAAGATTAGCCGATATAAAAAACTTCATAGGTTTTGAGACCAGTCCGATTAAAATCTCAAGGTTATTTTGGTTATCCTGTTAAAACCAAAAGGAAGCTTAGATACATTTTGGAACTTCAAGACTAATCTTTACAAGGTTCGTGTTTGTGGAGACAAGACTAACCGCTTCAATCTACAGACGGAAAGGAAGCTTGGCCACTATAATTTAAACAATTTATTAGAGAAGAGACTCAAACGCTCATATCATTCATCTTATAATATTTTGGTTGTAAGAAAACCACCATTTCCTTGTATAAGGGGGTTTGTGATCTTATCCTACTAAAAGCTCTCAAGTGTTATTGAAAACTCTCAAGACTAAGACTTGGGGAGAGGAGTATGTCCCTTGTTGTTTTTGAACAAACCTCTATAATTCTTGGTGTTCCTTTTCTTCCTTAACTATTTAACTTCTGCATTTTAAATATTTTATTTCTGCTGCTTAGAATTAGAAAATGTTTTCAAACTATAATTTAAACTACCAAAAGTTTTCAAAATCACGTATTTCTAAATTACACAATTCAATCATCCCCCTCTTGTGTGTGAAGTATCAAGTCTAACAACAAGAAGTCAAAGATGTTAATTGATGGCAATAAGATTCTCACAAATATTTCTACTGCTTCCTTATACAATGTGCCTTTCTATTATGAGGAAAGTGTGCTAAAGTGGGAGTATTTGTATCTGAAGTGGATATTCCTTGAAAAGAAGATGTCAACAGATGCTTTGACATTTGAATAGTACGTTTAGGTGATAGAGGATTACATTGTGAAAAATATTGAGAATATTAAGAGAGCTCACATGTATGTTGATGACAAAATGGTGGAGCATGTTGTTCATCAAATGCAGTCTGATTTTGAGTTGAGCATGGTAGGAGATGTTACCTACTTTCCTATTTTTCAAGTTAAGAAAATGAAGGATTACTCATGTGATTCCTAAAGTATATATGTTGGAAGTAGTTGCATTCAACTATTATTGAGAAACCAATTTCTCAAAGATATCACCAAAGGTGGTAGTGAAGATATCAACCAGGATTTTCCAGACAGCAGGTATGACATGTGGGTGGTTGAGTTTCCAACTCATAGAAAGGATGAATAAGTTGCCCTTGTAAATTCTTAAGTGAATATAAGGTTGGTTCAAACGTGGGAATCTGAGAGAGGTGCTGAAGAAAATGTCAAAAACATTGTGTCAATCATAAGGAGAAAGGTTGGTAAGAAGAGAATTCATGTGAATGTCACCTCTACTAACATGGATAATGTGCCATTTCATTATGAAATAAGTTTTCATAAGTGGAAGTATTTTATTCAATGAAGGATTGCATCTGAAAGAGATCTAAGTGAGGAAGCTCTTGATTACAACGAAATCATGAAAGTTGTTGGGCTATGGAGATTGTTATGTATGATGGTCCTAGCTATGAGAAGTTGGCCAAGGAGTTTAGAAAAGTATATTATAGAGGAAAGTGTGTGAAGCTTTCACCTTCAGCTTTTAATTGATTTTTCAAAAGCAGGGTTATGAAGTGGGAACTGAGGAAGAAGAAGAAATTGCAAATAAGGATGTACAAAAAACATTTGTTAAAGCACTGATGGAGCTTCATAATGTTGAACAGTGGTTGAATACAATGTTGAATACTAGAGCTTGTTATCCTAAGTTGACGAAGGAGATTGAGGTTAAGGATGATGGTTTTCCTCATAGGTTGCTGAGGATCAGTTACAAGCTAAATGTTGGGAAAGATGCCTCAGACATTGTGTCCAAAATTTGTGTACCAATTAATGAATCTGATATATTTTTTGATGAAGAGATGTTAGAGATGTTTCACCTAAATTTGTTGTTGCTACCTCTATTATTTAATTATGTAGGATAATATGATTTGACTACTGACTCTACTGATTGTATGGTGTAGAGATGAATTATGCTGATGACTCTAGCGTGAATGGTTTTACTTAGTGTTTTGGGTACGAATTGTTTTGATCTCGTGTATGCACTCATGCTAAAGCATATGGCCTACCACCTGGCCTTCAACTGTGTGCGTTGATCTTTGTATTAGTAGTATCTGACATTGATGTTTATTTTTTCTTGACTACTAATTGTTCATGTTCATGCATGACTGACATACATTATGATTGCATAAATGATGGATATGGTAAAGCACACATGATTTACTTACACTGGGATTGCATGACTGACTTACATTGTGATTGCATGGTTGACTAATTGTTCTGATCTTGTATATGCACACATGCTAAAGCATCTGGCCTGCCATTTGGCCCTCAATTATGTGTGTTGATATTTATGTTAGTAGTATTTATTGTTGCTTTTGTCTTGACTAGTAACTTTTGTGTGTTCATGCATGACTGACTTACATTGTGATTGCATGGTTGACTGATATGGAGCATTGATGTGTATAGAAAACCTTTTGACTTCTGACTATGCTACTGATTTGTACTGCTATTACTCTGATTGTTGGTCTAGTTAGAAGTTGTTCTTATTAAGTTTTGTTATGGATCCTAAAGTTTCCTGTTTTGTTTGTGGGTTTTTTCACATCTTTCTTAAATTGTGGGAAATTAATCTCTTGATATGTAGTAATCACCTTACTTGCATGATACTTCTATTTATGTTGTTTGCTTTGTTGATTTTGATGTGTGATGTAATGTGCTACTTGCGCTACATAATAAAGAACACATTTTGTAATTGTTTTAGCCAAAATTTTCTAAAGGGGGGATATTTTAGTTCCTTTTGTTTAGCTGCATTAGGTAAAACAACATATGTACAAGATGTATTTTAGGAAAATTTGAAACAAGATGATCCAGCATGTGTTCCATCATCTGAGTGTGATTGTGTTTATTGCTAAAAAGAGTTATTCAACTAAAGTGCTTGACATAACCACTTAAGCAATACTTGTTCAGCTAAAGTGGTTGACATAACCAATTAAGCAAGAGATTATAAGATGTAGCTAAAGTTCTTGATAGAACTTGTTGAGATATATTTCAATATGTTATTATATATCATCTTGGCATAAGGTTTGGGTTTTTACTATCTTCTGATTTCCATCAAAAGAGATGTGATGTTGACTTCTTCGAAAGATGCAGAAACTTGTTTTGGGGAAGAAGTTTGTGTTGTTAATCGAAAATCAATTTGAAAAGATTTAGATTATATTCAGTCAAAGAAGATTTTATTGGATGTACCTTGAAGGAAGATTTGTTTCAAATTTTACTCTACAAAGAAGAACTATATGAAGAGAGTTATTTTGGATGTTCTGGTGTAACATGTGGAACACAATGTTCCAACATGTGTGTTGCAATATATGGCCTCTGTCAACAAACCAATGTTGATGCAGTTTTGGTGAAGAAGGGACACATGTGGAACATGATGTTCCAGCATGTGTGTAACATCTAGCTCTGGCTCAGCAGGCCAATGTTGTTGCATTTTTTGAGCAAAATTCAGGTTGAGATTCAATAAGATTTGTTGCTATATTTTAGAAATGAATTTGCGTGATTTATTTTACAGCCATTGAAGATCAAATCAGATTTAAGTGGAGATTTAAATTTAAATTTAAATTTGAAATATAAAAAATCATAAATTTTTTTGAATATTTTTATAGAGCAAAACAAATCAAACAATATCTATTATTATTCTGGAAGAAATTAAATCAGAAATCCAAAGGAGAAAATCCAAAATTGTATTGTTGTTTAAGGAGACTTAAACCTCACGTTTAAGGTGTGCATGTTTTGAAGAGTTCTTGTGTTAAAACTTATCTTTTGAGTATTTCTTTATGTTACTTTTGTGTTCCATTGTAGCGTCTCATTTCATATCTTAAGGTATAGAATTTGGTTTGTTAGTTGAGTTATAAAACTTTGTTCAAAGACACTAATTCTATAAGCTTTAGAACAAAGAGTTTGTGTACACCACATTATTACTTCAGTAACTTGGCATATATGTTGGTTTGTCGTAGTTGAGTTGTAAATTCAACAATCATTGTGTTAATGATTAAGTTGATCACTTGGGATTAGTGATTGAGAGAAAGTGATAGGGGTTCTCATATTTAGGAGGAATACTAGATAGAAAGTCACTCAGATTAGGAAGAGGAATTGAACTTCATGGAGATAGTGTTCCTATAAGACTAATTGTACTATTTCAAAGTTGTGAATTTCCTTTCTTTGATAGATTTCCCTCCAGACGTAGGTGAGGTTTCAGCAAACTGGTTTACCAATTTCCTGTGATCTTTATTACTTTTATACTTCATCATTTTGTATAAGCTAAGTTGTTATAACTTGGTTGCAAATTTGGTTTATGGTGTACAATATCCCAGGCATCGTGTATAACATTTATCCCCTAGATTAGTTATCTGTCTTTAACTAGTTGGACCAATTGTCACAATATCGTGTCCAACATTTGTCCTCTCAAACAGAATTTCATATAATGTTCATGCTAGAAAGGCATATAATAAGATTTATTTCTATGATTATAAAAAATGCATAACATGTCCCATACTTGTTTTTATTGCAGTTCTAAAGGCCATACCTCTAGTGCATGTTATATTAGAAATATTGGTGTATCTAGTGGAAATTATGTATGAATTGAGAAATGAACTAATCGAAAAGGATCCAAAGAATTTTGGATACCTAAAAAGAACTATTAATTCTCTTTTGTAGGTATGATTGGAAACTATGTGTTAAAATTGTAAAATTAATATTGGCTATTCAAGATACAAGAAGACCATACGATATCACGAAATTAAAAATTTTAATTAGTTAGAAGATCAATTGAAAACATTGGTACTTTCAAAGAACATCTTATTTATATCAACATAATCATTTTAAAAGAGCATCATCATTGATATCAACATTGACATCAAATAATTGTGAATAAGATGGGTACTTTAATATACAATGTATCTTTGAATTTTAATATATTACTTTACCTTACTTTATTTTGGACTTTACTCTTTTTCTTTTTGATAATGTCAAAAAAGTGAAGAAGAGATTATTGCTTTTGTTAATTTTAAGGGTAGAAAAGATAAAACATAAATTGCAAAATAAAGAGGGAGATATAAATGATATTGGGAGCATTAAGCAAACGATAACACGTAATTAAATTTAGGGAACATAAATCAATTGAAACAAAAAAACTACTCTATGATGATTCAGATTACGCAAAAGAATAGCATAAAGCAGGATTGATATGAATAGTAATTGAATTGTAAAATTACATTAACATCGAGTATTGGAACCTCAATACAGCAGATCAACTAAGAGGAAGTTTTAGCTCTCCATAAAATTCGTACCACGCTTCTGAAAATTATAAATTCAAAGCTCAAAACAAGAAAACAAGAACAAAATAAAACATGCAATTCCAAAGGTTCTCAAGATACAAAGTGCAAGAAGAATTCTAATTCTAAGTTTCAAGAATATGGTATTAGTGAACAACTTTTTATGACAGTCAAAGCAGATAAGAGAACAGTTTACCAAAGAGTACATCATAAGCAGTAAGATTCTTACAAGATAAAATTCAGTCAACTCTCAAATGTTTAGGTTACTGTTTACATTTAAACACAACATGAAAATTAGTACCACCATAAGCTTGAAAAGACTCGAACATCCATAATTGAAATACATGCACACAAAGATCAAAAAGACTTTTATTCGGGTTGTAACTTGGTCAAGATAAGGGTGAGATAAATCTTAAGGGGTACTAGACTAAAAATCAAAGGGTCAAAAGAAAATTGAAGGAAAATGAGAGAGTTAAACTACAAGATACTTCGATTGATTCTTTCAAACAACAACATCACAACTATCTCTCTTACCTTTTATCTTTTTTTTCTTTTTTTCTTTTTCAGAAGGAGTATGTATTGACATCCTTCTTTTTTTTTCCTTTTTTTTTCTATTTTTCTTTCTTTTCTATATTTTTTTCTTTTTCTGCCAACATTTAAAACATCACAACTATATTGTTCAACCATACACAACTCCATACACGACTCTTCCAACCCTTTGATTTGGGTGATACTTTTGTTTTTCATATTTCGACTTGTAATGAGTTTTAAACAAAGAATGGGATAATAGGCTCAAGGGATTTTCAAACAATAGATGATATTATTCAAAGTTGACTTTTTGACTAAGTGGATAAAATTAAAATAAAACAAGATGCATTTATTATATCAGTGTGCATAAGTAAACAAAAAGCTTCAACAAGAGTCAATTCAAGTTCTAGAGACTAACAAACATGAGTGAAATTACACAAGAAATAAAGAGATGAGTTTTTAATGTTATTCATTATTAGGCTCAAAATCTCACAAAGGTCAATGATGTACCACAAATGATGTACAATTCAGAGTTTAGTCCTACATAGCATACTAAGAACGCACAAAAAATCAATCACATCACACCACAAGTCTCTAATCAAGAGAACTAAGAAAACTAATCACAATTGTAACCCAATATAGGAAAAAGTGAGTGCCACTCTCAGTCTTAAACTCCTCTATCACTTGCTCTCGACAACCCCCAAAGAAAAAGCATGCATTTTTAAAATAAAAAATTTAAGAAAACAAACAAAAACAATAAGAACTGAATAAAGAAAAAAAATTAAATGGTTCTTTCCCCCACACTTAAGACACATATTATCCTCAATGAAAGAACATAAGTATAAAGTAAGGATGAGAGAAAGGAAAGAACACACCCGAACATTCAAGGTGGATAAATGACTGAGTAAGTAGTCTTTCCCAATGAGAGCTCTTGTACAGCTTCTTCTTCTTCTAATGTGGAGCTCTCATGGAATATCTTAATGCAGTGTCTATTGACTTTAAAAATTTTATCAGTGTCTTCGCCTTTTATTCCAGGATCAAAGAATATTCTTCTAAAATTAAAAATGTTGAATGGACACGTGAAGATGATCTCAATTTTCACAATATCAAAGATCAAAGGAATAAGAGGCTCCCTCACTGTTTTTGCTCCATCTTCAAGTAAGATCCTATACATACACGTGGACTTCCTAATATCAGGAATTTTAGTCAAGGTCCATCCAACTCCAATCTTTTGTTCTTACAATAATTGTAACAACTTTTGTTCCTATTTAGATTCAAGTTTAGATGAAATTATTACAGACAAATTTTCATTCAATTCTAAAAATATAGTAGTTGAACTTAGCTCTAAAGTAGATGGTTGCTCAATGAATTACAAAATTTTAGCAGCACGCGTTACATTCACATTTGTAACATCAACTTTGTCAGTGGAAATCTCATAAGAAATATCAGAAAAAATATTACCTTGTAAATCAACTTCAATTTCAGTATAAACTGAACATAAGTGAGTATTAGTACAAACATCACAAGTATAGGCGTCATCAAAATCAGACAAAGAAGGGAAATCAGCAAATAGTGAATCAGGTGCAACAACGTCTCTTAAGATTCTATTTTGCTCAGCCATGATATGATTATCAAATTCAAAATCAAATAAAATTACTATCACTAATGAGAATCAAACCAATAATCAAATCAAAATCAAATCAACACAAATTCAAATAAAATCATAACGCATTACAATGCAGCAATTACACAACTGCCAACAATGTCCATGTTGAGAAAACAAAATGGAAAAATAGAAAAGCGTTTAAAATAAAATCTAAAAATAAATCTGACTAAAAATCAAATCAAATAAAATCATGAACCTACAATTTTTTTGGATTTTTTAGAAAATATGAAAATAGAAATTAAATAAAATAAATTACAAAAAAGAGGAATTTGTGATTTAGAGGGTCAAAATCCTTTAGAATTCTATTCTAAAGAGAATTCTAAAGGAGTAGTGTTCGTCGGTTTTTTTTCTAATTTTCTAGAAAAAAATTCGGAGCGAATCAAAACACTAGCTTCCAAACTTACCTTATAGGATGAAACACTTACCACTGCAACTCGTATTGCAACCCTGAAAATCAACAAACAAAAAAGAAATAATCTAACAAAACTCTAAACTAGAATTCTAAAATTGGCCAAAATCAACAAAGAGTCCCCGGCAACAGCGTCAATTTGATCCGCTGTCGCGCACAAGTCAAAAACGAATAAATTTTAAATGTAGTTACGGTAACGACAATTCGAGTATCGTATCGCGGGGACTCTTGTTTGATTAACCAAATGAAATCAATTTTGGGGTTTTTTTAGCTTTAGCTTTAATTTCAATTTAGAAAACAAGGAAAAATGACTAAAAAAAAGTGATTATGAAAATAAGTTAATCTGATGTTTTGGTTCTTACATATCATCAATTACTATAATTTCACTGCCCTAAGTAGATTCTATTCATATTCGATCACAAAATCAATCAATAAGCGAGAATGAAATTATAAGAATTATGTTTCCTTTTCATCGATTCAAGCAAACAGTTAAGAAATAAGCAAACTAACTAATTAAGCAAATGATAACACGCAATCAAATTTAGGGAACATAAATCAATCGAATAAACAAAACTACTCTATGATAATTTGAATTAAGCAAACGAATAGCATAAAACAGGATCAATATGAATTGTAAAATTATATTAACCTCAAATAATCGAAACCTCAATACAACAGATCAACTCAGAGGAAGTTTTAGCTCTCTATAAGATTCGTACCAAGCTTCCGAAAAATATTTTGTCAACAGTAAAAATTCAGAATGTCCACTGTAGTACTGCATTTTCACTTAAGTACTACAAGAGAATTCGGGCCCTAATGGCAATCGATCCAAAAATTACAAAAACAGACCCAAAAACAATGTATTTTCTTAAGTTTGGAACTTTAATAAATTTTTCGACTCTTTTAAACTTCGAATCATCTTTTAACTTTAACATGAAAATTGTAACTTATCCTCTCAGCTTTCGAACAAATATTAGAACGCGTCAATCCAATTCCCTTACCTCAAGTTATGGTCTGCACAGTGAGAAAGTATCAATTAACCGTTTAAGCTGAAAATAAAATACGAAAATAAATTAAAACCAAAAATAAACTTAAAAATAAAAACACTATAAAATATCAAAGAAGAGCAAAGCTTATTAAAAAAGAAATTTCAAAGAAAAAGTTTGGAATCAAGAATCAAAAATGCATAATGAATATTTGTAGTAAAGGAAATTGATCTTGATGTTAAGGTACTCAATTCTAATTCATGATCTAACATAGTGGAAAATCCTTCAAAATGTGAAGGGACTAGAAGTACTCTTGATTCATAAGTAGAACTAATATAATTGTCTTGTATTCTTTATTTTTTTGCATTTTATTTTCTACATTTTATTATCTTAAGAATATAACATTCAATATCTTGCTTTCGATAAAATAACAAGATAAGATCCTAAACGCAAAATCGAAAAAAATTCAGACAACCTTAATTCACTCCATAGATTGCATCTCATACTTACATACTTTATCCAAACTGAGCGTGGTTGCTGAATCTGAGTGAGCACTTCTATGCAAATTCTTGATTTTTCATGCATTTGATGTTGCATAAATCCTCCCACATATGGCATGTCATTGATGAGAATTCAATTGGTTGTAACCTAACATGTTGTATTGTTTGTTTGGAAATTATGTATCAAATATGGAGTTAAGTTAAATATTCTGTCAATTTATTTTGTAGTAATTAGCTTCTAATATTTATTATCAATTATGCCATAAGGCTACTTATATGTGATTTTTAAACTTTTTTAGTAAATATAATTGTAATTGAAGGCATCGTCTACTGTGGTTAATGTGGATGAGTAAAAATGGAAACTTGGTATGTTGTTACGGAATTAAAACGATAAGTTGATTGTATAAGTGAGATATGTGTTTTTACCAAAGTGCATCCCTTAAATATTCTAGAGATCTATATTTAGAGTAAATTGAAACAAAATCGATAGCAAATTCGAGCATATGTACGGATTCTGGTACAATATATGTATTTATTTTAGATGATTTTTTTAATAGAAATAAAAAAATATATTTAAAATAAAAGTAAGATTTCTCATTAATAAAACTTATATTCTTTATGAATAAAAGTTGTATTGTGTTTATTTAAAATTGAAAAATTAAAAATAAAGTCGTAAAAGAAAGAATATATAACCTTAAAATGAAATTGTAAAATTTTTATTACATAAAAAAAGAATAAATTAGAATTTAGAATAATTGTAAAAAATAATGAATTTAGAAAAGATTAAAACATTGATGAAGTTAAAATAAGGAGATTTTATTAATTTACAAAATATTATAAATGAAAGATAGATAACAAAAATCAACTAATAAATTTATAGAATGTAAATTAAATAATAACTCGTGCGTTCGTACGAATTTTGATCTCGATATCTGTGCGTTCGCACGGGTACTACTGTTACTCGTCCATTCTCACATATTTTGATTTGAAAATTTATACATTCATACGTGTACTGGTGTGTTACTCGTGTGTTCGTATATAAATTTTGATGTAAATATTCGTATATTCAGACGGATATTAATGTGTTACCACAAATATTAGTATGTTACGCGCATTTGTTTATCAAATATAATAATACAAATAAATAAATTTTTTAGTATTGTAATAGAGAAAAAAAAAATTAGAAATGTGTGAAATAGTTATAAAATACAATAATAAAATAATTTAATAATAAATTAATATACAATGATATGTGAACTGAAAAAATTATGTTAGAAAATTAATAATTTATTTAATAGTAATATAAGTTAAAAAATATATTACATAAATTAAAGTAGTATCGAAATAAACAAATGCAAAAATTGGTTAAAAATAAAAGTTAAAAAACAAATCATAAATGACTTTTAATAGTAAACAAAAAAAGGTGAGGTAATGTTGCATTTTATTTTATATATAACCCAACAACGACGTCTCCTTCAACCATTTATTCATAAAATTAAATTAAATTAGAAAATCTAAGCAACATAAACAACACAGGGGCAGTGTCCCTTTTTGTACTTCGTAATCTATGCATACTGGAATGACCATTACAAATTCATGTCATTGAATTAAGTTGTCGTATTACCGCAAAGGTTACAAATTCTATAGTCTTTTGGAACAGCCACAAACTGTTCAAACTAAAGAAATGCACATTTGAACCTCCATTACAAATTCATTGGATTGTGTTACATTGCAAGAGCTAATAGACTTCAAAGAAAAGATTTGCTACATATTTGAATCAGTTTGTCACATATGTGAATGCTATTTGTTACATATTGGTTACATTGAATCAATTTCCTACATATTTGAATCGAGTTGTTACACTTCACATTCCTTGAATCAATTGGTTACATTGGCAACCGTCGGTGAGCTGACCCAAACAAAGAAAACTCAATAATGAGAACCCTGCATGCTATTAAAGCCACCTGCTAGAAGAAAAACAAATGAATATCAAAATTAAAACTTAGGCAACCTAAAGTTTATAGCAAAGAGAAGAACAACAATGCATCAACATCTCTACAGCTACCGGTTGACTCAAAAGTCACTGCTCATAATTTATTTAAAGAATAGGCCGCAATATGGTGGTGATGCTACAGGTTCTTAAGGACAATATGACCCAAGATGTTTTTCTATTAGAATAATATTAGAAATGAATTTCGCTGATACTCACTTATTGTATAATTATTTGGTTTCAATTGCTTTCAATATATTTCCCTTTTAGATGATTTTCAGAGATTTGGTATAATTACTCTGATGTAGGACAAGCTATAAATCAGAATCAATTCTTAGAAGAATTCCTTGCCCAGGATTACCTCTTAAGTAACGAACAAACTTAAGAGCTGCATTCCAATGCTCAATCTTTGGATTTTGCATAAATTGAGCGAGGATGTAAACACAATACGACAATTTCGAGTGAGTAACTGTCAAATAGATAAGTCGTCCAATGAGACTTCTATATCCAGATGGATCTTTGAGGTCTGCCCCTTTATTCAATAAGAATGGTCGAAAGCTTTGCTCCAAGAAGTCCATAATCAGATATCAGATCCAATGCATATTTACGTTGCGAGAGAAAAATACCTGTGGCATTCCGTGCAACTTCAATGCCAATAAAATATTTCAACTTTCCAAGGACTTTCATGTGGAAACGGTTTGAATTTATGTATAGCATCATTGTGATTTCCTGATATAATTATATCATCAACATAAACCAGGACATATATCTCAGTGTTATAACTTGTCCTACATCACAGTAATTATACCAAATCTCTGGAAATCATCTAAAAGGGAAATATATTAAAAGCAATTGAAAACAAATAATTATACCATAAATACAATAAATGAGTATCAACAATCCTATCAGCCAGTTCACTACTTCCTTCGAAATCTTCAGGTACATGTTATCCTATTACAAACTTTGTTAATTGTGACAAATTTTCTGTACAACATTGTGCTTTCTTGGCAGCAATTACTGCAGGGCATGAGCCAAATTCTTTTGCCGAGGCTATTAAGGATGAGAAATGGCAAAATGCCATGAAGGAAGAAATTCAAGCTTTGGAGGACAATGGTACATGGACAACTGAAGATTTACCATCGAGAAAGAAAACTATAGGATACAAATGGATCTATAAGATCAAATATAATTCAGATGGGTCCATTGAGCGACACAAAGCAAGACTGGTGATTCATGGAAACAGACAAGTTGAAGGCATCAACTATAATGAGACGTTTGTTCACACGACAAAAATGGTGATAGTTCGAACATTTTTAGCCATTGCTGCAGCCAAGAACTTCCAACTACATCAAATGGATGTCCGCAATGTGTTCTTGCATGGGGACTTGGAGGAATAAATATATATGAAGTTTCCACCTGGATTCGAGAAACAATCACCTGATAAGGTGTTTCGTCTTTGAAAATCCAATCACCTGATAAGGTGTTTCGTCTTTGAAAATCTTTGTATGGTTTGAAACTAGCACCTAGATGTTGGTTTGCTAAATTGTCGAATGTCTTGAAAACTTATGGCTTTGAACAGTCCTATTCTGATTATTCTCTTTTCAAGTTGTGTTGTTGTAACACTGAGATATATGTCCTGGTTTATGTTAATGATATAATTATATCAGGAAATCAAAGTGATGTTATACATAAATTCAAAGATTATTTGGGCAACTGTTTCCACATAAAAGACCTTGGAAAGTTGAAATATTTCCTTGGTATTGAAGTTTCACGGAATGCCACGGGTATTTTTCTCTCGCAATGTAAATATGCATTGGATCTAATATTTGATTAGGAGCAAAGTCGGCGAAAATTCCTATTGAACAAAACCATCAGCTGGCCCTTGCTGAAGGGGAAGACCTCAAAGATCCAACTGGATATATGAGTCTCATGACTGTTACTCACTCGGACTTGTCGTTTTCTGTTTACATCCTCGCTCAATTTATGCAAAATCCAAAGATTGAGCATTGGTGTCCTATACAGAGCAATTATACCAAATCCCTGAATATGGAAAATATATTGAAAGCAATTGAAACCAAATAATTATACCATAAATATAGTAAATGAGTATCAGCTAAATTAGTTTCTAATATTATTCTAATATTTCCAAACCAACCTTCGCTTACCATTCCAAGCTGATGTTAAGGGTTGTGGAGTAGGTCATGAGCAATAATCTGCTAGCTCTTTGGGTATCTCTTGTTGATTTATCGTGTTGAGACACAACCAAATTCCATGTGGCCTGCTCCACCAAAGGCACAAAATTCTTCAGAGTTACTTCAATCATAAATTTACCTCAATAACAATGAACATTTGAAAGAAGTTGCACATCACATCACATTCGGTAGAGAAAGATGTTGCAAAGCAAAACAGAAGAAAATGCATCAGGAAAATTTAAATTAGCAGTGCAACGGTTTACACTTCAAACCTCCTGGAAAGTAGAAGATTTTTTCCACCCCCATAACACACTTAATGGCACGCTTAACAATTCAAAGTTCTGAAAATTAGGGAGTTTTCAATCCACCTCAACACTCTAAATTTTCCAGTCAACTGTGATTCATAAGTTGAAACCCCCTACGTGAAGACAGTACAGGTTTCACAATCACAGATACGCTCACATAAAAGTACAGTTGACCAAAAAGCTAATTCATATGGTTGGCATGCACATTTTACACCAGAGAAAACACTTACTATTAAAAAAATCTGGAAAACCAAACTGATACCTTTTTGTTTAAACTTTGGGTTTACAGTGATAGTTATGCATATGCTTTTTGTCGAATCTGTAGCAATACTCGAAATGCTTTCTCTCAACAATCCAAGAAAACAATATTAAAATTTCAATGAGAATAAACTTCTGTCTTATATAACAATAATAACAAAGTTTGTAGGCTTAAAATTACAATGACAATATACTTCTGTCTTATACATGCAGAACAGGATGAGACAATTCCAATTTGCATTTACCACGGAAATGGAATAAACTTAATTCCAATTTGCATTTACCACGGAAATGGAATAAACTTAATTCCAATTTCCAACCAATCTATAAATTGTTCCACTTCAAATGGTTTTGAAACATATAACACTAACTATGATTTATGCAGATTTATGCACTACCATCATAGTTTTCATTTTTGACATCTCTGCGACCTTAATACAAACAACTATCGTGCATAAACCAGTGTTTGGTATCAAGCATTAAATTAGTAGATACTGAGAAAACCTAACATTGAATTCAAATAGATATACCAAAGTTGTGGAATAATAATTTTATAGATTAAAATATGAAATTAACACAAATTTGAATCTGACAACTACCATAGTCGCCGCCGAAAACGTGTTGCCGCCGCCACTGCAGATCTATGACCGTGAAATCGTACACTGCCAAAAAAGTAATTTAAACAATTTCCAATTCAGATCTAAATATGAAAAAAAGTAATTTAGGCTCTTTAAATAGACTCCACTAAATTTTATATGTTATTTTACAATTTCCAATTATTTAAACAACTTAACTATATTTTCTAAATATTCATCTAACTCATTAAATACTCTAAAATAAGTCCATTAAAATACTATAGTATACTTTAAATTTAATTATAATATTTTTCAATGTAATTACAGTGTTTTTTGGACAGTGTTGAGGATTGTTCTTTTGCAGAAGAACGTGGCCAAATTATAGAACATATTTTGAAATCAAATATCCATCCTTTTTTACTGGTGTCTTCGGAATATGTGAAAGAACGACAAAAATACATTGATACTTATGCTCTTATACTTTTGTATTGGAAGATAGGTTTTTACACTTGAGAATTTAACATGTTACTCTTCAATTTGGTTTATTCTAAAAATATCTTTGAATAAATTGGTGTGTTTAAGAACAAAATTTTTGTTTTTTATTTTATTTTTAGAAATTTTAAAATATATTGAAATTTCTGTACTGGAAATTTTCGCTAGTGTAAAAAAAGTTTTGTTTTTTTTCAAAAAGTGAAATATCAGATTTTTCAAAAACTCTTGTATTTTCTGAAAATAATTTCAAAAAAGCATGATTTTTTTTGAAATTTTCTATACACCTCCAAAAATTTTAGTAAAATTCATGTTATTTCGAAAAAAATTTCAAAAATTTCAAAAAAACGATAATTTTCTTGAATTTTATGATATATTCCTAAATTTTTGATAAAACTCTTTTTTTTTTAAATTTAATAATTATTCACAAAAATATATATATATATATATATATATATATATATATATATATATATATATATATATATATATATATATATATATATATATATATATATGTTCTGGACTGGGCCCGACAGGCCCAAAAGCACTGCTAAGGCTCAGTCCAAAGGGACTTACTGAGGACCACGCCGAGCAAAGGGGTCACATTCGTGCCCGACATCCTGATGTCCAGCTCGACATCCCGCTGTCCAACTCCACGTGATGATGTCCAGCTCCACCTCCTGACGTCCAGCTCGACGTCCTGCCGTCCAGCTCCACGTCTTGCCGTCCAGTTCGACACCCTGCCGTCCAGCTCCACGTCTTGACGTCCAGCTCGACACCCTGCTGTCCAGCTCGACGTTGTCTCGAGCATCCCAGCTAGGGCAGACTCAGTCCACCGTTCCCCCAACGATACTCCGGAAAGACCGCGTCTTCGTCCGCACGCACTTCACGCAGAACATCCAGGAAGGGGACCACGTGCGGGTTCCCACTACCCACGTAGAACCTGGCAGTTTCTCCATTGGGCCAAATCTGCCCGGCCCAATGAAGGAACCTTGGCCCAGCGCTGGGGGCTATAAATACCCCCTGTTTCCAGAGGGTCAAGTATTCATCATTCTAACCTCAACTTACTATTATCTGCTCGTACTCCTACTTACTTTAGCATCGGAGTGCCTTGCAGGTACCCCCCCACCTCGTTCAAAAAAGCTTTCTGCTCGGAGTCAGCCGTGACGGTCCATTTCTGATCAGGTCAGATCAGTGGCGCCGTCTGTGGGAAACAGCTTCCCCGTCTAACGAACAATTCTAAGGACCAAAGCTCAATTCAACTACCTGTCATGGCTGATCCAGCTCACGACGAGCAACCCGTCCGTGTCGCCGACACTAATAACGGCCCCGCGGACAAGAATGGACACCTCGACAATCCCGGTGATCCCGGCCACAATGTCATCCCTGTGACAACCGCCCCTGGGCCTTCCTCCCGCAGGGACGAGGCTACTGTATCGTCCTCTACGACCCCTCCAGCACTCAAAGACGACCCGGTAGCTCTCGCCTATCGCAGAGCTGCCCGGTTCTATGAAGTCCCAGTCCCCGCCGGGGCAGATGCCACGACCCAGGCACTGTTCGCGGCCATTAATCAGACAAATTACCTGATCTTCGCCCAAGGAGAAAGATTAAGGGCACTTGAAGATGATCGAAGACCCCCGAGGACGCATCGGAGGCCACATTCTCCTCCTCCTCGGGTCACGGAAACTCGACACCCTTCTCCCCCGCGGAGACACTATAGGGAGAAATCCAGGAGCCCCTCTCCCCGGCCAAAGCAGAGGCGGCCCTACTATGAGAGACAGCCCGTCATCCCTACCGAAGAGCCCAGTCGCGACCCATCCAAGCACGACAAGAGGCACGCCGGAGACGGGCGTGTGACCTTCAACCACCGAGCATCACGCTCGAGGGAATCTCAGCACGATCATCGTTCCAGACATAACTACAGGACCCCTTCTCTTTCTCCGGAGAGGAGCGACGAGGACGACCCTCGCGGTCCCCTGTCGCAGGCCATCATGGATGCCCCTATCCACCCGGGCATGGAGAAGCCCCCGCATCTGAAGGAGTATGATGGAGTAGCGGACCCGGTCGACCACATCGACGGATTCGAAGCCATGCTCCACTATCATAATGTCGGGGGGCCCATCAAATGCCGCCTTTTCCCCACAACTCTCAGGAAGGCGGCCATGGACTGGTATAAAGGTCTCGCCCCGGGCTCAATTACCTCGTGGCGGAACCTGAAGAACCAGTTCATCAGTTCTTTCACAGCTTCTCGGCGCCACCCGAAGATCGAGACGGCCCTCGAGGCCATCATCCAAAGACAGGATGAAACCTTGAGGGAATTCATCAACCGCTTCAACCGGGAAGCAATACAGGTCCCCTGCGCGGACCATATGAAAAGATATTTGCTGGAGAGGGGCCTCCTCCCCGGCACAGAATTCAGAAAAGATGTGGGTATTGAGCCACCTGCAACTTTTGATGCTCTCCTCGACAAAGCCCGAGCATACATGAACTACGAGGAGAGAGAAGCTGTCAATAGGGCACGAGACTCCAGGGCTCGCGCTCCCAATCATAGCAGCAGCTCGCGACAAGACCCTCCTCCCCGACGCACCGGGGAGAAAAGGAAGGAAGATCGACCCCGGGAGGTCCGGGAACAAAGGGGCCCCTCGGGCCGTTTCACCGAGTACACTCCGCTCACGGCTTTCCGCGAGCGTATCTTGGCGGAGTGTGCTAGCACAGATTTCAGAGACGGTGGCGTCAAGCGTCCCCGACCTGCTCCCGCCAAGCCAGGGGCAGACAAAAATAAATACTGTCAATACCATAGGAGTCATGGCCATTTGACAGAGGACTGCGTCCACCTCAAGGACGCCATTGAAACCCTCATCAAAGGAGGGAGGCTCGCACAGTACAGGCGAAACGACGCTCCCCGTCGTGACGCCCATGAAGCTAAGGAGCCCGAAGAGGATGCCCGACCATCAGACGAGTCGGTACCAATCCAGACCGCCTTCTCGGTAACCAGGCCCGAGGATTTCGACGTTCCCGAGCTCCTGCAGGAGCCCCTGACAACACACAGCAGGTGGGAATACTTCCCCTCCGCCATGGTCATCAACGGGGGCGGGTTCAACGACCTCACCATCAATTCGACCAAGAGGAAGTTGGACGAACTGGTCGACACAGCTCCCCCACAAACTGTGACGTTCGAAAAGGTGAAGGGCAGGTCAGAGCCCATCACCTTCTACCTAGAAGAACTCCCCTGCGGAGCCCCGAACGCAGTCATCCCCTTGCTGATAAGGGCAAAGATGGCCAATTTTGACGTGCATCGCATCCTGGTCGACGAAGGGAGTTCCGTCGACGTGATGTACAGCCAGCTGTTCCAGACCTTGCAACTGGACGACTCACATCTCTCTTCGTATGTGGGTTTGGATCTTCAAGGCTTCAACGGCTCGACTTCCAAACCCTGGGGTTATGTCGAGCTCCTGGTGACGTTCGGGGAAGGAACGGCTACAAGACAGGTTAAGGTCCGCTTCCTCGTCATTGATTGCCCGTCCCTATACAATTGCATCTTGGGGAGGCCGACATTGGCGGAGCTGACAGCGGTGCCCTCAACTGTCCATCTAAAAATGAAGTTCTACACCAAAAGGGCAAGGGTAGCCACCATCCAGGGAGACCTCGCCGCTGCCCGCAGGTGCTTCAACGCCGCTTCAAGGGGACGGGATACCGTCGACGTGGGGACCAGACCCACCAAGAGGACAAAGCAGGAGCCCGACAGAGCATCCCCCGAGGAAGAAGTCCAGAAGGCTCCACCAAAGGTCGACTCCATAGCCCTCGACGCTCGCTTCGACCAAGACGAGCCATCCAGCAGCGAGCAAATCCCACTCCGACCTATTCCGGACGGTGATTTTGAACTCGTTCCCCTCGGAGCAGACCCGACCAAGGGAGTGAAGATTGGAAAAGACCTCCCCGACTTGGCCAGGAAGCAAATCAAGGCCTGTCTGCGCGAGAATGCTGATCTCTTCGCATGGAGCGCTGCAGAGATGCCCGGACTCGACCCTGAGGTCGCCTGTCATCACCTCGCCATTGATCCATCCGCCAAGGCCGTAGTACAACGTAGGCGTAGGCAGTCTCCAGAAAAAACGGAGGCTGCTGAAAAAGCTGTAAAAGACCTCCTAGAGGCAAATTTTATTTCTGAAGCCCGGTATTCCACCTGGCTGTCAAATGTTGTACTTGTTAAAAAGAATAATGGAAAATGGAGAATGTGTGTTGACTATACCGACCTCAATCGGGCTTGCCCGAAGGATGCTTTTCCTCTACCTAACATAGACATGCTGGTCGACAATTCGGCCGGCTACAAGACTTTGTCGTTCATGGACGCCTATTCGGGATATAATCAAATCCCAATGGCTCTGGGTGACAAACGCTGCACGGCGTTCATGACCAGCTCGGGCAACTATTACTATAACGTAATGCCCTTCGGACTGAAGAACGCCGGTGCAACTTACCAACGCATGATGAACAAAGTGTTCAACAAACAGATTGGCGACATGCTCGAGGTATATATGGAAGACATGATCGTCAAATCCCGAGCAGACACCGATCACGCGGCTCATCTCAAGACAGTCTTCGCCCAAGCAAGACAGTGCAAAATGAGGTTCAACCCCGAGAAGTGCACGTTCGGGGTTAAGGCAGGAAAATTCCTAGGATTCTATCTAACAGAACGAGGGATTGAAGCCAACCCCGACAAATGTCGAGCGTTCTCCGACCTCCCGACACCGATGTCGAAGAAGTCGATACAAATCATGAACGGCATGTTGACGTTGCTGTCCCGTTTCGTCGCGAAGTCCGCTCAGCACGCCCTCCCCTTCTTCAAGCTCCTCCGAAAGGAAGCAGCATTCGAATGGAACGAGGAATGCGAGCACGCACTGCGCCATCTGAAGCAGAGCCTATCTCAACCGCCCGTGCTGTCTCGACCAGACGACGGAGAACCACTATACTTATACTTGGCCATTTCGAACGAAGCCATCAGCGCAGCCCTTGTCCGCGAAACCCCTGACGGGCAGAAACCTGTCTATTTCACGAGCAAAGCCTTACAAGGCCCCGAAAGCAGATATCAACAGATAGAAAAGGTTGCTCTGGCCCTCGTCAACGCTGCGAGGAGACTCAGACACTACTTTCTAGCCCACACCATCATCGTGCGAACCGATCAGCCGGTGAGGCAACTCCTGGGTCGTCCAGATATGGCGGGCAGAATGCTGAAGTGGTCCTTGGAACTCTCCGAATTCGACATTCAGTACGAGAGCAGGAAGGCCCTGAAAGCACAAGCCTTGGCCGACTTCGTCGCGGAGATGACCACTCACGACCTGCCCCCGGGGAAGGAACACAAGTGGACCATCTTCGTCGACGGAGCCTCCAGCTCGTCCGGAAGCGGCGCAGGGATCCTACTGGAAAACGAAGAAGGTGTAGTAATCGAGCACTCCTTGGTTCTCTCCTTCCCGACGTCAAATAACCAGGCAGAATACGAAGCCCTGCTCGCAGGACTGAGATTAGCCGAGGACCTAGGAGCCCGCGAAGTTCAAATTTACACCGACTCCCAGCTCGTCGCCTCTCAAGTACAGGGAAGCTACCAGGCCAAAAATGACAACCTCATTGAGTACTTGAACTTAGTCAAAAAACAAATGACGAAGTTCGTACGTGCAGAAATTTCTCATGTTCCCCGCGAGCAAAACACGAGGGCGGACATATTGTCCAAACTCGCGAGCACACGAAAGAAGGGTGGGAATAAATCCGTCATCCAAGAATCTCTGGCACGACCGAGCATCGAACCATCTTCGACTACGGTCGAGATCCACGCCATCGGGGACGCCACGTCCTGGATGACCCCGGTTTATAATTTCCTGACAAAGGGAGAACTCCCGTCGAACCAGGCCGAAGCTGCCATAATCAAGCGACGAGCATGTTCCTATGTTGTTCTCGAGCAGAAACTGTACCGAAGAGGATTCTCCATTCCCCTCCTGAAATGCATCGACGAGTCCGCCATCCCCGACGTACTGCGGGAGATACACGAAGGGATCAACGCCCAGCACATGGGCGGTAAATCCTTGGCAAGGAAAGCCCTTCGAGCAGGATACTACTGGCCGACGATGCAACAGGACGCCAAGGAACATGTGAAAAAATGTGACAAGTGCCAGAAGCACGGGGATATGCACCTCGCCCCCCCGCACGAGCTGAACACATTGTCGTCCCCATGGCCGTTCGCCTGGTGGGGCATGGACATCCTCGGGCCCTTCGTGCAAGGAACCTACCAGAACAAATTTCTAATCGTCGCCGTGGATTACTTTACGAAGTGGATCGAGGCCGAGGCACTCGCAAAAATCACCTCACACAATATCCTCCGTTTCTACAAAAGAAACGTCCTCGCCAGGTTCGGAATACCGCAGGCCCTGGTGACCGACAACGGTACCCAGTTCACCGACCACGGGTTCCGAGACTTCGTCACCAAACTGGGGACCAAACAACATTTCACGTCGGTCGAGCACCCTCAGACCAACGGGCAAGCCGAAGCCGCGAACAGAGTCATCCTCCGAGGGCTCAAACGTCGACTCGGCGAATCCAAAAGAGGATGGGTCGAGGAGCTCCACACCGTCCTGTGGGCATACCGCACCACACCCCACTCAACGACGGGTGAAACACCATTCCGACTGACCTACGGCACCGAAGCTGTCATCCCGGTCGAAATCATGGAACCATCCCGATGAACGGAGGAACCCCTCGACGAAGAAATGAATGACGAAGCACTAAGGGATGAACTCGACCTTGTCGAGGAAATCCGATCGGGTGCTGCCCTGCGCGAAGCCACCCTAAAACAACGAGTGGCTCTGCGCCACAACAACAAGGTCATCAAGCACGAGTTCGAAATAGGCAGCCTGGTACTATGCAGGAACCAGAAAGATTCCCGCGAAGGGAAGTTGGCCGCGAACTGGGAAGGACCTTACCGCGTCCACGGCACCACGGGTACCGGGGCGTACTACCTCGAGCAGTTAGACGGAGAGCCATTACCACGACCCTGGAATGCTGCTAAGCTAAAGCAGTACTACAGTTAGAAACTATCAACACCTGGGACCCTCGACCAGCAGCACCCGCGCTCGGTCAACGAGGAAAAACGTCCAATTTCGTATAAGGCTAAGGTACAAGCCCGACATGCGACCAAAATGGCACAGCATCGCGCGGTAAACGATGACGATCGATAGTGCCCGACGTGGACAGCTATACCGAGCCCCACCGTTGTCGTGCCCATAAGGCAGAACACCCAGCTCGCGATGGACAGTTCACGCCAAGGGCGAAGCGTCCCTAACGGGCTCCACGCCCGACTGAGCAACTTCGCTCCGAAATGCCCGACATTTCGTCAAGAACAACGGGCCATCTACCAGGGTCAGAAGAAAAATCTCTCCCCTCGAGCACAACACTTAGGTGACTCCGGCCAATTGAAATAGGGCCGGGAACGCATACAAACGGAGGCGGGCAGACTCGCTCGCCAAATCAAATCCACTTACGGGCACTCCTCGGGCCCGGGACTTAGGCTGAAAATTCATGCAAACATATGATTTCAAACAAGGGCAAAAAATCCAAAATGTAAAACAGCATTGATATAAATGCCCGAAGGCAACAAAACAGTAACAAACCGACCAAGAAGGCCGACGATGTTCATAACGTACAATAAACGGGCACGCAGGCCCAAAGAATACAAATATCAAGGGCACGCAGGCCCGCTATCCTATTCAGACCTCCACGGAATCATCATTGTCGGCGTTCGGAGAGTCGGGCGGAGGAACGATCACGCCATCCACGATCTGGTGTGTGTGGCCGATACCCTCAGTGACCAGGCCGGGGTTTAGCAAGGAGAGTTGACCGACCACAGAGTTGAACCCGTCCTCCAGGGCACCGACGCAGTCTACCTCGAGGAGCCGGATGTGAGCGACCAGCTCCACCCGACTCTTCAAAGCTACGAGGTCCTCGGGCTCGTCCTCGGCAGGTTGCAGGGCAGCATTCATTTCCTCGACCTGTTTGGCCAAGCGTTCGACTTCAGCCCCCAGGCGATCCCTGTCTGCCCGAAGAAGCTCCCTTTCCTCGGTCAACTTCCCCGACTTCTCCTTCTCCAGGGTCAACATCTCCCTCTCAGCATCGAGCATCGCAGTCTGCTCTCGGAACATCCCCTCGGAGCGTTCCAGAGCGACCTTCAACTTCCGTGAGCTCGTGGTCAGGGCCGCCTTCTCCTGCTCGAGTTCTTCAACACGGGCAGAATCCCCTCCATCCTCGGATAGCACCAAAGCCATTTCGGCCATTTTTACCAGCCCATCCACGCTGGCGGCCAGATACGCCTTCCGTTCCTCTTTACTCATCTTTTTTATGGCCGCAGCTTCATGGGCAACCACTGTCGGAGGGAATCGCTCGAAAAAGCCCGCCTCCTCGAAGCAAGGGGGGAAGGCGAAAGATTTAACAGCACCGGCGTCCTCGCCGACAGTCGGAACACCTTCCACACGAGTCCTCTTCCTCTGCGTCAAAACGGCACTGGGGTCGATCTCCTCGACTTCTGGATCCGACGCGGGGCCCGAGCTCGACGGCGAGACCACCCTCGCCGGCTGAGGAGCATTTGGACTGTGTGGTGGGCCCATTCTCGTCGCTTGTGGGGCCTTCACGACCCTCCTGCCTCGCCTCTGGTCGCAGGATAATTTCAAGAGCCTTTCATGTCGACTAGCCATCGTACCTGCACAAAATAAAGGTTAGGTCAGTGTCGAGCAAACTTCACAAATAAATGACGAACAAAGAATTTCAAGCAACAAACAACCTAACAGGCGGGCAGCCTGCCTGTATGTCGGGCACTCCACCAGCGCCTTGGTGTCAATCGGACGGGACTCGAACGTTGGGTAACCATCTTTGTTCAAGATATCATCCCCTTCCCGCATAACCCATCGGGCGGGATGGAAACTGTCGACAAACCGGCAAAGAGCGCCGTACGCCTGCTCGTCTTCCGAGCACATGTCCCCGGCGGAGGTATGGTAATAATCCGTCCCATGCTCGTAATGCCGGGACATCCAGTACACCGGGATTTTAGCCCTACGACCCAACACAGGGTTCCCATCGTCGCCCATCATCGCCTCCCCATCATCGTCGCTCACCGGCCCCTCCTCCTCGAAAAGGGAATTTAAAGCAGCGTCGGTAACTGGCCGTACCACGTACCACTTGTCTTTAAACCCCCTCACGGAGTCCATATACATCTTAAAGAGTCTCCTCGACTGCTTCAGGGAGACCCAGCTATGTTTCCCTCCTCGGGACTGACGCTGCAGGTGAAATATCCGGAAGAAAAGCGGGATGGTCGCCCCGATCCTCAGGTAGCGACACGTCAACTCAAACGCCCGGATGAAGGCGAGAGAGTTTGGGTGTAGCTGGGACGGGCCCAGCTCCAAGTGCATAAAGACCCCGACCTGGAAATCAGTGAATGGCAGCCGCAGCCCTAGGTCTTTGAACGCGATCTCATACATCGCGAGGCTGTAATTCGGATAAACCGAGCAAATCCTTGCACGGGTTGACGGAAGCATGACCACGAAGTTTTTCTGGAAGCCGGGATGGTCTTGACCCTCTTCAATGACATCGAATGGATGTCGGTCGTCCCGGCTGTATACCGACGCTATCCCCCGCGGCTCGACGCCCACCCATTCCAGCAAAGGGTCGGTCACGGTATCAATCAGGGTGACCGACTCGTCGGCACTCTGTTCTTCACGGTCGCGGCGTCTGGAGGAGCTTGGCTCGTCCGCCATGGTTACCTGCAGAGCACGGGAAACCAGTCAGTTGAGCACGAAGTCCTACGCTCGACAAAACCATGTCGTCCCATACACGACTACATAAGTCCGTTTCCACGAATGGTTGCCTCCCCGACATCCTGAACCCGGTGTTCTTCCTCAAACCAACTGCGCGTCCACTCTCCAAGCATGTCGACCCGAGGTATGAACATGGCGAGCCGCACCATGAAGCCCACGACCAAGACCATGAACATACCGGGCGCGATCATGAATCAGGCGCCCTGGATCATGAAGACCCCGGGCAGCTCTGAAGTTTATCACCTAAAACTCTGAATGTGCCGGCCACAAACATGCGTTTGCCGGTCCTAGACATGAATGTGTCGGGCTAAGCATGAGTTTATCGGGCTAATCCCACGCGCACGGTCCTAAAACATCTACAAACGCAGAAATCATGCATTCTAAACAGAAAAATGAAGAAGATAGATCACTTACTTGGATCAAAGAGTGGGATTTGGCTACGAAATGGAAGAATCTGTGACGAAAAGTCGCAACTGGAGAAAGTCTGGAAGAGCAGCAGCAGAGAGAGCACAGAGAGCAGAAAACGTATTATGGGGCCCAAGGTTCCTATTTATAGTGATGACGTGGAATACCAAACGTCCCCTCGGGCAACCACGGACTCCATCTCCTCGACGCGCTGCTCCCAACGCAATGATGACCCTACCCCCATAGGGTGGCGGCACAGTTCCCGAAAGATACCTCGTGTGCTCGACCGACGCGCCCGATAAGGATCCTCCGCGCATCCACCGCCGAGGACGTCTCCGAGCACGACACGAGGAGGCCCCTCGAGGGCCCACACCTCTATCCCGGGTACGAGACCTCAACGAGGGAATAACTTGGGTTCAAGTCATGGCTCCTCGCAAAGGAACCACGGCTTGGGGGGCTCATGTTCTGGACTGGGCCCGACAGGCCCAAAAGCACTGCTAAGGCCCAGTCCAAAGGGACTTACTGAGGACCACGCCAAGCAAAGGGGTCACATCCGTGCCCGACATCCTGATGTCCAGCTCGACATCCCGCTGTCCAACTCCACGTGATGATGTCCAGCTCCACCTCCTGACGTCCAGCTCGACGTCCTGCCGTCCAGCTCCACGTCTTGCCGTCCAGCTCGACACCCTGCCGTCCAGCTCCACGTCTTGACGTCCAGCTCGACACCCTGCTGACCAGCTCGACGTTGTCTCGAGCATCCCAGCTAGGGCAGACTCAGTCCACCGTTCCCCCAACGATACTCCGGAAAGACCGCGTCTTCGTCCGCCCGCACTTCACGCAGAACATCCAGGAAGGGGACCACGTGCGGGTTCCCACTACCCACGTAGAACCTGGCAGTTTCTCCATTGGGCCAAATCTGCCCGGCCCAATGAAGGAACCTTGGCCCAGCGCTGGGGGCTATAAATACCCCCTGTTTCCAGAGGGTCAGGTATTCATCATTCTAACCTCAACTTACTATTATCTGCTCGTACTCCTACTTACTTTAGCATCGGAGTGCCTTGCAGGTACCCCCCACCTCGTTCAAAAAAACTTTCTGCTCGGAGCCAGCCGTGACGGTCCATTTCTGATCAGGTCAGATCAATATATATATATATATATATATATATATATATATATATATATATATATATATATAAGGTGACATGTTAAATTTCTCTTCCATTAATACAAAGTGATGGACCTAAAGTAATGGGTCTGAAGTCGAAAAAATATCTTTTAAATATTTTATTAATTAATTTCTAAAAATATTTTTAAAAAATTTAATTAAAAATATTAGTTATTAATTCATCTATAATAAAATAATTAATAAATTATTCTAATTATCACTATCATATTTACAAAAATAGAGATATCAAAAAAATTCCAAAATAATAAAATTAAAAATAATTAATAAATTATTCTAATCACCATTATCATATAAAAATAGAGATATCAAAAAAATTCCAAAAAGATAAAATTAAAGATAAAAAACAGAATTTTAAAATATGACTAAATAAATTAAAAACATTTAAATAGAAAATCAAAAGTGTATTTAAATATTTTATTTTATTTCCTCATTTATTATTATATTTTATTCTTTTCAATTTAAGCATAATAAAATAAAGATTTTAATTTGCTTCGAAATAAAAAATTCAAAGAAATATTCTGATTCATTTCACTCTATTTCCATTGTAAATTATAATGATGAGCCGCCTACTCTGGGTTATTGTCCTTTTTTATTTGAATATTAAAAAAAAAACTGACTTTCAAAGATGGACGATAACTTTGGATTTTTTCTCAGTGATTTGTTTACTACTACCTAGCAGCCGGTCTTTCCACGTTGCTGAATTGCTTTTCTTTTTTGTTAAAATATATTTTGATTTCTTAATTTTAAAAATATTTATATTGGTTTCGTAATTTTTTAAAGTGTTTTATTTTAATTTTTTTTGTCTAATTAATTATAAATTTAATATTCAAATTTTAAATTTTTTTATTATTAATTAAATAAAATAGATTAAAATAAAATGTTTTTAAAATAAAAAATTAATATAAATTTATTTAAAATTAAAAAATCAAAATAAACCTTAACGTTAACCTACCATACAACAAAAATATTTTATATTTCTTTTTTGACAGCTACAAGTTGAGTGTTTAGTGTTGACCATATGACATTATTTGGACTAATAATGTTTCACTATTATTCTTTTCATTCAATATTTGACTAATGTATGAAAACGATATATCTTTTTAGTAATGTTTATTTTATAAATTTAATTTGCACATATTTTGGTGAGGACTTATTTTTTTCACAATCTGATTTAAATATAATTGAGTTTAATGGAATTCATTTATTTTGAGTACATTTATGTAAATGTGAGTTGAACAATAAATTTGAATATAAAAATCACATTTAAACTCAAATTATAAATTATAGTTTTAATAAATAATTTTAAAACAGAATCAATTCTATTTTAGAAGAACTAAACACATCAAAATCACTTGTGAAACCATTATACATCTGTAAAATTATTTTTGTCTCTTCCAAAAATCAACTCTAATATGTTATAAGTGTAAGAGTTTAGCTCTGTAATTTTAAGATGGAGAGTTTGAATTTGATTTGGACGAATTTTGTTTAGCTAGTTCATAAATAAGAGTGTGAACTAAGATCTAGTAGTAAGTTTTGTTGAAGGTCTTGACTCTATTTGTTTCAATATGGCGGTAAGAGGTAACTGTTAATATTTTGATGCATAAGTCAATGATTTTCAATAGTAAGATGTTTTATAATAGTGTGTATTCTGATTGCTCTGATCAAAAGTACTTCTAGGACAAGTCCATCTTAGGTTCTACATATTTTAAATTTTTTTTATAGATAATTGCTCTAAAAGAGTGATATCATCAATCTGAAGTTAGTGGGGTGACTTTAGTATTCCTTGATTGCCCGTATATGTTGTTAGGACGAGATTGTTTCATGGTCATCAGTTCTTCTAACTCATTCAAGGGTGTAAATCTTCAGGAGGATCTCGTTGGATCCATTAGATGGATCTGGCGACCTATGAGTTAGGGTTCTTAATGACCTCCTTCATAATTGGTATTTAGTATCTCTTTATATAACATTTTTTAGAAATTATTGTCTATTGTTATTGTTTTTTAGTTTAATAATACTTATAAATAGACTGAGTTCAAATTATATATCAAATGTGATTAACCCAAGAGATTGACAATTTCATTCATTTTATAATATTCGACATATACGCTGAAGAATGTAAGGACTGGTTAGAAGTTAGGGAATTTGTAACAAAATATTGGGTAGCTTAAGAGAAAGACTAAGGAAAATTATAACCTAAGATAGTGTTTGGAGAGCCCAAACTTTTCCAGGTCCAGTCCATGGTGCACATCATCCTAAGAATGCATTGCGTTCCCACAAGGCGGAATGTGTTTCCTATACTCAAACACGATGCATTTAGGAAACATGCAACGTGTTTCTTTGAAAAATGCATACCTAACCTTAAAAAGAAAAAGTGGATCTCCTAGTAACAAAATATCACGAATAAACCTTAACAGAAAATTAGCTTAAAAGATCTCATAAGAAAGAGGTAAGTGGATAATACAAAAGAGAAAGAGCTTCTACAATTTGTAAATGACGACAAAATGGAAAACTAGTACTTCAGGAACTCTTTATATGTGCCCCAACCGCAGAGTACTGTATGATCCACTATATTGGGAATCACAAACTACATAACAGACGGTCATAATCTCCTCGTAAATTGTTCAAGGAACTCAAGTATCCTAATATAGAAGAGGCGACATTATTCACTAGTGTAAGAACACGTGTTAGAAACTCTCTATGAAATGTTATCCATTACAAAAAAGAAATTTGTACTTTCTAAAAGTACAATACGTGATAATCCCTAGTGATTAAATGCTATTAGAGACTTTAAGGTGTGTTGTAGGGTTAAAAGCTAGCTCACGTAAGGGGTGAGAAGCTTTGTGTATATAATTTTTGGATTAGTATTTGGTTGTCTTTCTCAACTCCAAGGTTGCAATATTTATAACTATGTTGGTCATGGATCCCAAACACCTTAGAAATAGCAACCATCACTGAGAGAAGATGGGATTGGACAGCTAATTCACTATTATTTCATAGAGCATTATTAACTACCCTATGACTTCTTCTGTACCGTTATCGAATAAGGACACATCATCTCCTCACTTTCCCACATCAGGTGACTTATCCAAAAGGAAGGCGGCATAATAAACGGGAAAACATTCTAAGAAATGGGTGATTATAGGGATCTTTATGGGCTAGTGTCATACCCCAAATTTGACCCACCAAATAAACATTATGTTACTTTTCTTTTTGATCGAGTTATTTATATTTTTTGTAATATTCTATGGGGGGTTTAAAGTCAAAAAGGGGTGTATCAATATTTGGCGGCTCACTAGGTTTTTAAAATCCCATTTTCCTCCTCTAGCGAAAAGGGGTGTCTTTATTTAGTATATTGGCCTATTTTTTAAACAAATGAAAAGGGGGTATGACCTATGAAACAACCGGCTGAAAAATCGACTGATAATAAAATCAATGAAGTCGCCATCGAACAATTTTTATCCCACAAGAAGGGAAAGGTAAACATCAAGTAAACCTGGATTGTGTTTTTGTATACATAGTATACCATTTGATGTTTTTCTATTCATTTTATAAGTATTGATGCGTATTTGGAGCATGAGAAATAAAGTGTCGAAGACACGGCTTCAAACGTGGGATTTTGAGCAGACTCATCAATGAATAAGGCTCAAAACCAAAGAATAAGAAATCATAAATTTGGTTTATATTTTTTCATTTTTAGAAGAAGCATTGAACAAGCTTTCCAATGCTTCAAACCAGGCGCAAATCAGAGTTACGGTTCAAAAGTTATGGCTGAAACAGTGAAGATGTTGTGTTGGTTTTTCATCTTGCTGTCATCTGCCGTTTGGACGATGCTTTTTTGGTCGTTCGGACGATGCTTTTTGGTCGTCGGGCGATACTGGACAGTTATAAATGCGTATTTAGGGCCAAAAAAACACATTTTTTAGGGTGATGTTTTGGGTATTTTTGGTCCCAATTCGTCAAACCTCTGTTTTTGGTCTTGAGAAGCTATAAAAACAACATTGGAGCTTGCATCTTGATGATCTGGAGTCGAATTTCTCATTAATCGGCGCTGACAATCCGTGAGATGTTTGGTTTTTTCTCCATTTCCTCTCTATGTATTTCTCTATTTTTTGGGTATGTTTGTATATTTTCTTTGAACATATGTATATTGTTGATCATGGTGTTGTATAAAGCTTGTTTTACAAATCAATATTGATATCTTCTTTGATCTTTTTACTTTATGTTTGGATTTGAGTTGTTATAGACACATACCTCACAAATCTTGATTAAGTATGGATATCTATTAGTTTCTAGATTCTAGAGATAGATTTAGAGCTAATATTCACTTTGGATGCTAAAGCTTAATGCCTTCATGTTATTGTAGCACGCAAGACATTACCGATAGAGTAATATGGTTGGTCTCGCGACTTGGCATTAGATATAACCTTCGTTGTGGGTATATCTCGTGGTGTCCGTGATGATTTTGATGAGTACAGTAGGTTGAGTGCAACTGATCAATAAGTTTAAGTTTGTGACGAGTAGTGTAAATTCCTGCGTGTTAAGTTTCTCCTTTCTATTTAATGTATTTATTTTCTTGTCAATAGTTTTTACCTTTTCCTTACGGTTGTACCCTAAAATTTTTCCTCTCACTTATCAAGAATTTTCCCACAAGATCTCCTTGGGCTCAAGACTGCATTAGGGTTTGATCAGCTCAAGACACCTCCTTATGTCCTGATGACCAAAATTAGGGTTTGAGATTGCACAAGGATTTTTGGACTTCCAATGCCCCATATGTTTTTTCATAGATCATTATGGACCCCCAAGATTACTTATGTCAAGTTCTCCCTTTTTATCTGATTGGTACAAAGGAACATAAAAATAAATAAAAACTAAGTAAGTTGAATCATAGATTACCATTCGAGCGATGGGAATCTTGAAGTTGCTTTCACTTTCCCTTTTTTCTCTCACCTTTATAT
>CATIWC010002434.1:0-218335 GCA_948472305.1 Vicia faba
GAATGAACAAGGCTTGGGGTTGTCTCAAAGGTTGACGTTGCTTTCTCATTCAGATATCTTTTGGTGTTCCCGATCTCTAGAGGATGTTACTATCATCGACCGATACAGAGAATTACCTAATGTCCCACTCCTAGGCATTAGGGAGTTATCACTTATAACCCTTCTTTGGCTCTACTACAATTTGGTTACGCTCGAAGGGATGGTCCTCATGATGCACTTATCCAAGGTATTATGTTCGACTACGAGAATGATGTACATGGTTATCGTCAAAGGTTTGTACGAGCTTGGAGCATGGTAAACAAGGTTGATAGTAAGACCTTGGGGCATAAGAACTTTATTCCTTTGTAGCCTTATCTCAAATGGGTGTGAGCTCGCGCTGAAAACCTTATGATGACGTATCCAGCCATCCTCTAGATAATTGTGGAGCCTACTATTGAGGGGGATGTTCTCTATACCATTATCCATCCTAACATGCCTATTGATCTCGAGGAATTACAGAAATCATGGATTCAACTCAAAGGAGAACGAGACACCTTTGAAGCTCGATTATATGCAAGCGAGAAGAGAGTGTTGGAGCTCACAAAGCAACTTCGCGAGGAGAAAACCCTTAATGCCTACATCACCCCAAAGAGGAAGCGTCCCTGGGAGACTTGAGTACTAGGATTTTATATTATTGTTGTCTCTTTGAGACCTTGTGTAACACGACAGGAGAACTGACTTGGGTGTTTTGCGTTTTATCGCAATTATTATGGATAGCAAGAGTCGCCACCGACTTTTATTTTATCCAATAAAGGAAAGAGTGAAAAGAACAGGAAAGACCTTTTGAGAATTTTTCTTGAGTTCGGGGGGTAGGTTATGAAAAGGGAAGGTTTTATCACCCTTTTCATCCATAGTTATCTACGGGCTCTTAATTGCTAGCTCACTTTGAAAAATGCTTTGTAAATGTTTTTGTGTTTTGTGTAAGTTTGAAAATATTTTGAAAACGTCTTTGTTTCGGAAAAATTTGTAATAATTCTCATCTCTATAATAATGTACACAAAGTGTTGGTTTTGAAAATAGTTCAAAAGAGATGTTTATTTTTGGAAAGATATTTTGAAAGTGTGAGTGTGAAGATGGTTTTTAGTTTGTGAGCAAGCAATTACAAGAAACCTACCTACTCACAAAGTATTAGTTATTTTTCTCCTCCTTTAGATAGTAATGTCTTACCATTAGTTGGTAAGAAACCATATCATTGGATGTGAAGGGACAGGCGTGGGTCATCGTATAGTCATAAAAGACAACTTGTAGAATATTTTAGCAATTGTTGTAAGGGTCTAAGATCATATACTGAAGGCAACATCGAAGGGTCATCGATGGACTACGATCTTGTAATCGAGGGTCTTTTCTAAAACAATCCATGTGTGCAAAGTGTATTGCTTTAATTTAATTTGTCTTGAATTAGGATTGTTTATTGTTTGGTTTTAAGTTTTTCCATACAAACCCTAATTACTAGCAATAATATGGAAAGCGGTAAATTGCGAAATTTAAAGTTGTGCGCTATTACAATATTTTGGGATGGGGGATACAAATTTACAAATGGGTATGACAATTAAAATAATCCCTCATTACTATTACATGAATTGTTGATGCGAAATAGTAGAATGTACAAAAGAATGTAAAGAGAAGAGAAATTGTTTTTATGGCTTTTTGTGGAAAGGGTTTTAATTAATCTAATTAAAATAATTAATTATAAGAAGAGTTAATTGATTATTTACAAAAACCTAAGTTAATTAAAAGAAAATTAAACAAAACCTAAGTCTAGTTTAGTTTTAATCGATTAAGAAAGAAAATGTTTTTAGGGTTTTTGTTAAAAAAGGGTTTTTTATAATTAACCTAATTAACTAGTTTGAAAAGAAGTTAATTAAAAAAAATACTAATGTCTAAATTAATTTAATTAAAAGATAAAATTAAAATAAAACCTAAGTCTAAATTAGTTTAATTAAGAAAAGAAATTAAATAGTTTAAGAAAGTATTTTTATTATTTTTGTCTATAAAAATAAGAATAAAATAAAATGGGAAAATTTGATATAAATTATTTAAGAAAATATTTTTTTTATATTTTTGATTAAAAATAGAATAAATAAATAAAAGAAAAATAAATGAAATAAAAATAAAATATAAAATGTTGGATTTGAGTTAAAAGTAAAAATGGGGTGTGAGAAAGTGTTTGGTTAGGCCCAAGAAGGCCTTTTCTGTTTTAGTCAGAAAACAAAATAATAAAAAAAATATGGGCATGTGTGTTTTTAGTAAGAGAGGGGGGGTGATAGATAAAAAAGATGATGTCCCAATGGGGGGGAAAGGCCCAGGTGCGCTGAAAGAAGAAAAAGGAAACAAGGAAAATATGAGGAAAAATATAAAAATGGGACGCTGGGGCTTGAACCCAGGTCCTCACACAACAAAGCCTTATACGCGCGCGCCTTGCCATTGGGGTGGGTTGTACATCCAGTTATGAAACATACTGTAGTAAATTTAAAATAAACCAAGTCTTGATGATACCTTCATCTTCTTCCTCACGCCAGTCTTTGAACCATATTTTTGAATTTCAAACTTACTAATTTCTCAACCATTTCAGAAAGTGTAAACATCAGACTTGTTAGAAATTTCATCATGATTTCATATATGTAAACAACTTAAGCTATGGATCAAAGATGAACACAAATTTTTGTTGGTACCAATTTTGACCTAACTTTTTTAGAAAGTTCAAACTCAAAATTCACACTACTTAGGCAATATAAATGAAATCTAAAGGCATGGTTAGCTTCAGGGCAATGATGTCTACATTTTATCTTTGGAAAACCAAAATCAAATGATGCTTGTATGAAGAGTTCAATGTTCACAAAACTTACCATGAAAATGGAAATCCTATTCTAAGTTTGAGCACTCTTCAAGGTGTTATAATGATCTGGACAACTTCAGTGGACTCCTAGGAAGCTAATGTAGTGCTTAGCTTGAGCTGAGAGTGCTTGAATTGTTCTGGAGAAGTCAATGTGCTGGTGAATGGTTTTGGTTATGGAGGATGATGAAGGAGGTGTTACAGTTGTGTAACAAGGTCCTGGATCACTTCTAAATGATGTATGGATACTTTGTGATTGATTTTGAGGAAGAACGCACGAGGGGGAAAGTGAGTTTAGATTTCAAAGTCAGAAATGAGAAGTTTTGGAGCTTTTGTTGCAATTTCTGATTTGAGAGAGTGTGAGGGTGCTTGAGGGCTTGTAAACTAGTGTCCCGTCTTGCAAAATAGTGTCTCTATTTATACGAAGAGGTTTGGAGGCTTGGAGTGATCAGAATCACAAGATCACAAGTTATGGATTTTTGACTTGTTTTTGAAGCAAGCTTGACAAACATCTTTCCAAGGCATGGTACAAGTATATCTAGAGTGGTTAGAAGCTTTAAACATGTTTATATGACTTTGTATGTTGAGTGTGTGTAGAGGGAGCAAGTCAGAGGCTCAATACAAGTTGACTTTGTGATTAAAGCAACTTTACAAGAATAACAATGTTACTTTGTGCCAAAAATGGATGAATCTTTTGGACAATGGCTCTAATGCTTGGATCATAGCTCTAACAATTGTGTAAACCATTAATTATGTAGTGAATTTCAAGTTAGAATCCTGAAAAGTAAGATTATGTAGCATAACTATGAGATTTGGTCAAGTGTTCATCATAAAATGACTTGTAATTCAAGAATGGATGCTCTAACTTCTTGTCTTCGGTTCTCTAAGCTCAATCATGACCTCTTCAAGTTCTTGGACATTTTGGAAATCTTTAAAAATTTTATACAACCTTCCTTTTAATCATTTTGGCTAAATCATATCGGAACTAGAGTGAAAATTGGCCAAGAAGTTTTGGACAAAAATCCTGCCTAAACTAGGTGAAAATTTCACTACGTGATTTTATTAAAAGGTCATGACTTCATAGACTTATAACTTAAAATCCAAGAATTTTTTTGGACTTGAGCATAAAAGCAAAGTTGTAGATTCCATCAAGATCTATAACTTTCATGTTGAAAATGTTTCATGAATCATCTTGCATCTTGGTGAAAAAAATGTCATGAAGTAATGGAATTATAAGGATATAAACACTTAGAATTTTTCTAAGTCTTGAAAATGTTGAATTTTATGAACTTTTTGAATTTCTTGATTCTTGATCATCAAGCTTGATATTGTTTGAATGTTTTGGTGAATTTTGATCTTTTAAATTCAATATTGACCAAAAAAGTCAAAGTTTGACTTTTTCTGTATCAGTTGACTTTTTCACCAGTTGATCAAATTTCAACTATCAGTCAATTGATCTTGAGAAATGACTTGAGTCATGAAATTAGGTAAATATGATGTGTGTTTGAATCCTTAAGATCATACTTCAAGCTATTGAGTCAAGTATTAGGTCAAAAGCCAATGATCAGTCAGTCTCAATCAAAAACCCTAATTTTGACCATTTTGCCCCTTTGATGATTTGAATGTTTTTCTTGAGAAATTGTGATCAATCTTTGATCAATTTATGAATATGACTTCAAAATGTTGATGTTGGCCAAAAATCTCGAAGTTTGACTATAGTTTTGACCATAATTGACTCTTTACCCAATATAGTTGATTTTCAGTCATCTGAGCAATTGACTGAGCAATTTTGAGATGCAAGACATGAAACTTGGCATGGGCATTCTTGGAGGTCTATAATGAACCATTAAATTCATTTGAGGCATTAGAAATCCAATTTTTCTTGTGAAAACCAAAATCCTAATTTGTGACTTTAGTGCTTAGGATATGAGTTTGTCTAATCAACTCTTGGAGAATCCTTGAGTATTTGAGATCCTTTATGAAAATTTTCTTGAGAAAAGAGAGGGAAATTTTGGCGTAGAACAACTTCCCTGTTCAATCTTCTTAAACCTGAAGAGTTATATTGGCATGTCCGCCATTCGTGACTTGAAGGTGGAAGATGATTGAACACTAAAGTGCCCAGAAATTTGCACTCGCATGTGCAAGAGGTAATGATTTTGGTTGATTGTACCGGGAATGGGCTTATAGATGCCATTTAGAGAGGTGGTGGAGAGTTGTCGGAGATGGGCTTATAGATGCCATCCAAATTAACTGTTGATAGATTTTTAGACTAAGTCTAAATTTGACTCCTACTGGAAAAAGAATCAGAGTAAACCTTTGTGTAGATTTAAACTGAAACAATGAATGTCTTTCGCTTATTTTTAACTGTAAGAAGTAAATCTAAACTAGAAGAGGTCTTTCACTCATCTGTCTTTAACTGGGAGAAGTAAATCTACACCAGAAGAGGTCATTTGCTTGCCTGTCTTTAATTGGAAGAAATAAATCCAAACCAGAAGAAGTCTTTCGTTCTCCTGTCTTTAACTAGAAGAAACAAATCTAAACCAGAAGAGGTAATTCATTTTCCTGTTTTTAACTGGAAGAAATAAATCTACACCAGAAGAGGTCCTTGGTTTTCCTGTCTTTAACTGGAAGAAATAAATCCAAACCAGAAGAGATCTTTCGTTCTCCTGTCTTTAATTGGAAGAAACAAATCTAAACCAGAAGAGATCTCTTGTTCGCCTGTCTTTAACTGGAAGAAACAAATAAAAACTAGAAGAGGTCTTTCGTTCGCCTGTCTTTAACTAGAAGAAGTAAATTTACACCAGAAGAGGTCCTTCGTTCGCCTGTCTTTAACTAGAAGAAGTAAATCTACACCAGAAGAGGTCCTTCGTTTTCCTGTATTTAATTGGAAGAAGTAAATATAAACCAGAAGAGGTCATTCATTTGCCTTTTTTTAACTGGAAGAAGTAAATTTAAACCAGAAGATGTCATTCGTTTTCCTGTTTTTAACTGGAAGGAATAAATCTACACCAGAAGAGGTCCTTCGTTTTCCTGTCTTTAACTGGAAGAAATAAATCCAAACCAGAAGAGGTCTTTTGTTCTCATGTCTTTAACTGGAAGAAACAAATCTAAACTAGAAGAGGTCATTCGTTTGCTTATCTTTAACTGGAAGAAACAAATCTAAACCAGAAGAGGTCATTCATTTTCCAGTTTTTAACTGGAAGAAATAAATCTACACCAGAAGACGTCCTTTCTTTGACTGTCTTTAACTGGAAGAAATAAATCCAAACTAGAAGAAGTCTTTCATTCTCCTGTCTTTAACTGGAAGAAACAAATCTAAACCAGAAGAGGTCTTTTGTTTTTCTGTCTTTAATTAGAAGAAACAAATCTACACCATAAGAGATCCTTCATTTGCTTGTCTTTAACTAGAAGAAGTAAATCTAAACCAGAAGAGGTCATTCGTCTGTTGATTGATCTTTCCTGAAAAGGAAAAAGGGTTAACTTTATGCGATATAATGATGTATGAAATGAATTGCTTAATGATATTCTCAAAATAAATGAGATTGTACTATAAGCGTTTCGTATGTTATGATGTATGAATGTGAAATGTTTGTATAGGAAAAACAAATCCTTGACTCTTGCTGAGGATGAAGAGTATGTGTATCTTCGACTTTGTCTAGAATGCTTCCTTTTGGGATTCCTGCTTACTTGTTTGAGGAAACTCTGTTGGGGGTGTACTGATTTCTTTTTAGGGAGTAGAGCTTAGGAACCTTGGTTGTTCGTTTCTCTAACGGGGAATTTAACTCTCATATATCCTGACTGGGGATAAAAGAGATGATTAAACTGCTGACTTTCCTGGGGAGGATGAAGTTAACTGGTACTTGGTCGGATTCCATGCTTTGTAGTAACTTTTCAGAGATAATGGCAATTTTTACTAGGGAGAAGAATTTTTTCGATGATTTGTAGTAGACTTGAGCTGGAGAATTTGTAGGTTATTGAGAAAATAAGCCCTGTTGGGGAAGATATTCTGAACTCTTCTGGGGAAATTGAATTTTCTAAGGAGAAAAACTCTGCAAGATATATTTTCAGTTTTGAATGACCAAACTCAGTTGGGGAAGAGTATTTTCCTGATTTATGCAGATTATATTTTTTTTATCTGCTAAAGCGATCTGCCGGGGAAATGGTAGGGGAATATTTCTTTATTATTTTGTGGGGATTTATGGATAAAATGAGTGTTATCCTGGCTCCTTGAGTAAGTACTTATTCTTGTTATTATGCGTATATTTGTTAACAGTTGATCATGTTCATATGCATATGTTCATTCAATTTTAGTCATTGGACGTTTTTTGCAATCAAAACAGAAAAACAAAAAGTTTTCACATCAAAGTACATTTGTATTGATAATTTTATAAACAGGCGATTTTATAAAAAGAGACGGGAATCCAAGTAAGAGGAAATCATTGTGAAATGAAAGGAGTACAAATTGAAAACAAAATGTATAGCCATGTGGAAGTGATCTCTTTGGGTTCCAACTCTACTATTGCCCATATGTCTTCGAACATTTGTATCTTGCTGTTGGAAGAAGTTGATTGAACTGATATTGTACCATTTGAACTTTTGACATTGGTAATAAAGCTGGCCGTAGTGATGCAATGAGACATAGTCATATGCTTTAATCTTAACTTTTGCTTGGACAACCCTTTTGGGGTTTCAGTCCACCAGGATACCCTTTTTTCCCCAAGTTGCCCTTTCAGGTTTCGACTTGCCGGGTGTATGATCTTTTGTATATATCCCTAACTTTTTCCCGAACCCTTTTAGTTTGCCGGGATGCCCTTATTTTTTCATAGGCATGTCAACCTATCGGCCGTTCTTATGCGTAGTCTTTGTTAACTATGTCTGCATTTACAAGATATGGGAAATCTTCGCCATCCTTAGTGGTTAGCATCATAGCTCCACCCGAGAAGACTTTCTTAACAATAAAGGGCCCTTCATAAGGAGGAGTCCATTTTACCCTGGGATTTCCTTGTGGCAAAATGATGCGCTTTATTACCATGTCGCCATCATGGTACACTCGATGCTTGATCTTTTTGTTGAATTCCTTGATCATAAGTTTTTGATACATCTGACCATGACAAACAGAAGCCAGCCTCTTTTCATAAATCAAGTTCAACTGATCCAACCTAGTCTTAATCCATTGGTCTTCGCCCAAATATGCTTCTTTCATAATCCTTAGAGAAGGAATCTGAACTTCGATGGGAAGGACAATTTCCATGCCATATACTAAAGAGAATGGGGTTGCCCCAGTTGATGTCCGCACTGAGGTACGATAGCCATGAAGAGAAAACGGTAATATCTCATGACAATCTTTATAGGTTACAACCATTTTTTGCACAATCTTCTTTATGTTCTTGTTGGTAGCTTCCAATGTGCCATTCATCTTTGGTCTGTATGGAGAAGAGTTATGATGATTGATCTTGAACCGCATGAAGAGTTCAGTGATCATGGCGTTGTTAAGGTTGGTACCATTGTCAGTGATGATCCTTTCAGGGATGCCATACCGATAGATAAGGTTATGCTTGATAAACCAGGATACAACATTCTTGGTGACTAAGGAAAATGAGCTGCTTCAACCCACTTTGTGAAGTAGTCGATGGCAACAAGGATGAAACAATTTCCATTAGAGGCTGTAGGTTTGATTTCTTCGATCATGTCGATACTCCAAAATGCAAATGGCCACAGAGCAGTCATGACATTTAAAGGTATTGTAGGCACATGGACTTTATCAACATAGATCTGGCATTTATGGCAAGTTCTTGAGTGGTGGTGACAATCAGTTTCCATGGTTGACCAATAATAACCAGTCCTCATGATCTTCTTGGCCATAGTATGTCCACTAGAGTGAGTACCAAAGATATTATCATGCATATCTTCCATGATCTTCTCTGCTTCCTTCTTATACAACAGAGTAGAGTTGAATTATGGTTGCGTTTGTACAAAATTCCATTGCTTAGAAAGAACTTGGCAGAGAACCTACGCAGGAACTTCTTATCATTGACTAAAGCTCCCTCTGGATATTCTTGTGCTTTGAGGTATCTTTTCACTTCGTGAAACCAAGGCTTCTCCTCTACTCCATCAGTGTCAATCTCAAAGTAGTGCGTTGGTTCGTCAAATCTTTCAACAATAATTCTGGGAGCTTCATTATCCCAATTGACCTTGAACATAGATGACATGGTAGCCAAGGCATCTGCCAATTGATTTTCTTCCCTCGAGATATGTTCAAAGGTAACCTCTTCAAAATACAGGATCAAGGTTAGCACAAGCTCTTTATAAGGGATAAGATTTGAATGTTTTGTATCCCACTCAGCTTTAACTTGGATGATCACCAAGGATGAGTCTCCATGTACATTTAAGAATTTGATTCTTAGGTCAATAGCAGCCCTAAGACCCAAGATGCAAGCTTCATACTCAGCCATGTTGTTGGTACAGTCAAAGTCGAGTCTGGCAGTGAAAGGCGTAAGGCAACCTTCAGGGGAAATGATCACAACACCAATTCCATTACCCAGTGCATTAGAAGCTCTATCAAAAACCATAGTCCATCAGGATCCTTGCTCAGGAGCTTCATATGGTCTAGGCTTTTCACAGTCAATTATCAGCATGATATTCTCGTCCAGGAATTCAAAGTTCATGGATTAGTAGTCATCTATAGCTTGATGTGCCAAATGATCTGCCAATACACTTCCTTTGATTGCTTTTTGTGTAGTGTATTGGATGTCATATTCAGTCAATATCATTTTCCATCTTGATATTCTTCTGGAGAGAGATGGCTTCTCGAAGATGTACTTAATGGGATCCATCTTAGAGATCAATAAAGAGGTGTGAGTCAACATATACCGGTTTAGTCAGCGAGCAGTCCATGCCAAAGCGCAACAAGTTTTCTCGAGCAGTGAATATCTTGTTTCACAGTCGGTAAACGTTTTGCTAAGGTAGTATATTGCATTCTCTTTTCGACCAGACTCGTCATGCTTCCCCAGCACACACCCCATTTAATTCTCTAACACAGTCAAGTACATGATCAGAGGTCTTCCTTCAACTGGTGGCATCAGAATTGGAGGTTCTTGTAGGTGCTCCTTGATCTTGTCAAAATTTATTTGGCAGTCGCCATTCCATCTTACTACTTGATCTTTCCTCAAAAGCTTGAAGATTGGATCACAAGTAGTAGTCAGATGAGAGATGAATCGGGAAATGTAGTTTAGTCTTCCTAGAAAACCTTTGACCTCCTTCTCAGTACGGGGAGCTGGCATTTCTTGGATAGCTTTAACTTTTGCAGGATCGACTTCAATACCTTTGCCATTGACGACGAATCCTAGGAGTTTACTAGATCTCACCCCAAAGGTGCATTTGTTGGGATTCAGCCTCAACTTGTATTTCTTCAATCTTTCAAATAGCTTGTGCAAATGATCTAGGTGTTCTTCCTCAGTTTGCAATCTTGCAATCATGTCATTAACATATACTTGTATCTCATGATGAATCATATCATGAAATAAAGATACCATAGCCTGTTGATAAGTTGTGCCTGCATTCTTCAGCCCAAACGGCATGACCTTATAGAAGAAGGTGCCCCATGTTAGAACATAGTTCAATTCTATAACCCTTGTAAGAGTTTTGATGATAACAAACACTCAAAGAACAATTATACTCCTTAAATTTGTATTTTGTTTTGCAGAGAAGTTCTGATGGAAGAAGAATAGAAGATGAGTTAAATGGTTGTTTCAACTCTGATTCTATACATCTCTCAAAGAAGTTCTAACACTGCAAACAGGACTCCGTGTTTCTGATCCATAAAGTTCTGGAAAGAAGCAACAGTAACTTTCATCTTCTGAAGCAAGCATGTTCTGAAGCGTTACAATTCAATTATTGCCATTTCAAAAGTAACGGCTGGAAGGGAACAAGGATCTCTATTTTTGGAAAGCTCTTTAATTATCATTGATCAACATTCCAAAAGCTCCTACATGCTTTACCTATTTAAACAAAGTTTAAAGGAGAAATCATTCACGATTTTTCACGCACAACAAAGTAGTAATCTTCTTCATCTTCAAACATCCAAAATCTATATTGTGTAAAACATCACTTGTGATACTGTTTTATTAGAAAACATTTTTGTACACTCTTTTAAATATTGTTTAGTGTATTTCGATGAGAAAACCGGATTGTGGTTTAAACTCAAGAAGACTTTGACGGTTGTCATAGTAGCTGTGTAATCAAGTTTGATTAGTGGATTAAGACCTCGTTGAGAGAGGCAAAATCACCTTGGCGGGTGGACTGGAGTAGTTTGAGTTCAAACGAAACAGGATAACCAATGTGTACTTTTATTTAAGTTTTAAAAACCCCAATTCAAACCCCCCTTTCTTGTGTTTTTCCATTCTTCAATTGGCATCAGAGCGTCTGGTTCTGAGTACAAGCACTAAACCATGTTAGAAAAAGATCAAAGCAAGAAAAACACTATGGTGGGACCAAGTCAGAACATCAACAATGACTACCATGATAAGAAAGACAGAATCAACGGCAAAGCTCCTATTTTTTATGGCGAGAACTTCGATTACTGGAAAGACAGAATCAAAAGTTTCTTTTTGGCTCATGACGATGATCTTTGGGACATGGTGACTGATGGGTACATACACCATGTTAATGAAAGCAATCAGAAGATTAACATATAAAGAATGTCAGATCATCAAAAGAGAGATTTCAAAAATCATCACAAGGCTAGAACTATTCTCTTAAGTGATATCTCATACATAGAGTATGAGAAGATCACAAACAGAGAATTAGCAAAACACATGTTTGATTCCTTGAGAATGACACGTGAAGGAAACATGCAAGTCAAAGAAACCAAAGCTCTTGCGCTCATTCAGAAGTATGAAGCCTTCAAAATGGAAGAAGATGAAACCATTGAAACAATGTTCTCAAGGTTTTAATTTCTGGTGGTTGGGTTAAAAGTTCTAGATAAAGGGTACTAAACTGCTTACCTTGTAAAGAAGATCATTATAAGTTTACCCAAGAAATGGAGACCCATGGTCACAACTCTTAAATTGGCCAAAGATCTGAACACAATCTCTCTCGAAGAACTTGTCATCTCCCTCAGAAGTCATGAGATAGAGTTAGAAGAAGATGAGCTTCAGAGGCAAGGTAAGTCTTTAGCTCTTAAATCTAACAAAAAATATGAATAGAAAGTTTTACAGGTAAAAGAAGAAAACTCTGGTGGATCCTCATCAGAAGAAGATGAATTGTCCCTTCTCTCCAGAAGAGTCAATCAGCTGTGGAAGCACAGGCAAAGGAAGTTCAGAAATTCCAGAAGAACGGGAAATCATTCTGAACCATCTTCAGGATATAGAAAGTCAAGCAACAAAGACATTATCTGCTATGAATGCAATGAACAAGGGCATTACAAAAGAGATTGTCCTAATATTCAAAAAGAGAAACCTAAAAATAAGTTCTTTAAGGAAAAGAAGAAAAGCCTCATGGAAACATGGGATGACTAAGACTCTTCTGAAGCTGAAACAGAATCAGAAGATGAAAGAGCCAACATAGCCCTAATGGCCAACATATCAGAAGACAATGGATCATCAGGATCAGAATTATACTTAGAGGTAGAAGAGGTATTCTCTAACTTCTCTAGATCTCTATTAGAAAAGAGTTTGTCAGAAATTCTTGAAAGATATCAGAAACTTCAAGTCATAAACAAGAACCTGAAAAAGGATCTAGTTTTTTACTCTGAAGAAACTAAGAAACTGAGATCAGAAAACTTTAAGCTAAAATAAACAATTTCTAAACTAAAAAATAATTTACAAAATTCTCAGAAAGAAACTGACTCAGAAGTTCCTAGTAACTCTGATAAGATCATAAAGGAATATGATCACAACTTTCAAAAATTCCTTGCTAAAAACATAGATAGAGGCAAGATGGCTTCAATGATCTATGGAGTTAGCAGAAATGGCAGAAGAGGAATATGATACAAGGGTAAAGTATCTCAACCTAAAAACTTTAAGGATATGATAATTTAACGCACACCTCTGAATTCTCACTTCACCTATGGGCACACACATGACATAAAATATACTAGTAATACTTTTTCTACTAAACAAAAATTCCAACAGAATTTTGGTAACTCTAATAAACAAGGACCCAAAAGGATATGGGTACCTAAGGATAAAATTGTCTATGTTGTAGATATCTGAAATTCTGGCAGCAGATACTCAATGTCACAGTGAATGTTATGACACTGTATCTGACTTTCTATAAGACAGTAAATAAAAACAGTAAAGAACACAGTCAATTGTTTACCCAGTTCAGTGTGCAACAACACCTACTCTGGGGGCTACCAAGCCATGGAGGAAATCCACTATAAGAGATATTAATTCAGGAATAAACCAACCAGTTTATCTCCTTCACTTAAGACCTACCCAATGCAACTTCAATCTAAGTTCAACTTAAACATGAGTTCCTACTCACTCTCCCTCAATCACAGCAGTGATACTTAAAACAATTGACTAATGAATTAATGAAGAAACTCTTCAGAACATACACTTGATTATGCTTCACAGCTTTTTAATCAAGTAACACAAACACTCTTGCTTCACAGCTTTGAGTGATACATAAACCTAACTTGACTTTGCTTCAAAGCTTTAGTCAAGAGACACAAAACACTCTTGCTTCAAAGCTTTGAGTGATACACAAACCCTTACAATCAAAACCTATTCCAAGTCACTTATCACAATGATACTTGCTTGGATTACAGCAGTTAAAACTATACAACTCCTAATTGGTCTTCAGTCCAAAAAAGATGATTTCCAAACAGCAATCCTGTTGAATATATAGCAGGTGTTTCTTCAGTTAGGGTTTCCACAAAAAGCTAGGGTTAATTAGGTTTAACCATAAGACTTGGTCACAAGACTTTATCAACCAGTTTAGGGTTGAGATAGGTTAACCCAAAGACAACGGGAGATTCTGTTCTGGAAGGAATGAGCCAACTTCCTGAAAAAACTCAGAATTAACCAAACTGCACTACTGTTAGATCAGTACAGGATGTCTTAACATTTGTTATGACATCAGAATTCCTGTTTACTGACTTTGGTAGAAGGCAATAAATGTGATCTTTTGCAAAATGCTCAGATACACACTCATACACAGTAGCTACTATATGCCATAATTGTTCTGCATAAAGTACCTAATAAACCAGAATGTTATGACATCAGTCATGACATTCACACACCTGGTTTTACCAAAAATACATGCCAATAACTAAACACTTACAAACTCCCCCTTTGGCAGATTTTTGGCTAAAACCCCTAAGCAATCAGAGAATATAGAGCAGCAGAATGAATATGACTGCAGAAAAATATAATGTCTACCAGCAGGAAATTAACACACAAATTATCTCCCCCTCTTTAGCCACAAATGGGCCAAATATACATGAACTTAAATGATATACAGTTATCCAAAAAAGGTAATAAAAACAACAAATAAAATATGAAGACACTTGCACCAACAGCATCAGCATCAGTGGATCTATTTTCTTCAGCATTGAGCTGATCTTCAGCAGCAACCTCTTCCCTTCTGATTCGTTCAGTCTCCTCCTGTTCCAACTAGAGAGAGAACTTTGATTGAGAGAATGGGATTTGTTGCAGAGTTGAGAGAGGAAGGAGGCAAATGAGTGTCTATTCTTAATAATTATGAAAGAAATGGGAAAGCATATGATTAACCCAATCAAAATAGACTTAACAAAAATAACTCCTTCTACCCTTGTTTTAAGCAAAATTAATTGCTACAATTCCTCCTGTTGGCAAATACCCAACTTGCCCCTCAAGTTTTCAAATTGATTTGCATCAAGTGCCTTAGTGAAGATGTCAACCAGCTGTAGCTCAGTGGCAACATGTTCTAGTTTAATCATCTTCTCTTCTACAAGGTCTCTGATAAAGTGATGTCTTATGTCAATATGTTTGGTCCTGCTATGCTGAATAGGATTCTTGGAAATGTTGATTGTGCTCAGATTGTCGCAGTACAATGTCATAACATCTTGTGTGACATTATACACAGTAAGAATCTGTTTCATCCAGATCATTTAAGAACAGCTACTACCAGCTGCAATGTATTCAGCTTCGGCAGTAGAGAGAGACACACAGTTTTGTTTCTTGCTGAACCAGGAGACCAGATTATTTCCTAAGAAGAAACATCCTCCAGAGGTGCTTTTTCTATCATCAACACTTCCAGCCCAATCAGCATCACAATAACCAGTCAGAGTTGGTTCACAACCATGAGAGTACAGCAAGCCATAGTTGTAAGTTCCACTTACATAATTAAAAATTCTCTTTACTTGGTTGATATGACTGACTTTAGGATCAGCTTGGTATCTAGCACAAACTCCAACTGCAAAACCAATGTCAGGTCTGCTGGCTGTTAAGTACAACAAACTTCCTATCATGCTTCTGTACAAACTTTGGTCCACCTTAACCCCACTTGAATCTTTGGATAGCTTTAAATGAGTAGGTGCAGAGGTCCTTTTGTGACTGGCATTCTCCATACCAAACTTCTTGACAATGTTCTTTGCATACGTACTTTGAGATATAAAGATAGAGTCCTCCATCTGTGAGACTTGCAGTCCAAGAAAATAAGTCAGTTCTCCCATGAGACTCATTTCGAATTCAGCCTTCATCTGGTCAGCAAAATGTTTAACCATTTGTTCTGACATTCCCCCAAACACTATGTCATCAACATATATTTGAGCTACCAATAACTTCCCTCCTTCATTTTTGACAAAGAGGGTTTTATCCAAGCCTCCTTTTCTGTATCCTTTGTCTGAGAGAAATTTTGTCAACCTGTCATACCATGCTCTAGGAGCTTGTTTCAGGACATACAGAGCTTTCCTTAATTTGTAGACATGATCAGGGTGGTTTGGATCCACAAAACCTTTAGGCAGTTCCACATAAACGTCTTCATTTAAGTACCCATTTAGGAAGGCACTTTTTACATCCATCTGAAACAGCTTGAACTTCAGGAGACAAGCAATTCCCAATAGGAGTCTGATAGATTCCAGTATGGCTACAGGGGCAAAGGTCTCATCAAAATCAACCCCTTGAACTTGAGTGTATCCTTGGGCAACAAGTCTTGCCTTATTCCTAGTGACAACTCCTTCAGCATCTGATTTGTTCTTGTATATCCATTTTGTACCAATGATGTTTGTTCCTTCAGGTCTAGGAACTAACTCCCAAACTTTATGTTGCTTAAATTGGTTCAATTCATCTTGCATTGCACCAATCCAGTATTCATCAGTTAAGGCCTCCTTAACATTTCTTTGTTCAATTTTAGACACAAAACAAGAGTTTGAGATGATTTCTCTAGATCTTGTAATGACTCCACTATTTGGATCCCCTATAATGAGTTCTTTAGGATGATCTTTCTGAATTCTGATGGAAGGGATTTTGCTAGCTTCCTTGGATTCAGAGTCTGCTATAGTGGTGTCAGGAAGGTCATTCTGTTGAATTGGAGTCTCAAAGAATGTCTCAACATTACAAGGGACATCTGTTTCTTCATGATAATCATCAATTATGACATTTATTGATTCCATCATGACTTTGGTCCTGGAATTGAATACCCTATAAGCTCTACTGTTTGAGGAGTATCCTAGAAATATACCTTCATCACTTTTAGGGTCCACCTTTCTCCTTTGTTCACGATCTGCCAGAATATAGCATTTGCTGCCAAAAACATGGAAGTACTTCACAGTTGGCTTTCTTCCTTTCCAGAGTTCATAAATGGTGGATGAGGTTCCCTTTCTCAAAGTGACTCTGTTATGGACATAACAGGTTGTATTCATAGCTTCAGCCCAAAAAAGAATAGGAAGTCTTTTGGCATGTATCATAGCTCTGGCAGATTCCTGTATGGTCCTATTTTTCCTTTCTACAACTCCATTTTGTTGGGGAGTTATAGGAGAAGAGAATTCATGACTAATTCCTTCTGAGGAGCAGAACTCATTAAACTTACTATTTTCAAATTCCTTGCCATGATCACTTCTGATTTTGACAATACACCCTTCCTTTTCTCTTTGAATTCTTTTGCACAGTTCTTTAAAGACTTCAAACACATCAGATTTTTCCTTAATGAAGTTAATCCAGGTGAATCTGGAATAGTCATCCACAACAACATAGGCATATCTCTTTCCACCAAGACTTTCCACCTGACATACACCACAAACTCTCCCTTCATCAATTTGCAGTCTTGGAATCCCTCTGACTGCTTCCATGGAGATAATCCTTTTCATTCCTCTTAGATGAAGATGGCCAAGTTTTTGGTGCCACAGTTTCACCTCTTTTTCTTCTTTGGCAATAGAACACACAGTGGAGTTATTAGTGTTCTCAGGCTCCCACAAGTAACAGTTATCTTTAGATCTGACTCCTTTCATTACAACTTCTTGTTTTTCATTAATTACAAGACATTCAGATTTTGAGAAGTTGACCTTGAATCCTAGATCACATAATTGACTGATACTAATGAGATTAGCAGTCAGGCCTTTTACCAATAGTACTTCATTCAGATTTGGAACTCCAGGGCAATCCAAATTGCCAACTCCTTTGATTTCACCTCTAGCACCATCTCCAAAGGTCACATAACTAGTGGTGTGAGGTTTAACATTATTGAGAATGTTCTTGATTCCAGTCATGTGCTTAGAACACCCACTGTCAAAGTACCAGTCTTCCTTTGCAGAGACTCTCAGGGAAGTGTGGGCTATCAGGGCAGTAGCCTTTTTCTTCCATTGAGGAGTATGTGGAACCCTGTTAGACTTAGGTTTGACACCTGGGTTCTGATTAGGGTATCCATACAATCTGAAACCCTAGCTTTATGTGACCAAACCTCCCACAATGATGACATCTCCATCTTTGGTACTTTTTCTTCATATTTCTCTGTTCCCGATGTTGAGTGTTATGTTGTGACATCTGCTTTGACATTTGTTTATCAGACCTGATCTTCTTGTCTGCACCAGATTTCTTTGCTTCCACAAATCCTAGTCCAGACTTGTTTCCCCCATTTTGTCCAACCTGAAGGATTTCTTCCAATTTGTCAGTTCCATTTGTCAGCATCTTGACAGATTTGGTCATCTGGTTCAATTTTGAGTTCAGCATTTGAACTTTCCCTTCTAGATGACTTATAGTTTCAAGGTCTGCCCTTTTTTCAGCCTCCAACTTTATGATGAGTTTTGTTTGTCTCTCATTTTGCACAAAGACTTCAGCACTTCTGATACACAGTTTCTTGTAAGTATCAGCCAGTTCTTTAAATGTCACTTCCTCATCACTAGTGTCACTTTCAGAGGCACAAACACCAGTTAGTGCAGTAACTAGTTTGGCAGATTCTTCTTCAGAATTACTTTCTGAATCACAGTCAGACCAGGTAACAGTCATACCTTTCTTTTGTTTCTTAAGAAAGGTAGGATATTCGGCTCGAATATGCCCATATCCTTCACAACCATGACATTGAATTCCTCTGCCTTGATTTCCCTTCTCTTCAGACCTTGGTCTTCTGCTGGAGTTATAAGATCTGTTAATGTCAGAGGGGATGTTCTCAACATTTGACCTTGACTTTGGATCCATTCTCTTGATGAGTTTGTTGAATTGTCTTCCAAGCATGGCTATAGCTTTTGAAATATTTTCTTCTTCATCCTCCTTGTTTTCATCTTCAGTGTTGGATACAAGTGCTATGCTCTTGTTTTTCTTGTCAGCATTGTCACTGATCCCCATTTCAAAAGTCTGAAGAGACCCAATGAGTTCATCCACCTTTAAGTTGTTGATGTCTTGGGCTTCCTCTATAGCAGTTACCTTCATTGCAAATCTTTTAGGCAGGGATCTGAGAATCTTTCTCACCAGTTTTTCTTCAGACATCTTTTCACCCAATGCTCCTGAGGTGTTGGCAATCTCCAAGATGTTCATGTGAAACTCATGAATGGTTTCATCTTCCTTCATCCTTAGATTCTCAAACTTTGTGGTCAGCATCTGAAGCCTTGACATTTTTACTTTGGATGTGCCTTCATGGGTAGTTTTGAGAGTGTCCCACACTTCCTTGGCCAGTTCACATTGATGTACTAGTCTGAAAATGTTTCTATCAATTCCATTGAACAAGGCATTTAAAGCTTTGGAATTTCCCAGGGCTAACTCATCTTCTTCTTTGCTCCATTCTTCCTCAGGCTTCAGACTGATTGTCCCATCTTTCTCAGTTATGGTGGGATGGTTCCATCCTTTGTCAGCAGCTCTCCAAGCCTTTTTATCCAGAGATTTTAAGAAGGCAATCATACGAGGTTTCCAGTAGTCATAATTTGTTCCATCCAGAATGGGTGGTCTATTTCCAAAAACTCCTTCTTTGTCCATAGTGCCAGAAAGTGATATCCCTAGATCTCACCCAGTAATACAGGCAGGGTGCCTGCTCTGATGCCAATTGAAATTCTGGCAGCAGATACTCAATGTCACAGTGAATGTTATGACACCGTATCTGACTTTCTATAAGACAGTAAATAAAAACAGTAAAGAACACAGTCAATTGTTTACCCAGTTCAGTGTGCAATAACACATACTCTGGGGGCTACCAAGCCAGGGAGGAAATCCACTATAAGAGATATTAATTCAGGAATAAACCAACCAGTTTATCTCCTTCACTTAAGACCTACCCAATGCAACTTCAATCTAAGTTCAACTTAAACCTGAGTTCCTACTCACTCCCCCTCAATCACAACAGTGATACTTAAAACAATTGACTAATGAATTAATGAAGACACTCTTCAGAACATATACTTGATTATGCTTCACAGCTTTTTAATAAAGTAACACAAACACTCTTGCTTCACATCTTTGAGTGATACATAAACCTAACTTGACTTTGCTTCAAAGCTTTAGTCAAGAGACACAAAACACTCTTGCTTCAAAGCTTTGAGTGATACACAAACCCTTACAATCAAAACCTATTCCAACTCACTTATCACAATGATACTTGCTTGGATTACAGCAGTTAAAACTATACAGCTCCTAATTGGTCTTCAATCCAAAAAAGATGATTTCCAAACAGCAATCCTGTTGAATATATAGCAGTTGTTTCTTCAGTTAGGGTTTCCACAAAAAGCTAGGGTTAATTAGGTTTAACCATAAGACTTGGTCACAAGACTTTATCAACCAGTTTAGGGTTGAGCTAGGTTAACCCAAAGACAATGGGAGATTCTGTTTTGGAAGGAATGAGCCAACTTCCTGAAAAAACTCAGAATTAACCAAACTGCACTACTTTTAGATCAGTACAGGATGTCTTAACATTTATTATGACATCAGAATTCCTGTTTACTGATTTTGGTAGAAGGCAATAAATGTGATCTTTTGCAAAATGCTCAGATACACACTCATACACAATAGCTACTGTATGCCATAATTTTTCTGCATAAAGTACCTAATAAACCAGAATGTTATGACATCAGTCATGACATCAGTCATGACATTCACACACCTGGTTTTACCAAAAATACATGCCAATAACTAAACACTTACAATATCTTTAACAACAAGATTGAAACACCAATCTTGGTACCTGGACTCTGGATGCTCTCGACACATGATGGGAAGAAAGCATATTTTCCAAAGCCTAGAGCTTAAATCTGGAGGCTAGGTAGGTTTCGGAGGAAATCAGAAAGGGAAGATTATTGTCTCTGGAACTATTGGTAACGGTATGCTTCCCTCTATAACTAATGTTCTGTTAGTTTATGGGTTAATGCATAACTTGTTATCCATAAGTCAATTAATTGATAACGATTATGATATAATCTTCAATCAAAATTCCTTCAAAGAAGTTAGTCAGAAAGATGGATCTATCCTCTTTAATGGAAAGAGAAAGAACAACATTTACAAAATAAAACTTTTTGAACTAAAAAGTCAAAATGTAAAATTCCTATTGTCTGTTAACGACGAGCAATGGGTATGGAAAAGAAGATTGAGGCATGTTAGTATGAGAAGAATATCTCAGATTAATAAACTCAATCTGGCCAGAGGACTTCCTAACCTGAAGTTCAGCTCAGATGCTCTGTGTGAAGCATGTCAAAAAGGCAAGTTTGCAAAACCTTCTTTCAAAACCAAAAATGTTGTTTCTACCTCTACACCATTAGAACTTCTGCATATAGCTCTATTTGGACCAGTGAAAATTGCATCCATTAGTGGCAAGAAGTATGGATTAGTGATCGTAGATGACTATAGCAGATAAAAATAGGTAAAGTTCTTAAGACACAAGGATGATTCATACTCTGTTCATTGCATTCTGTAACCAAGTCTAAAACGAAAAAGATCTTAGAATTGTTAAAGTAAGAACTGATCATGGTGGATAATTTGAAAGAAAAAAAATTGAACTATTTTTTAATGAGAATAACATCTCTCATGATTTCTCTTGTCCTAGAACTCCTCAACAAAACGGAGTTGTAGAACGAAAGAACAGAACTTTACAAGAAATGGCCAGAACCATGATCAACGAGACTAACATTGCTAAGAACTTCTGGGCAGAAGCAATTAACACAGCGTGCTAAATTCATAATAGAATCTCCATAAGACCTATTTTGGATAAGACTCCATATGAACTATGGAAGAACAGAAAGCCCAACATTTCTTATTTTCATCCATTTGGATGTACCTGTTTTATTCTGAACACTAAAGAACATCTGAACAAGTTTGACTCTGAAGCACAAAAGTGTCTCATGTTAGGATACTCTGAATGCTCAAGAGGCTATAGAGTATATAACACAGAAACACGGATTGCAGAAGAGTCCATCAGTGTCAGATTTAATGATAAGCTTGGCTCTTAAAAGTCAAAGCAAGATAAATCTTTTGCATATATAGAAGTCCAATTTACAGGTACTGAAGACATTGCATCAGAAGTTTCTCACAAAGAATCACAGTCATCTTCAGAAGAAGATGTCACAAACATTACAGCAACATCTGAAGAGACTCTCTAGAAAAGACAATCCAGAAGCAGCTTAGCTCATCCGAAAAACAAAATTCTGGGAAAGAAAGAAGACTCAATTAGAACAAGATCAACATTCAGAAACTCTAAAGAATCTCTCATGGGATTAATGTCTCTGATTGAGCCAACTTCCATTGACGAAGCCCTTCTGGATAATGACTAGATACTTGAAATGTAGGAAGAATTAAACCAATTCACCAGAAACGATGTGTGGGATCTGGTTCCTAAACCAAAATGGTTCAACATCATTGGAACCAAATTAGTATTCAGAAACAAACTGAATAAACAAGGAGAAGTAGTCATAAATAAAGCACGGCTAGTGGAACAAGGTTATCGTCATCAAGAAGGGATAGACTATACAGAAACCTTTGCTCCAATCGCCAGGTTAGAATCTATCAGACTCTTAATTTCTTTTGTTGTAAATAATGGCATCACTCTTTATCATATGGATGTCAAAAGTGCATTTTTAAATGGATACATTGATGAAGAAGTTTATGTGCATCAACCCCTGGTTTTGAAAATTCAAAACATGCAGAATATGTCTACAAACTAAAGAAATCACTATATGGTCTGAAACAAGCTCCCAGAGCTTGGTATGAAAGACTAAGTAGTTTTCTCTTAGAAAATGACTTTACCAGAGGTAAGGTGGACACTACTTTGTTCTGTAAACTATTTAAAAATGACATTCTAGTTTGTAAGATTTACATAGATGATATTATTTTTGGATCTACTAAAACTTCTCTTGGAAGAGAATTTGCTAAGTCTATGCAGGCAGAGTTTGAAATGAGCTTGATGGGAGAACTCAAGTTCTTTCTGGGCATCCAGATCAATCAAACTCCGGAAGGAACATGCATACATCAAAGCAAGTATGTTAAAGAACTTCTGAAAAAATTTGACCTATCAGAATGTAAGCCAGCCAAAACTCCCATGCATCCCACATGCATTCTAGAAAAGGAAGAGGTAAGTAAGCAGGTAGAACAGAAGATCTATAGAGGTATGATTGGTTCTCTCCTATATCTAACATCTTCAAGACCTGATATTCTATATAGTGTATGTTTGTGTGCTAGATTCCAATCATATCCCAGAGAATCTCACTTAATAGTTGTTAAGCAAATTTTCAAGTATCTGAAAGGTACTACTAATCTTGGTCTTTGTTATAGAAAAAACAAAGAATACAAATTAGTAGGGTACTGTGATGCTAACTTTGCTGGAGATAAAATAGAAAGAAAAAGTACTTCTGGAAGTTGCCAATTTATGGGAGAAAATCTTATCTCGTGGTCCAGCCAGAGGCAATCCACAATTGCATTGTCAACTGTTGAAACTGAACATATAGCAGCAACTGGATGCAACACACAGATGCTCTTAATGAAAAGTCAACTTGAAGACTTCAACATATTTGAGAGTAACATTCCTATACTCTGTGACAACACTTCTGCTATTTGTTTATCAAAAAATCCAATTTTACATTCTAGGGCTAAGCATATAGAAATAAAACATCATTTCATTAGGGACTATATTAAGAAAGGAATTCTTTCATTAAAATTTATTGACACAGACCATCAATGGGCTGATGTTTTCACTAAAACCCTTTCTAAAGATAGGGTTAACTTCATTCTGAAACATCTCAGCATGAAATTATGTCCAGAATGATAGTTTTATTTATGTATGATTATCCTCAGAACTTTGTATTTTTTTGTGAACATCTGACCAATAATTCTTTAGAAGTTAGAAGGAAAGTTGTATAGGGTCTATCTAAGAAGATATGAACAGTTTCTAAACAGTTAATTTCAAAGATAGAAGCGTGCAAGTTCACAACATCAACATTTGTCATCTTCTCACAATAGCTTCTTCTAAAGTTAAACACGTGTTTAAATTCTGAAGAGACTAAAGTGCTGATTGGATGCATTGAGACTCGTGTCGTATCGATAACTATTTCATATCTCTATGCTATCCCCCTATTTTCAGGAATCATTAATGCTTTGTAATCATTTCGTTTAACCCTTTTTCTTGTTAATTATGTTTCTTATTTTTCTATAAATTCGTTGCACACTTTCACTTTCACTTTTTCACTCTCACTTCTTCTCTCTATTACTTGTGTTTAATTTTTTCTCAAAAAACTCTCAAAAGTCTGTGTGAACAATGGCTTCTTCCCAAACTGCTCAAAGCTCTCAAAATGTTCCTGGCTATTCCTTTTCACTAGCAAAAAGGTATGAAGAACCCTCAATAACACTCTTGACTCCCATTGACTCGCTGGAGGTTCTGTGTGAACTCATTGTGGACTTCGTCAGTATGAAGGAAAACGGCTACGATTAAACACCTGATGTTGAATTTCAAGAATGGACAGAGTATTTTGATCATCTACTGGGTCTAGTTTTTCCAAGACTGGTTAAAGAATTCTAGATTCACGCTACTGCCTCAAATTATCATGTCAATTCTTTTGTGATGGGAAAGAAAATAGCAATCTCTGAAGATCTTATTGGGATATTGATAGGTCATGACGGAGGAGGTATTCATTGCAGTGAAATGGCAGATAAATGCTCTGACCTAACAAAGATTTCAAAAGAGATTTTTTCTTCTTGCCAACCTTCAAACAAAATCAAAGATCTGAAACCAACATCATCGTGGTAATCAACAATTGCTGCCAAAGAAACCCTATTAATTTCTACAAATTACTAATTTCAAGCTGTTTTTCAAGCAAGAATCAACAAACTCGTCGTAACCAGCATCATCATGCCACAACTGCTTATACCTCCATAATCTCTATCGTGTACCTCTCTTTCACTTTCAAATTTGACTATTATTTTACAATTTTGATTATTCCCAATCATTTTCCCTTTTAATTGTTACAACACATGAGTATAAGTTTTCTGTTTTTTATCGTTTATGCACATGATTAGATTTTCCCTTATTGGTAGAACATTGTTTATTCATGAATTTGTTCGTTAGAAAGTCTACAAGATATTACACTGAAATCACTGAGGAAGGAAAATAATTTGAATGTCAGTGAGAATTTTTGCTTACTATGCACTGCAGATAGGAAGAAGTGTAAAGTTTAGTACGACAATGACATATTCATTGTCATTATAATCTCTTAATAGGAATAAGTAAAAAGTTTAGCTCGATTGTCAAAGGGAAGTCAATGTCAAGTACAATACTTGGATGAAATTTGTTCCCGATATGATGTAGAGATGGAATCAGTTCTCGATATAACACACATATCATCTTAAGTCGCTCTAAATAATCAACTGGATCACGCTTTGAGTTGAGCTTACATTCTGATATGTCTTACAGTTAGTTTTATCAATTTAAGTGGCGGGTATATGCACGTAGATATGTAGACCACATGTTATAGTAAAATAGTTTATTCCATCTATGGGAACATACTAATAAATTTACATGTTGTTTGCTACTACCCTATCACTCATTGTGAACATTCGCAGATTTGTAAGTGGATCTTGTAAGTTTAAGATTGCGCCTAAGAGGGGGGGTGAATTAGGTGGTGGTCGATTTTTGATTTATTTTACACTTTCTGGTTTTGTTTTAGTGCTATAGAAAACGGTAAAGTGCAGAAAGTAAAGAGACACAGAGATTTATCCTGGTTCCTTCCACACCCCGGAAGTACGTCCAGTCCCCTTGCAAACACGCAAGAGATTTCACTATTTTGTTAGAACTTTTACAAGACTCTTCCTAGTCTTATCAACTAAAGACACTAACAAATACAAAGAACACCCTATTGGATTTCCAATAAGTCTCTTGAGAACAATCCTCTCAAAAGATACCTCTTGAAATTCTGGATGCAGATACTCAATGTCACGTTCAATGTTATGACACTGTATCTGACTTACTATATGACATTAAATACAAAAGCGATAAAGAACACAGTCAATTGTTTACCCAGTTTAGTGTGCAACAACACCTACTCTGGGGGCTACCAAGCCAGGGAGGAAATCCACTATAAGAGATGTTAATTCAGGAATAAACCAACCAGTTTATCTCCTTCACTTAAGACCTACCCAATGCAATTCCAATCTAAGTACAACTTAAACCTGAGTTCCTACTCACTCCCCCTCAATCACAGCAGTGATACATAAACCAATTTGACTTAAGGGATGCTTGAAAAACAGCAGCTCTGTTGAATATATAGCAGCTGCAACTTCAGTTAGGGTTTCCAAAAACCTAGGGATAATTCCGTTTGACCTAAAGACCAGGTCACAGGACTTTATTAACCAGGTTAGGGTTGAGCTAGGTTACCCCTCAGAAAACGCAGGATTCTGTTCAGGAAGGACTGAGTTATTTCCAGAAAAAACTCAGACTTATCCAATCCTGCAATCCTGTTAGTTCAGAACAGGATGTCATAACATATGTTATGACATCTGAGAAAACCTGTCTACTGATTTAGCAAAATGTGATCATTTTGCAAAATGCTCAGATACACACTTATAAACATCAGTATTTGAATTACAATATTTTTCTGCAAAGGTACCTAATGAACCAGTACAAACTGAACTAGAATGTTATGACATCAGTCATGACATTCACACATACACTTGGGATTTACCAAAAATTCAAGCCAATACCTAAACACCTACAAACTCCCCCTTTGGCAGATTTTTGGCTAAAGACCCTAAACAATCAGAGATAGATAGCAGCAGAAATAAGTGACAACAGAAAAATAGAATGTCAAGTACTAATTAAGTAAGTACCAAAATATTCTCCCCCTCTTTAGCCACAAATGGGCCAAAGATACATGTTCAGAAAATTATACAGTTATCCAAAACAAAATAATAAGATCAGCAGCAGAAAACAACTTCCAAACTCCACCAGATATCAGCACCAACCAGCAACACCACCAAACAACAATCAACCTTCAAGCACTGTCATCAGATTCTGAGGAGCTAGTTTCTTCAATGTTGAGATGTCCTTCACCTTCTTCCCTTCTGTTTTCTTCAGCTTCCTCCTTTTCTAGCCTGGCAATTAGAAGTTCTAGGGTCCTTTTTCTAGTATCCAGCTCTTTGCAAGTTTCTTTTAAAACAGCTATGACATCTGATGTCTTGGACTGGGTCTTCACAGACGATGTCTCAGCTGATGTTATGACAATGTCTGGAGCATGAGATCCCTGAAACAGTTTGTAGTGCAGGCCAAGGGCAGGAGCTCTTTTGCAGACTGTATCTCTTGCCACAAGGATATCAGGGTATTGTGCAAGGATGATTCCACAAAGAAGGGAGGGAAAGGCAATTGGTCCTTTGACAGCATAACTGCCAGCATGCTTTAAAGTTTGTTCAAAGATGTACCTCCCATAGTCAAAAGCAGTCTTGGTTCCCACAGCATAGATAAATCTCCCCAAACCTGTGGAGATAGTTGATTTGTGATTTGTAGGCACCCAGTTGGCTGCACCTATTTTATGCAAGATGGCAAATTTCATGCTGAGTTTACTAGCCTTCAGCTTCCCTTTCAAAGGCCAGCACTTTACTTGCCTGGCTGTGATGGTTAGACAAACTTCATTGTCAGTTGCCTCTAGATCAGGACAGTCCTCATTTGTTCTTCCAAGAAACTTGTTGATTTCTGATGAAGAGAACTTGACCCTTCTTCCTCTAACAAACACACTCTCAAAGTCAGCTGACCTTCCATCAGCACAATCATTAGACAAGTTCACTACAAACTCCTTGACCAGATTTTCATAGCATTTGTTAAACTTTATCACTGTCTTCATTAGTCCAGCATTCTTGATCAGGTCCATGATGTCTTTGCACTCCAAGGCATCATTGTTGAGTTCTCTCTCTAATGCTATTCTCTTTAAGCAAACATACTTCCATCTGTTTGCATTGTCAGGATGATGAAAAGAGATGTTGTCTGTTGGCACTTCAGGCACTCTAGCAATCTTGCTGGAGGGGAGCTTCCTTCTGATGGGAGTTTCTTCAATATCAATCTCAAATTCTAATTCCTCATCAGAATCAGAAGTTTCAGGTTCTTTACTCTTCTTAGAGATTGGTTGTCTAGCAGTATGCACCTGGGCCTTCTTCCCTTTTGTCTGAATACTTTTCTCAGCCATGCCTTCAGCCTTGGATTTCTTAGCATCAGGTTTATCATTCTGACTACTCTTTCTTTTCATCAATCTCCTAGCTATGCTAGGGTTCACATTAGCAATCAGTTCATTATCTGAGTAATCTTCATCCACATCAATGATAGGTGGATCAGCAGCCTTTTCAGAGGGGTTCTGAATGTTGTCTTTTGGTGTCACAACATCCTCAGTGACATCTACATTTTCAGAAACTTCCACATTTGGACTTTCTGATTGATTTAAAGGGATAGAAATCCCCGGTACAGATTGGTTGCCACTCAGTATACTAGTAACCAGCCTAGCAATAGCTTGGTGAACTTGAACTGATCCTTCTCTATTAGGTACAGAAGACGAAGGATGAGAAGAATTACCAGAGGCTGTAGCTTGAGCTCTTCCTGCATGTCTGGTTCTGAGCTTTTTGACTCTGGCTGGGTCAGTTGCCATCTCCCTGAGAGGAGTGACCTCAAGAACTTCAGATTCTATGCATGTAGTGATTGCCCTAGAATCTTGGTCAGATGATGACGATGATGAGGAAGACGAAGTCGCCATGGTTGAAGACGATGTCTGAGACATTTTGATTGACTTTGAGTAATGGTAGCAGTTTGAGAAAAATCTTTGATTGGGAGGAGGAAAAAGGTTGCAAGGATGAGAGAGGTAGGGGGTAAAAGGGAGTCTCTTCAACTTCTTAAAGCTTTTGAAGGAATTGTGAAAGAATATGATTAACTCACTAAATATAGACTTAATAAAATTAATCCCTCCAACCCTTGTTTTAAGCAAAATTAATTGCTATAATTTCTCATGTTGGTGAATACCCAACCTGCCCCTCAAATTTTCAAGTTTATTTCCAACAAGAGCCTTGGTAGAAGAATCAGTCAGCTGAAGCTTAGAGAAACTATGTTCCAGTTTAAATGACTTCTTCTCTTCAAAGTCAATAGGGTTCAAGGAAATGTTGAATGTTTTCAGATTGTCACAACACAATGTCACAACATCTTGTGTAACATTGTACTCAGGGAGCATCTGTTTTGACCAGATGTTTTGAGAACAGAATTTATGAGACTTGTTATTTCCAACATCCTTGTCAAGATGACTTAAGGTTCTGACAACACATTCTTCTTCAAGTTTATTTCCCACATCACAGATATCATCAACCTGTAGTTTTGGAGTTCTTCTGATAGTTTCCATAGAGATAGCTCTCTTCATTCTTCTTAGATGAAGGAGACCAAGCTTATGCTGCCACAGTCTCACCTCTTTTTCTTCTTTTGCAATGGAACACACAGATGAGAAATTAGAGTTCTCAGCCTCCCACAAGTAGCAGTTGTCTTTGGATCTGACTCCTTTCATTACTATCTCTTGTTTGTCATTGATTACAAGGCATTCAGATTTTGAGAAATTGACCTTGAATCCTAGATCACACAGTTGACTGATACTAATGAGATTAGCGGTCAGTCCTTTCACCAGCAGTACTTCATTCAGACTTGGAACTCCAGGGCAGTCCAAATCACCAACTCCTTTGATTTCACCTTTAGCCCCATCTCCAAAGGTCACAAAACTGGTGGTGTGAGGCTTAACATTATTGAGGAGGTTCTTGATTCCAGTCATATGTCTGGAACATCCACTGTCAAAGTACCAGTCTTCCTTTGCAGAGACCCTCAGGGAAGTGTGAGCTATCAGTGCAGTAGCCTTTTTCTTCCATTGAGGAGCATGTGGTACCTTTTTAGACTTAGGTTTGACACCTGAGATCTGATTAGGGTATCCATGTAATCTGAAGCAGAAGGGCTTTATGTGGCCATATCTACCACAATGATGACATTTCCATCTTTGGTACCTTTTCTTCATATGTCTCTGTTCCTGATGTTGAGAGTTGTGTTGAGACATCCGTTTTGACATTTGCTTACCAGTACCAGATTTCTTTGCTTCCATAAATCCTAGTCCAGATTTATTTCCCACATTTTGTCCAACCTGAAGGATCTCTTCCAATTTGTCTGTTCCATTGGTCAACATCTTGACAGATTTGGTCATTTGATTCAGTTGTGAGTTCAGCAGTTGAACTTCTCCTTCTAGATGACTTATAGTTTCAAGATTTGCCCTTTTTTCAGCCTCCAGCTTTATAATGAGTTTTGATTGTTTCTCATTCTGCACACAGACTTCAGCACTTCTGATACACAATTTCTTGTAGGTATCAGCCAGTTCTTCAAATGTCACTTCTTCATCACTAGTGTCACTTTCAGAAGTACAAACACTAGTTAGGGCAGTAACTAGTTTGGCAGATTCTTCTTCAGAATTACTTTCTGAATCATAGTCAGACCAAGTAACAGTCATTCCTTTCTTTTGCTTCTTAAGAAAGGTAGGACATTCAGCTCGAATATCTCCATATCCTTCACATCCATGGCATTGAATACCTCTGCCTTGGTTTCCCTTATCTTTTGACCTTGGTCTTCTGCTGGAATTGTCAATGTCAGAGGGAATGTTATGAACATTAGACCTTGACTTTGGGTCCATTCTTTTGATGAGCCTGTTGAACTGTCTTCCAAGCATGGCAATAGCTTCTGATATGTTTTCTTCTTCATCCTCCTTGTATTCAACATCAGTGTTGGATACAAGTGCTATGCTTTTGTTCTTCTTGTCACCATTATCAGTGATCCCCATCTCAAAAGTCTGAAGAGACCCAATAAGTTCATCCACTTTCAACTTGCTAATGTCCTGGGCTTCCTCTATGGCAGTTACCTTCATTGCAAATCTTTTAGGCAAGGATCTGAGAATCTTCCTCACCAGTTTTTCTTCTGACATCTTTTCTCCCAGTGCTCCTGAGGTGTTGGCAATCTCCAAGATGTTCATGTGAAACTCATGAATGGTTTCATCTTCCATCATTTTTAGATTCTCAAATTTTGTAGTCAACATCTGAAGCCTTGACATTTTTACTTTGGAAGTGCCCTCATGAGTAGTTTTGAGAGTTTCCCAAACTTCCTTGGCCAGTTCATATTGATGTACTAGTCTGAAAATGTTTCTATCAATTCCATTGAACAAGGCATTTAAAGCTTTTGAATTTCCCAGAGCTAACTCATCTTCTTCTTTACTCCAATCTTCCTCAGGCTTCAGACTGATTGTCCCATCTATCTCAGTTATGGTGGGATGAATCCATCCTTTGTCAGCAGCTCTCCAAGCCTTTTTGTCCAGAGATTTTAGGAAGGCAATCATACGAGGTTTCCAGTAGTCATAATTGGTTCCGTCCAGAATGGGTGGTCTATTTCCAAAAACTCCTTCTTTGTCCATAGTGCCAGAAAGTGATATCCCTAGATCTCACCCAGTAATACAGGCAGGGTGCCTGCTCCGATGCCAATTGAAATTCTGGCTGCAGATACTCAATGTCACGTTCAATGTTATGACACCGTATCTGACTTACTATATGACAGTAAATACAAAAGCGATAAAGAACACAATCAATTGTTTACCCAGTTCAGTGTGCAACAACACCTACTCTAGGGGCTACCAAGCCAGGGAGGAAATCCACTATAAGAGATGTTAATTCAGGAATAAACCAACCAGTTTATCTCCTTCACTTAAGACCTACCCAATGCAATTCCAATCTAAGTACAACTTAAACCTGAGTTCCTACTCACTCCCCCTCAATCACAGCAGTGATACATAAACCAATTTGACTTAAGAATTGAAGACATTCTTCAAAAACAAACACTTGATTAAACTTCACAGCTTTTTAATCAAGCAACACAATCACTCGTGCTTCACAGCTTTGAGTGATGCACACAACTAACTTGACTCTGCTTCACAGCTTTAGTCAAGGAACATTCAAACACTCTTGCTTCAAGGCTTAGAGTGCTACACAACCCTTACAATTTGAAACCTATTCCAAGGCACTTATCACAATGATAATTGCTTGGAGTACAATGAACAAATCTATACAGATTACAAATGATCTTTTGATCAATCAAGAGGGATGCTTGAAAAACAGCAGCTCTGTTGAATATATAGCAGCTGCAACTTCAGTTAGGGTTTCCAAAAACCTAGGGATAATTCCGTTTGACCTAAAGACCAGGTCACAGGACTTTATTAACCAGGTTAGGGTTGAGCTAGGTTACCCCTCAGAAAACGCAGGATTCTGTTCAGGAAGGACTGAGTTATTTCCAGAAAAAACTCAGACTTATCCAATCCTGCAATCCTGTTAGTTCAGAACAGGATGTCATAACATCTGTTATGACATCTGAGAAAACCTGTCTACTGATTTAGCAAAATGTGATCATTTTGCAAAATGCTCAGATACACACTTATAAACATCAGTATTTGAATTACAATATTTTTCTGCAAAGGTACCTAATGAACCAGTACAAACTGAACTAGAATGTTATGACATCAGTCATGACATTCACACATACACTTGGGATTTACCAAAAATTCAAGCCAATACCTAAACACCTACACCTCTTGTTTCCAACAATGGACAACAAGGTACAAAAGTATTCTAATACTTAATTCCAACAATCCTGGAAATAAGTTACACTTAGTATAATTCTATGAAATATGATTTCTTGAAAGATGTTGATCACATAGAGTGACTTCAATGAAGTTTCTTCTTTCTTCTCTTGTAAGAAATTCAAACTGTAACACAATGGTTAGAAAATGCTCAAAGATTTATGTTCTTATATGTGTGAAAGTGCAGAAAATCTTTGTTCTTAAAAAATAAGAAATATGAAGTTTGAATATTTTACAAAGTTCAGAATTATTGCATGAGAGAAGAGTTGTTTTATAATTTGAAAGATTTAGTATTTAAAGCAATCAAGATACCTTTCCAAATGGATACCACTTTTCTGTTTGTAAAACTTGAGAAGATGCAATGTATGACCATGCAACCATTGGAGAAAAGGTGTGAAGGATATCTTGAATCAAGTTCAGATTTTTCAAAAATTACAACGTGTAAATCGATTAGCATTAGATGTAAATCGATTGCACGGGTTTGTAACGTTCTTGTTTTCAAAAATTTTGAAGTGTAAATCGATTTACATGATGTGTTAATCGATTTACTAGTTAAAAAATTAACTCAGTTCAGTAATCAATCGATTTACACTCCATGTAAATCGATTGCTGCCAGGGGCAATCAGTTTTAAAAAAAAACATGTGTAAATCGATTTACATGATGTGTTAATCGATTTACATTAGTGAAAAACTTAGAATTTGCTTTAAACTTTAAGTGAAGTGTTGTGGCAAGTGTGTATATCATTTTTGAGCATTTCTAATCAATTTAGTTCAAATGAGAATTGATATACTTGATTGCTTTCCATGATCCTTGAAGCTTAGAGTGAATGATGATTTAAGCTAATTCCACTTCTTTTCCTTATTGCCATAGTGCTTGTTTGTCTTTCATCAAAACTAAAGATGAGTTGAGGCTTGAGATTACATTCTCCCCCTTTTTGATGATGATAAAACATCTTTCTTTATGAGTTGTTCAGAATTGGAGTAAAAGGAGTTTTCTCCCCCTAAGATAGATGTCTCCCCCTATGGAGAAAAAGATTTGAAAACTTGCTCTGAAAAGAAAACTGAAACAAACAACCATAAAGTGCTATCACATCCTTCTCCCCCTTTGACATTATCAAAAAGAAGGGAAAGATGTAACATAAGATGATACTTTTAACATTTGAAACATTTTCTAAGCCCATATATATGAACATTAATGTATAGTTAAGGATAGAGTGCACCTTATATATCTTGTTCATCTAGGATTCCGAGTTCACGACGAATTTTGAATAATGCATCCTTTGCAAGTGGTTTTGTGAAAATGTCCGCGAGTTGATTTTGAGTGTCCACAAAAGTAATCTCGACATCTCCTTTGAGTACGTGATCTCTGATGAAATGGTGTCTGATGTCAATGTGTTTTGTCCGGGAATGCATAACTGGATTTTTTGTAATGTTGATCGCGCTTGTGTTATCACATCGAAGTGGAATGCATCCAAGGTTTACTCCATAGTCAAGTAACTGTTGTTTTAGCCAAAGAATTTGAGCACATCCACTTCCAGCCGCAATGTATTCTGCTTCAGCAGTGCTGAGAGCGACGCTTGCTTGCTTTTTGCATGACCATGAAACCAAGGAATTTCCAAGAATGTGACATGTTCCACTTGTACTTTTGCGATCAGTCTTACAACCTGCATAGTCAGCATCAAAATAGCCAACTAGATTGCACATACTACTTTTTGGATACCATAATCCGACGTTGGTTGTTCCTTTAAGATATTTTATTATGCGCTTGACTGCTGCAAGGTGAGACTCTTTAGGATTGGCTTGATATCTTGCACATAAGCAAACGCTGAACATGATGTCAGGTCTACTTGCTGTTAAATAGAGAAGAGAGCCAATCATTCCACGATACTTAGTTATGTCAATAGAGTTCCCTGATTCATCTGGATCAAGATAGGTTCCGGATCCCATAGGAATTGCACTTTCTTTGCTGCTTTCCATCTCAAACTTCTTTATAAGGTCTTTGAAATATTTTGATTGGTTTATGAAGATACCGTGTTTGAGTTGCTTAATTTGAAGACCGAGAAAGAAATTCAATCTTCCCATCATAGACATCTCAAACTCTCCTTGCATCATAGCTGAAAATTCCTTGCACATATTTTGGTTAGTTGAACCGAAAACAATATCATCTACATAAATTTGTACAAGTAAAGTATGATGATTAATATTTTTTATGAAGAGAGTGGTATCGACTTTACCCTTTACAAACCCTTTTTCACATAGGAATGCGCTTAGTCTATCATACCATGCCCTTGGTGCTTGCTTCAGCCCATAGAGAGCTTTCTTCAATTTGAAGACATGATTAGGATGTTTGAAGTATTCAAATCCAGGAGGTTGCTTTACATAGACTTCTTCATTTATGAATCCGTTGAGAAATGCGCTTTTTACATCCATTTGAAAAAGTTCAAAGCCCAATGAGAATGCATATGCAAGTAATAGTCTTATTGCTTCCAAACGTGCTACTGGAGCAAAAGTTTCTTCAAAATCAATTCCTTCCTCTTGGTTGTATCCTTGAGCAACTAGTCTTGCCTTGTTTTGAGTGATTATACCATTTTCATCCATCTTGTTTTTGAATACCCATTTGGTTCCAATGATACGTTTATTTCCTGGATTAGGAACAAGTTCCCAAACTTCATTCCGCTCGAATTGGTTTAGCTCCTCTTGCATGGCAAGGATCCATTGATCATCTTCTAGTGCTTGAGCCACTTTGGTAGGTTTAACTTGAGATACAAAAGCCATATTTAAGCATGCATCCTTAAGATTTAGCCGTGTAGATACCCCTTTGCTAATATCTCCAATTATGTTGTCAATTGGATGGTCACGATGAGTTCTCCATTCTTGAAGAAGACCATCATCATTTCCATTTTGATGTGAAAGTTCATGTGTTTGTTCCGGGTTGACAATTTTGCCACCTTCGCATGAATTCTCATGAGGTAAATCTATAGAATCATCATCATCACAAATAACAACTTCCTCCTTGGAGGTGTTAGATTCATCAAAAGAAACATGCATTGATTCTTCTATAGTTAAAGTTCTTTTATTGTAAATTCTAAAAGCTTTGCTATAAAGGGAGTAACCAAGAAAAATACCTTCATCCGATTTTTCATCGAACTTACCGAGATTGTCTTTGTCGTTGTTAAGGACAAAACATTTGCACCCGAAAATGTGAAAGTGAGAGATATTTGGTTTTCTTCCTTTGTAAATCTCATATGGAGTTTTCTTTAGTATAGGTATTATGATCACGCGATTGCTTACGTAACATGCCGTGCTTACCGCATCCGCCCAAAAATATTTAGGCAAACTTGAGTCACTTAGCATGGTTCTTGCAAGTTCTATCAAAGACCTATTTTTCCTTTCAACTACTCCATTTTGTTGTGGAGTTCTTAGTTCTGAAAAATTATGGAAGATCCCATTTTCTTCACAAAATTCTTCAAACAGACTGTTTTGGAACTCTCCATCATGATCACTTCAGATTGATGTTATCTTTAATGACTTCTCATTTTGAACTTGTTTTGCATATCTCTTGAATGCCTTGAATGCGTCATTTTTGTGCACTAAAAACAAAGTCCAAGTAAAACGGGAAAAATCATCTACAATAACTAAAGCATAAATGTTACCTCCGAAGCTTCTTGTTCTAGATGGACCAAAAAGATCCATGTGCAACAATTGAAGTGGTCTTGTTGTTGAAACCACATTCTTTGGTTTGAAAGTTGATTTGATTTTTTTGCCCTTTTGGCATGCACTACATAATTTGTCTTTGATGAATTTCATCTTTGGTAGACCAATAACTAAGTCATGCTTAACTAATTTGTTCAAGTGCTCCATGTGTATATGAGCAATCCTCTTGTGCCATAACCAAGCGTTATTATTGTTTACCATGAGACATTGTACCTTCATAGACAAATCATCTAAAGTAATCATAAAAATATTGTTAGATCTTATACCTTTGAGTTTTACCTCATTGGTTGCCTCATCCATAATTAGGCATTCTTCTTTGTTGAATTTTATTTTGAACCCTTTATCGCAAAGTTGACTTATGCTAAGAAGGTTGTGCTTTAATCCTTAAACATAGATAACATCCTCAATTTGAATGGATGGAGGTGTGCCAACTATTCCAACGCCAAGAATCTTTCCTTTGGTGTTGTCTCCATAGGTGACATACCCTTTGGCTTTATGTACTAGATATGAAAATTGGTGTACATCTCCTGTCATATGCTTTGAACCTCCACTGTCAAGATACCAATGGTTTGATGTGGATTTCAAGCATACCTACAAAAAACAAATTATTTCTTGTTAGGTACCCAAGTGGCCTTGGGTCCTTCATAGTTAGTTCCCTTTTTCACCCATGCATAGTGTCCACTAGCCATACTGAAATTTCTAATATAGCATGCATTAGGTGTGTGTCCAACAATACCACAGTAAAAACAGTTTGGGACAAATTTGCTCTTGTATCTAGGAATTTGTTTTCTTTTAGATACATTAGGCTTTTTCTTTTGATGATTATGAACAACTTGCTTATTTTCTACTATCTTGGGATTGGAACTATTACTAGCCTTTACAAAAACAGTGGGATTGTTACTTGGTTTCTTAGTATTCACATAACCAAGACCTCTTTTATCATTTGGATAACGTTGTTGGCTTAGTAATCCTTCCAATCCTATTTTTCCTTTTTCATATCGTTCAATGACTCTTTTCAATTGAACAATTTGAAAGACATTTGATTCACACTTGGTGCATGCAAATTTTTCCTTTTCTTTTATAAAATTCTGTTTTTGAAGATCAAAATCTTTAGTCATGGTGTCAATTTTTTCGTGACAAATTAGAAGTTCTTTTTCTTGGCTTGACACCTTTTTGTATAAACTTTTGCATTCTTTCAAGAGTTCATCAATGGCACCTTGAACATCATCATCAAAAAGATTAAATTCATTACTAACCTCTTCTTCGTCGTCGGAGTGATGCGATGCCATTAAGGATAAATTTGCACATTCGTCGCTTTCCGATTCCGATGTACTACTCATATTATTATCTTCCCATGCTATGTAGGATTTCTTGTGTTTTGAGTCCTTTCTTTTGACTCCGTTTTTCTTTGGGAGATTTGGACAGTTTGGCTTGATATGTCCTTGCTTTCCACATTCATAACATGAGACATCTTGTGTTGATATGGAGGCTTCTCTTTTCTTGAAGTGCTTTCTCTTATTTGCATGAGATCCGCCCTTGTCATTTCTGCCAAAAAACTTCCCAAGTCTTTTAACACGAAGCATGAAATTTTCATCTTCTTCCGGATTGTCTTCTTTTACTACTTCCTTTGAATCAATTTTTAAAGCAATGTTTTTGGATTTCTTTTCTAGATTCTCATGTTTTTCAAGTCTACCGAGTACTGTTTCGTATTCTTGAAGTTTGCCAAATAATGTAGCGGAAGTCATTGCGGAGAGACTCTTCTTTTCCGAGATTGCCGTTACCTTTGGTTGCCATTCCCTAGTCAATGATATAAGGACTTTCAAGTTGATTTCATCATTTGTTAAGGTTTTACCAAGAGAACTTAAGTGATTTGTTAAGTGGATGAATCTCTTTTGTAGGTCGAGAATGGTTTCTCCGGGCTGCATTCGGAATAACTCGTATTCTTGACTTAAAGTATTCAGCCTTGATCTCTTAACTTCAACGGTTCCTTCATGTGTTTATACCAAGGTGTCCCATATTTCTTTCGCCGATTTACATGCAGATACACGAAAGAACTCATCCATGCATAATGCAGCTTGAAGTAGATTTACGACCTTTTTATCATAGAGGACTTTTTTCTTGTCGTCATCATCCCATGCAGTTTTGGGTTTAGCCGTGCCGACACCGTTGATAACTGTTATAGGAATGAATGGACCATTTTCTACGGCATCCCAGATTTCTTCTCCTTGTGATTCTAGATGCGCCCTCATGCGTATTTTCCAAAAATCAAAGTATTCGCCACAAAATAGAGGAGGCTTGTTGTTACTACCACCATCTCTGAAAATGGGTTGTTGACTTGCGGAAGTCATTCTGGATCTCTAGGATCAGGTTACCTATAACCTTCTCTGATACCAATTGTAAGTTTAAGATTGCGCCGAAGAGGGGGGTGAATTAGGTGGTGGTCGATTTTTGATTTATTTTACACTTTCTGGTTTTGTTTTAGTGCTATGGAAAACGGTAAAGTGCAGAAAGTAAAGAGACACAGATTTATCCTGGTTCCTTCCACACCCCGGAAGTACGTCCAGTCCCCTTGCAAACACGCAAGAGATTTCACTATTTTGTTAGAACTTTTACAAGACTCTTCCTAGTCTTATCAACTAAAGACACTAACAAATACCAAGAACACCCTCTTGGATTTCCAATAAGTCTCTTGAGAACAATCCTCTCAAAAGATACCTCTTGTTTCCAACAATGGACAACAAGGTACAAAAGTATTCTAATACTTAATTCCAACAATCCTGGAAATAAGTTACACTTAGTATAATTCTATGAAATATGATTTCTTGAAAGATGTTGATCACATAGAGTGACTTCAATGAAGTTTCTTCTTTCTTCTCTTGTAAGCAATTCAAACTGTAACACAATGGTTAGAAAATGCTCAAAGATTTATGTTCTTATATGTGTGAAAGTGCAGAAAATCTTTGTTCTTAAAAATAAGAAATATGAAGTTTGAATATTTTACAAAGTTCAGAATTATTGCATGAGAGAAGAGTTGTTTTATAATTTGAAAGATTTAGTATTTAAAGTAATCAAGATACCTTTCCAAATGGATACCACTTTTCTGTTTGTAAAACTTGAGAGGATGCAATGTATGACCATGAATCCATTGGAGAAAAGGTGTGAAGGATATCTTGAATCAAGTTTAGATTTTTCAAAAATTACAACGTGTAAATCGATTAGCATTAGATGTAAATCGATTGCACGGGTTTGTAACGTTCTTGTTTTCAAAATTTTTGAAGTGTAAATCGATTTACATGATGTGTTAATTGATTTACTAGTTAAAAAATTAACTCAGTTCAGTAATCAATCGATTTACACTCCATGTAAATCGATTGCTGCCAGGGGAAATCAGTTTTAAAAAAAAACATGTGTAAATCGATTTACATGATGTGTTAATCGATTTACATTAGTGAAAAACTTAGAATTTGCTTTAAACTTTAAGTGAAGTGTTGTGGCAAGTGTGTATATCATTTTTGAGCATTTCTAATCAATTTAGTTTAAATGAGAATTGATATACTTGTTTGCTTGCCATGATCCTTGAAGCTTAGAGTGAATGATGCTTTAAGCTAATTCCACTTCTTTTCCTTCTTGCCATAGTGCTTGTTTGTCTTTCATCAAAACTAAAGATGAGTTGAGGCTTGAGATTACAGATCTTTAGGTCAATTACGCTTTGGAGGTAAGTCAAGAAGATCATGTCGTCAAAAGATTAGTTGTCTTGGAGGATATAGTGCTGGTGTAATTGTGAAAGCATGTGTTGGAAACATTGTTGAGTAGTGATTACATGAATGGTGTGTTTCGTTGTATGTTTGTTGTAACGCAGTGGGAGATCCGACTTAGGTGTTTTGCATTTGATCGCAATTGTTGCGGATAGCAAGAGTCTCCACCGACTTTTCTTTTATCCAATAAGGAAAGGTTGAAAAGAACAGAAAAGAACTTTCGAGATTATTTCTTGAGTTCAGGGGGTAGGTTATGAAAAGGGAAGGTGTTAGCACCCTTTTCATCCGTAGTTATCTACGGGCTCTTAGTTGCTTGTTATATCAATTGCTTTTGTTTGAAAATGTTCTTTGTGTTGGTTTTTTGAAAGTATTTATGAAAAGCGCCTTCGTTTAGGCAAACTTCGTAATGATTCTTGTATTTATAAGAATGTATACAAAGAGTTGGACTTTTGAAAAAAAATTATGTTTTGAAAGTGTTTAGTGTGTGTTTGGAAAAGATGTTTATTTTGAAAATGAGTAAGCAACTAAGAACGTTTCTACCTACTCAAAAGTCTTTATTCTTCTCCTCCTCCCTTAAATGTTAATATCTTACCATTGATTGATAAGAAGCTTTATCTTTGGATGTAAAAGGGACGGGTGTGGGTCATTGTATAGTCATGATAGCAATGTTGTGAGATGTATTAGCATTTCTCTTAAGGGACTAAGATCATTTGTAAGGCAACATTCATAGCGTCATCGAGGGACTATGATCTTGTATTTCGATTGTTTTTGCTAAGACATCTCACATGCATAATGTGATCGGTGGAAATAGAACTGACTGTTTTTAGCTGGTTTCTCGAAATGTCGCGGTAAGCAAGAGTCGCCACCGTCTTTTATGTTCTCCAACATGGAAAGGACAAAAGCACAGCAAAATTCCTTATTGAGAATGTCTCTCGGTTCGGGAGGTAGATTTATAGAAAGGGAAGGTGTTAGCACCCTTTCTATCCATGGTTATCCATGGGATCTTAGGTACTTGCTCTTATGTTTTCAAAATGTTTGCTTTTCAAAATGTGAGTGGGTTTGAAAAAGTTTCATTGAAAGATTTCTGAGTGACTCTTGTATCTGTCCTCAAGAGTGTTTGAAAAATTTGTTTTGAAAACTTTTGAAAGTGTCAGTGTGAAAAGATTTTTGATTTGTTTTTGAAGAGAGCAAGTACCCATGAGTCATCTACCTACCCTAAGGAATTAGGCTGTGTAAGAGTCCTTAAGGTAGTTACATCCCACCATTGAGAGGTAGGTAGCACCACCGTTGGAGGTGTTCGGGTCAATTCGATTTTAGGGACAGTGTGGTCACCGAAGCAATAGTAGGACACCTTAGAAGTAACCCTAATGTCCTAGATCCTTTTTAATCTGAGGCAACCGTTTCGAGGCAACTGGATCTTAGACATAAGGGCGACCGCTAAAACACCCTATACTTGACGACCACTTTCGAAGGCAACGAGTGAGGCGTACCCTAGAAGTGGCATGTGCATTGTGTGTTGTTTTCATGTTAACATTTATCTTGGATCATGCAATTGTAAGCTACGAGTTGTTTTTAATTATCATACATTCTTTCATGCAATTTTAGCAGTTAGGAGTGCGGAAAATAAAATACGGAAAGGTAAAAGCTACGCTATTACAAGGCGCGGGTCTATACATCGCCAAAAAACAAAGACCCATTTTTGATAAAGATGCGGAAAGTAAAAAAGCAATAAACCTAATTACTATTACATTCCGAAAACAGTTACATAATAATCAAATAAGAGAAATAACGTGCGAAAGAATTAAAATCAAGACGTCCTAGGGTTTTTGACCCTTTAGAGAAATTAAGAGCTTTTTTGTCCTTTGCTTGAAATTAAATTAAAATTAAACCTAATGCTAATTTAATTAATTATTTACACGAAAGATATTTTTTATGTTTTTTTGTATTTAATGAAAATAAAGAAATTAAAATCAAAAGAAAAACCCTAGTTCTAAGTTTATTTTAATTATTAATGAAAATGTTAAAGTTAACCTAATTTAAGCTAATTAATTAATTTACATTTATATGTACAAAAATAATAACTAATAAATAGTAATAATGATGATTAAAAAAAAGTCAAAACCTAATTCTATGCAATTTTTATTTATTAAGAAAAAAGATTAAAATTAAAACCTAAATTAAACTAAGTTAATTGTTGATATTTATTTACAAAAACAGGTTAATGGTGTAATTAATAAATAATAAAATATTTACAATTTTGAGTTTCTGATTTTTATTGGGAAAAAATTAATTTGTGGTGAATTAAGAAAAATAGTTAAAACAATTAAAAGTATTAAAAAGAAAATAAAATAAAATTTATATATGCAAACCAAATGGGGTGTGATGGCCCAAAGTGGAGGTAAAATTGAAGCAATTCTGGCCCAAGAAGACCAAGCCTTGTTGACTTTTCCTGATCATGTGCGTGCTGTTTGACTGGGGAGTACCATGCTCCATATCTCCTGGCCACTGGATTGGAAGCTGAGAGACACCTGGCTAGCTGATGCATGAGGCCTATGGTGAACCATTTGAGAGGCGCTGCATTGGAATGTTTTAAGAAAAATATGAAGAAATATATGGGGGGACCTGGGAATCGAACCCAGGTCCTAGTATTTGCCAGCCACGTCTCCCACCATCTGAGCCATGATGCGCGTTTGTAAACCTAATAACCAACAAAGATAATATATGAAAAGTAAACGCTATGCTGGGAACACAAAAAGCGCGCCACTCATTTGAATGCACCATTCACGTCCTTCCACGTACTGTCTTCTTCCTTTGGCCTGAAACAAAAACAAGCAAATAGCGGGGGTTTTAAACCCCCACAAAACAAAAGTCCCAATAATAGCGATTAGAGCTATGGATTATATAAAAAGAGCGCGAGGATTCCATTCAACTCGTGTGGAGCTTCTGATTTTAACTGTATATGTCTCAAGGCCTGATTTTTCCTTAATAAGAAAGCCCTAATTTAAAAGCTTGGAAACCCTAAAACGTGTTAATGGCAAATCATGATTCAGAGCGTTATAATGCAATTAGATTATTCCATTAGCTTCAGAATGTTCCTAACAACACAAACCAATCAATAAAAATGGTTAAAAACGCATGAATGATGATATGTAATTCTGGAAAATAATGCAAACTGTAGGGCTTGTTCTTGCGCGTTCTTTGAGCTTTAGGACTCGTTCTTGATTGCAATGCGTTCAGGAAACTCCCAGCAAGGTGTTGGAAATACGAAAAGGGTTTGAATTTGCTTGGAGTATTGATTTCAGTTTTCCAATATTTCTTGAATTTTTGCAACTTGGTTATATGGTTTCAGCAACAATTGTGCGTGTCCTGGAGTAGGGTTTCACTCAGCATATGTATGTGAAGAGAATTAGTTTAAAATTAAGCCCAACAATCCATTGCATTCAAGTTTGCATATGTGATTGGCAATCAAATCTTTTTTCAATCTTTTCTTTCATGAAACCTTGCCAATCATGGATATTTTGCCTTGTTGATTGAGAAACGAGTTTGCCAGCTTGCCCTGATCTGATTTGCTTCACAAAAGATCCAAAAAACATATCTTTTTAATTTTCCTATAATTAAAATCAATTAAATGAATTAATATTAATAAAAATTCAATTAATTAATTAAAAATAAGAAAATAAATTATTTTAAGTTCAATGGGTCGTGCATAGGCTTTGGGTAAATATTCAAGAAAGAATTTGAGGCCCATTAGCCAAAATGAAGAGTTTTAGGCAAAGTTGACTTTTGAAAGTTCCCAAAAATTTCTCAACTTCTCCAATGCATATCTTGCTCAATTTTGAAGCTATGAACATGTTCTTGGACATTTTGGAAAGGTCTTGACGTCCTCTAACCAATGCCTTTGATCCCATGTCATTTTGATTCACCAATCTCAAGTTATGGTCTTTGACTTAAAAAAGTGCTTTCTATCCTAGCCATGTTTTGGCAAGGGAGCAGTGATCACATTGGGAGCCTCGGGCGCCTCGAACTGGACCTCCTTTGCGTCGATTAGATCCTGAACCTTGTTCTTCAAAGTCCAACAATCCTCTGTAGCATGCCCCAGGCTGTCAGAATGATAAGCGCAACGGACGTTGGAGTTATACCTTGAAGGTGTCCTGTTGGGATTCTTAGGAGGGTCCCTTAGAGTTACCAAGTTGGTCTCCAGCAACTGTGGCAATATCTGGGCCAAGGTCATGCTGAGGGGAGTGAATTGCCTTTTAGGTCTCTCTTCCCTTTGTTGGTTGCGATATTGAGGAGCACAGGCCAGTTTTGAAATAACCACCGCGTTGACAGCTTGGCGGTGTTCAGCACTGGATTCTTTCTTGAATGGCTTCTTCTCATTGTTCGAGGAGTCACCCTTTGGTATCTTCCCAGAGTTGATACCGGCTTCTATTCTTTCCCCAGTCAAGATCAGATCTGTTAATCCGGCAGAATAATTCCCAATCAGATGGTTGAAGAACGGCCCAGACAGGGTCCCCAAGAACATGTCAACGAGTTCCCGGTCAATCAGAGGTGGTTGCACCCTTCAAGCAAGGTCTCTCCACTTTTGCGCATACTCCTTAAAACCTTCACCCGTCCCTAGTGACATACCCTGGAGTTGGGTACGCGTAGGAGCGAGGTCGGCATTATACTGATACTGCTTATAGAACGAAGTAGCCAAGTCCTCCCAGCTACGAATGCTGGCTCCATCCAGCTGATAGAACCATTCGAGTTGAGTCCCTAAAAGACTTTCTTGGAAGAAATGGATCCATAACTTCTTGTCAGTTGTATAAGGTTGGATCTTCCTTGCATAAGACCTCAGATGCAGCTTAGGACATGAAGCTCCATCATATTTTGCAAAGGCAGGTGCCTTGAACTTGTGCGGGATCACCACCCCAGAGGATAGACCTAGATCTTCGAAGTCCAGGCCGGGCACTTTCTGTATCTCCATAGCACTTAGCCGGTCCTCTAGCTGTTTGTACCGGTCCTCAGCAGGAGGGTACTGTTCATCATTGAAATCTGTCTCGCTATCGGAGACTACAGGACTAGGAACCTCTCTCCTTCGGGGACTGCCTTCCCCAACAGATGGAGTAGTCCGCTCAGCTTCATTCTGTAGTGTAATCCCAAATCTGCGTCTAGGGTTGAACAAAACAGTCCTCTTCTTCTTTTTTTTCAAAAGCAGAGTCTTCAATTCCTGTTGTCCTTGGGCCAAGCTCATGACCAGCTCCTAGAACTGGGTGTTCTGGGCCTGGAGGGCCTTGATAGCTTGTTCATTGGATGATTCAGGATTCATGATGACTGCTGAAATAAACAGCGAAGAAGGTAAGTGACCTGTAAAAAGTGTACCTGTAATGCAATGATATGTATGTATGCATACGATGTTTTCAAGGGTCTCGCGGGGTAAACGGAGAAGCTTGTTAGAATTTGAATCCGGTGGCTTGATTGAAGGAACTGCATATTGCTGAGAGTCCTTCTTCAAGAGTCAAGGCTCACCATATCAAGTGGGTCATAGCCCCTGACTCAAGTTATCAACCTTGGCTAGAGGAAAATAAATCCCCTTTGCCCCTTGCTAGACATCATGACCTGCATCACAGACCCTTGAGATCCTTGAAATAGATTAGTCCGTATGTAGGATGTATACAATGGTATGATGTTATGCTATGCATGGAGTGATGTAAGTAGGCCCTGTAATGAGTCCCAATTAAGGACTGTAAACAAAACCTGCAAGAAACCCGTGTTGTTAGATAACAAGTATGCAAATAGTTCAAGTATGAAGGCACACAAGTCACACAAGACAGCCCTTAGAGTTCAGGCCGACATGAAGTTCAGGTACTACCCTCTTTCAGTTTCGTTGGTTAAGACCTGTCCTATCAAAAGTAACCGGGTTCTAGAGGATCCCAATATCACTGACTACCCTCAATCGGTCATAACTCCAGCGTCGCAATCTTTTCTTGTGGCCAGAACCATCGCGAGAGTTTAGCCTCAATGGGTGTAGCATACTGCTACTGTTCTATGGCCAAGTTGGGTCACATTAGGGTTCTAAGGTCGGTTGGTGCTTAATGACTCCTCAAAAGACCCATATTCTCCTCGTTGCAACACAAGGGATATCGGTACAGACCAAGGTGCCACACCAACGTAGCCACTGCTTCACCCGTGTCGGTCTACGCCAGACAGGTCCCTCACAGCTTATGCTACCTAAAAGGGTATCCCCAGATCCGGGTTAGGATCTATGAAACTCCGATGCAAATCCCACAAATATAAAGCAATCAAAGCAAAGCAATTGAAAACATAAGTATGATCTAATCCTAAGGTACACCTCACTTTTGTATTCCCCAGCAGAGTCGCCAGTTCTGTGACCGGTGGAAATAGAACTGACTGTTTTTTAGCTGGTTTCGCGAAATTTCGCGGAAGCAAGAGTCGCCACCGTCTTTTATTTTCTCCAACATGGAAAGGACAAAAGCACAGCAAAATTCCTTATGAGAATGTTTCTCGGTTCGGGAGGTAGATTTATAGAAAGGGAAGGTGTTAGCACCCCTTCTATCTGTGGTTATCCACGAGCTCTTAGGTACTTGCTCTTATGTATTCAAAATTTGTTTGCTTTTTAAATGTGTGTGGGTTTTGAAAAAAAGTTCGTTGGAAAACTTCTAGGTAACTCTTGTATCAGTCCTCAAGAGTGTATGAAGTATTGTTTGAAAACTTTTTGAAAGTGTAAGGTGTGAAAAGTATTTTGTTTGTTTTGAAAAGAGCAAGTACCCATGAGTCATCTACCTACTCTAAGGAATTAAGATGTGTAAGAGTCCTTTAGATAGTGCTATCCCACCATTGAGAGGTAGGTAGCACCATCGTTGGAGTTGTTCGGATCAATTCGATTTTAGGGACAGTGTGGTCACCGAAGCAATAGTAGGACACCTTAGAAGTAACCCTAATGTCCTAGATCCTTTTTAATCCGAGGCAACCGTTTCGAGGCAACTGGATCTTAGACATAAGAGCGACCGCTAAAACACCTTATACTTGAAGACCACGTTTCGAGGCAACCAGTGAGGCGTACCCTGGGAGTGGCATGTGCATGTGTGTTGTTTTTCAGTTAAGGTTATCTTGTACATGTTATTTGTGAGCTACGGATTGGTTTTATTTGTCATACATTCTTTCATGCATTGTTAACAGTTAGGAGTGCGGAAAATAAATTGTGGAAAGATAAATCTAACTATTACAAGGCGCGGGTCTATACATCGCCAAAAACAAAAACCCGTTTTGGAAAATAAAGTGCAAGAATTTAAAAGAAAGCGATAAAGTTCTAATTATTACACTTCCTGAGCAGATACAAAAATATAAAATATTGAATTAAAATAAACTGCGCGCGAAAGAATTGAATCAGGACGTCATGAGGGTTTTGACCCTTTTTTGAATAAGAATGATATTTGTCCTTTTTTTGTAATTAAATTAAAATTAAACCTAGTACTAATTAATTAATTTAATTTTCCTATAATTAAAATCAATTAAATGAATTAATATTAATAAAAATTCAATTAATTAATTAAAAATAAGAAAATAAATTATTTTAAGTTCAATGGGTCGTGCATAGTCTTTGGGTAAAGATTCAAGAAAGAATTTGAGGCCCATTAGCCAAAATGAAGAGTTTTAGGCAAAGTTGACTTTTGAAAGTTCCCAAAACTTTCTCAACTTCTCCAATGCATATCTTGCTCAATTTTGAAGCTATGAACATGTTCTTGGACATTTTGGAAAGGTCTTGAAGTCCTCTAACCAATTCCTTTGGTCCCATGTTATTTTGATTCACCAATCTCAAGTTATGGTCTTTGACTTAAAGTGCCTTTTTGTTGACTTTTGAAAATGACCTATAATGTAGAAATTGATAACTTTTTGCGAGAGCATTTCTTGGACTTGGAATGTGAATATGAATTGTAGGAAATGTCATCCCCTTCAAAATGAGCATTGGATGGGATTTTTTTGATGAACCATGAAAAAGTTATGCCCTGGTCAATTTGCAGTTGACTTTTCAGGTGTCCAAAAATAGAAACTTTTGCATCTTGATGATTTTTGAGCCATGCTTGAGGAATCATGATCAAGACTTGATCAAATGATGATTGTGGCTTCAAAATAGGATGTTGACCAAAATTTTTGACTTTTGACTGTCAATTGACCATTTTGCCCCTGCAGTTGACTGTGAAGCAATTAGGGTTTTGACTGTGCAACTTGATGCTGTGAGCCTTGAAACTTGACATATGGATGCTTGACAATGTATATAGGCATATGGGACTTGATTGGACCCTTGAAAACCTCAATTTCTTTGCAAGAACCAAAACCCTAATTTTGACTGTGTTAGGAGGCAATTGGACTGTGCAACCCTTGAGAGATTTTGAATCATTTGGAGATTGATCTTGGCAAATTTTGAAGAACATGGGAGGGAAAATTTTGGGGTACAACAGTTGCCCCTGTTCAATCTTCTTAGACCTGAGGATGTAGATTGGCTGGCGTGCCTTTCGTAATCCGAAGGTGGAAGACGATTGAACACTAGAGTGCCCTGAAATTTGCACACACATAGTAGAGTATCAGCAGCGTGATGACGGGAATGGGCTTACAGATGCCATTTGGAAAGATGACGGATAGAAGGATGGGCTTATAGATGCCATCTGGAGCTGTAACAAAATCTTGTCGGGAATGGGCTTAAGGATGCCATTTGGAGACTGTTGGTATGTGGATGGTCTTATAGATGCCATCTAAGTGTCGATCGCGTAAGAGATTCCTTAGCGAGAACTTGCGTACCTGAAAAAGAAAAATAATTACCTGGCCTGTTACAGGGGTTGATCTTCAAACTCTTTATGTGGATATGCCCTGGCTGGATACAGGTATCGAATCTCTAAACTCTTCATGTAGATATGCCCTGGCTAGATACAGGAATCGAATATGGAATTAGTCGTCAACAGATATGCCCTGGCTGGATACAGGAATCGAATCTTCAAACTCTTCAGACGTGCCCTGGCTGGATATAGGAATCGAGTCCGGAATTAGTCGTCAACAGATATGCCCTGGCTGGATACAGGAATCGAATCTTCAAACTCTTCAGACGTGCCCTGGCTGGATACAGGAATCGAATCTAGAATTAGTCGTCAACAGATATGCCCTGGCTGGATACAGGAATTGAATCTTCAAACTCTTCAGACGTGCCCTGGCTGGATACAGGAATCGAATCTGGAATTAGTCGTCAACAGATATGCCCTGGCTGGATACAGGAATCGAATCTTCAAACTCTTTAGACGTGCCCTGGCTGGATACAGGAATCGAATCTGGAATTAGTCGTCAACAGATATGCCCTGGCTGGATACAGGAATCGAATCTTCAAACTCTTCAGACGTGCCCTGGCTGGATACAGTAATCGAATCTGGAATTAGTCATCAACAGATATGCCCTGGCTGGATACAGGAATCGAATCTTCAAACTCTTCAGACGTGCCCTGGTTGGATACAGGAATCGAATCTGGAATTAGTCGTCAACAGATATGCCCTGGCTGGATACAGGAATCGAATCTTCAAACTCTTCAGACGTTCCCTAGCTGGATACAGGAATCGAATCTGGAATTAGTCGTCAACAGATATGCCCTGGCTGGATACAGGAATCGAATCTTCAAACTCTTCAGACGTGCCCTGGCTGGATACAGGAATCGAATCTGGAATTAGTCGTCAACAGATATGCCCTGGCTGGATACAGGAATCGAATCTTCAAACTCTTCAGACGTGCCCTGGCTGGATACAAGAATCAAATCTGGAATTGCGACAGTTGATAGTAATCATCTTTTGTATTTACCTTTGCCCTGAAAAGACAAAATGTTAGTTGTATGCAATGTATGAAATGCGTGATGTTCTCAAAATAAATGAGATCGTATATTCATGATGCGTATGTGCATGTTATAATGTATGAAGATGTGATGTTTATGACTGTATTTTTGTCTAAGAAAATAAATCCTTGACGGGTGCCGGGAAGTCAAATCCTGGGCTGATGTTGAGGAGTAGAGCTCTTTGTTTCCGCTGGGGCTGACGGTTGCGAGAATAAACCTGTAGGAGAAGATGACTCCGTTGAGGAATAAACTTTGCTGAAGAGATTACTCTGCGGGGAAATACTCTGTGGGAAGAGATACTTCGCTGAGGTTTCGATGATAACTCCGCTGGGGATTCCGTTGATAAGCTCTGTTGGAAGATTTGAACTCCGCTGGGGATAGGAAAAACTTCGCCGAGGACGATCTTTCCGTGGCAGTTGGCTGAGGATAACCCAGTTATATCCTGGTGGGGAACTAACCTTTGAATAAAACCGGGGAGACGTTCGTACCCTGCAGGTGATAAGCTTCCAGAATCTACTGGGGATGAGCTTTCTACTAGGGAGATAGATTCAACTTTCATGGGGAATCTTTTTGAGACTGTACTGGGGAAGTGGCTCCATTGGTTGTCTGGTATTCCACCGGGGAACAATCTTAGATCAAGATTGCCGGGGATGCTTGTTTAGGAACATCTGTATACTCCGCTGGGGAATATTGAGATTTTCTGGGGGATAATCCAACTTCCTTAAGGCTGACAGTAGACTAACTCTGCTTGAGGGGAGAGTATTGTTGACTTGCTGGAGATACTGTGCCTTTTAGGGCTGATTGGAGATCAACTGCTTGGGAAGAATTGTTGAATCTTGTCTTGCTCTGCAGGGAGTGAAGGTATCCTGATTACATTCTTCAGCCGAACTTACCTTGGTACCTTGGTGGACAGAGCAACTAGATCGCTTAGATGACTCATTATTGCCCCTGTTTCTGATGTCACCTGTAATTAGTCCTTTGTTTCGTATGCAAATATTTATGAGTTAACAGTTAGTGTCAAATTCATATATAAAAAATGAACATTGGACGTTCTTTGCAAAACAAAACAGAAAAAGGAAAATAATTGGCAATTTATCTGAATAGTGAATTTGTATTGATTTTGGAATTTGCCTGTAAATAGGCGTTTATGTACAAGAGGCTGACGTCCTGGTAAGAGAACGCCGCCGAACAACAGAGTTTATACAATTTTGTGAAAAGGAAAACAAAACAGCTATGTGAAAGGAATAATCCCACTGGGTTCCAACTCTGCTATCGCCTTTATGTCTTCAAGCGTCTCATCACTTGGCTGCTTAGTTGAAGATGAAGCTGACTGATCCATGTCGTCTGAACCTGATAGTTGATACCGGATTCTGGATGCAAGGTGATTCAATGAGACATAGTATTACACTTATCCCTAACTTTTGCCTGGACAGCCCTTTCGGGTTTTCAGTCCACCGGGATACCCATTTTTGCCCAAGCCGCCTTTTCAGGTTTTCGACTTGCCGGGTGTACAGATTTTTTTTCATTTTTCATCCCTTATTTTTGCCTAGGCGTGTCAACCTAGCGGGTCTTTTATTCATGCGTAGTATCTTTTTACTATGTCTGCATTGGCGGGGTGAGGAAGGTCGTCACCATTCATGGTGGTTAGAATCATAGCTCCTCCTGAGAAGATATGTTTAACCACAAATGGCCCTTCGTACGTAGGGGTCCATTTTCCCCTGGGATCACTTTGAGGAAGGATGATGCGCTTGATTACCAGGTCCCCAACTTGATATTCTTGTCGTCTGACATTCTTGTTAAATGCCCTGATCATCCGTTTTTGGTACGTTTGACCATGACAAATAGCAGTGAGTCTCTTTTCGTCAATTAGGTTCAACTGATCAAGTCGAGTCTGGATCCAGTCATCTTCGCTCAATCCTGCATCCTTCATTATCCGGAGAGAGGGTATCTGGACTTCAATTGGCAAGAGTGCCTCCATGCCATAAACCAAGGAAAAGGGAGTTGCCCCGGTTGACGTTCTTGCTGAGGTACGGTACCCATGAAGAGCAAACGGTAACATTTCGTGCCAATCTTTATAGGTCACTGTCATCTTCTGCGCAATCTTTTTGATGTTCTTATTAGCTGCTTCTACAGCCCCATTCATCTTTGGCCGATAAGGAGAAGAGTTATGGTGCTGTATCTTGAATTGCTCGCAGAGCTCAGTGATCATCTTGTTATTAAGATTGGTACCATTGTCCGTAATGATCCTTTCCGGGACGCCGTACCGACAGATCAGGTTGTGTCGAATGAACCGTGCCACGAGGTTCTGGGTTACAGTAGCGTAGGAAGCTGCTTCAACCCACTTCGTGAAATAATCAATCGCTACAAGGATGAAGCGATGCCCGTTGGATGCTGTAGGTCTGATCTCGCCGATCATATCAATGCCCCACATTGCAAAAGGCCAAGGTGCAGTCAAGACATTCAGAGGAACTGGAGGAACGTGCACCTTATCTGCATAAATCTGGCACTTATGACATGTCCGAGAATGTTGGTAACAGTCGGCTTCCATTGTGGACCAGAAATATCCTGCCCGAAGGATTTTCTTCGCCATGGTGTGTCCACTGGAATGCGTTCCGAAGGTACCTTCATGCAGCTCTGCCATGATCCTTTCTGCTTCAGTCTTATCCACACAATGCAGTAAGGTTGAATCATGGTTTCACTTGTATAGAATGCCGTTGCTGAGGAAGAACTTTGCAGCGAACCTTCTCAGGAATTTCTTGTCATTGACAGATGCACCCTCGGGGTATTCTTGAGCTTCAAGATACCTCTTCACCTCATGATACCAAGGTTTTTCAGTTACCATCTCAGTCTCAAGATCACAGCAATATGCAGGTTCGTCCAATTTCCAAATGATGATCCGGGGAGCTTCGTTATCCCATTTGACTTTGAACATAGAAGACATCATAGCCAGCGCGTCCGCCAACTGATTCTCCTCTCTTGGGAAGTGTTCAAAAGTTATCTCCGTGAAATGAGGGATCAACGTCAACACACACTCTTTGTAAGGAATAAGATTTGGGTGTTTCGTATCCCACTCACCTTTGATCTGATTGATTACGAGAGCGGAATATCCGAAGACACTCAGAAACTTGATCCTTAAGTCAATTGCAGCTTGCAGACCCATGATGCACGCCTCATACTCTGCCATATTGTTGGTGCAGTTGAAACATAGACGGGCAGTAAGTGGAGTATGAGTGCCTTTTGGGGATATGATCACAGCACCGATACCGTTACCCAAAGCGTTCGAGGCTCCGTCAAAGTGCATAGACCATCGGGATCCTTCCTCAGGTCCTTCATTCGGTCCAGGTACTTCACGATCAGTTACTACCATGATGTTCTCGTCAGGAAATTCAAAGTTCATTGACTGGTAGTCGTCCACTGCCTGGTGTGCCAAATGGTCTGCCAATACACTCCCTTTGATTGCTTTCTGAGTCGTGTACTGGATGTCGTATTCTGTCAAGATCATCTGCCATCTCGCTATTCTTCCGGACAAGGCGGGCTTTTCGAATATGTACTTTATTAGATCCATTTTTGAAATCAACAGAGTAGTGTGAGTTAACATATACTGTCTCAACCGGCGAGCAGCCCATACCAAAGCGCAGCAAGTTTTCTCGAGCAGTGAGTATCGGGTCTCACAGTCGGTAAACTTTTTGCTAAGGTAATAAATGGCGTGCTCTTTTCGGCCAGACTCGTCATGCTGCCCCAGCACACACCCCATTGAGCTGTCAAGTACTGTCAAGTATAGTATTAGAGGTCTCCCTTCAACCGATGGCATAAGAATGGGTGGTTCTTGGAGATACTCTTTGATTTTGTCGAAAGCGGCCTGGCATTCATCATTCCAATGTACTACTTGATCTTTCTTCAGTAGCTTGAAGATTGGTTCACAGGTAGCAGTTAGATGTGAGATGAATCAAGAAATGTAATTCAGACGTCCTAGAAAGCCTCTGACTTCTTTCTCTGTCTTGGGAACTGGCATCTCTTGTATGGCTTTAACCTTGGCAGGGTCCACTTGAATACCTTGGTCGCTTACGACGAAGCCTAGCAACTTTCCAGATCTTACCCCAAAGGTGCACTTGTTTGGGTTCAATCTCAGCTTGTACAACTTCAGACGGTCAAACAGCTTCTGTAGATGGTCAAGGTGTTCCTCCTCAGTTTGAGACCTTGCAATCATATCATCGATGTATACTTCTATCTCATGATGGATCATGTCATGAAATAAAGCAACCATGGCACGTTGGTAGGTTGCCCCAGCATTTTTCAACCCGAACGACATGACCTTGTAGCAGAAGGTGCCCCACTGAGTAACAAAGGTAGTCTTTTCCATATCTTCAGGAGCCATCTTGATTTGGTTATATCCGGAGAAACCATCCATGAAGGAGAACACCTTGTGCTGAGCAGTATTGTCAACCAGAACGTCGATGTGAGGCAGAGGGAAATCATCCTTGGGGCTCGCCCTGTTCAAATCCTTGTAATCAACACACATTCTGACCTTACCATCTTTCTTCGGCACCGGAACCACATTGGCACCCACTGAGGGTAAGAAGTTACTGCTAGAAACCCGACATCAAATTGTTTCATCACTTCATCCTTTATTTTCTCGGATATCTCTGGACGCATACGATGGACCTTCTGTTTTACCGGAGGACAGTCTTCCTTGGTAGGCAGGTGATGAACCACAATGTCGGTATCCAACCCAGGCATGTCTTCGTAATACCAGGCAAAGATTTCCATATAATCATGCAACATCTAAATCAACCGTTGTTTCACGCTGAGCTCCAGATTGGCACCAATCTTAACTTCCTTTCTATCTGTCTCAGTACCCAGATTTACCGTTTCCACTAGCTCTTCATGTGGCTGAATGGCCCTCTCTTCCTGGAGTAACAGTCTTGCAAGCTCACCAGGCACTTCGCAATCATCTTCACCTTCGTCTTCGGCTAAGTTGATCGGATTTTCGAAGTCATAACTGGCGGTAGCAGAGTCGTTACCAGTGAGATCCTGAGTGGATTGAAACCTGTATAGGTGAGTGTGTGTAAATATAGCTGTTTTGTAATATATAAAGAAAGAAAGGGAGCACAAGATTTGAAATGCGAAAAACGTCCAATGTTTTTATTCATGATATATGGAAATGACAAGTAATAAGCCCTCACAAATGAAGCCAACGGTGCCCCGGGTAAGACACCGGGCCATAAAGTTTCAAATTATTGTTCGTTACAAATTTAAAAACAAAGGAAGTCATTACTGAGTAACAAAAGTAACAGGTATGTAGTCTTTAGCAGTCCAATTGTTCAGTCCACCGTCGGTCGTCGGGTAGATCCAGCTGTCAAATTCAGATTCCTCCGCATCGCCTTCAATAGCATTCACTCCTGGGTTGGTGATGAATACAGGAGGTCTTCCAATCCTTGCTTTACGTACAGCCCTCTGAGCCTCTGCAGTGAAACCCAGCCCAAACTTGTCAGTTTTTGGAGTAAAATCAGGGAGCCTGCCCCAGTTTGCACATTCACCTTTCTTAATCACAGCCGGGGCGTCCTTCAAGGAAGCCATCTTCAAGGGAGAGTCTTCTTCAATCACTGTCTCTGTTGACGCCAATGTTGGAGGCACCTCTTCAAAGTATTGAAAGGGGGTCTCAATGAACTCCCCGTCCATCTCTATATACCGAAACGAGTTAAGATGACTAACCATGTATTCCTCCTCCCCATGCACTGTAACTATCTTCCCTTTGACCGGGTACTTGAGCTTTTGATGTAGAGTGGAGGTCACAGCTCCAGCCTTGTGGATCCATGGACGACCCAGAAAACAGGAATAGGATGGTCGGATGTCCATCACATAGAACGTTGAATCAAAGACTTGAGAACCAACCCGGATCGGAATATCCACTTCACCATGTACCATCCTCTTCGACCCGTCAAAGGCCCGGACAATAATGTTACTAGGCTTCAACTCCAGACCCTCACAATCCAACTTGTCTAAGGCCTTTTTGGGCAATACGTTCAGTGAAGAACCGGTGTCTACCAACACGTGGGCGAGAGTAGTGCCCCTGCATTCAATGGAGACATGCAGGGCATCATTATGGTTCTTTCCCTTAGCGGTCAGATCAGCATCAGAGAAACCCAACCCATTGTCAGCGGTCAAGTTGGCCACACAATCAGTAAATTGATCCGCAGACGTTTCTTGTGGCACATGGGCCGTCTTTAGGAAGGAAATTAGGGCCTTGGCATGGGCCTATGAGCATAACAACAATGATAGGATGGAGATCTTAGAGGGGGTATGCCCCAGCTGCTCAACGACATTGAAATCACTTTTCTTGATAATCTTGAGAATTTCCTCCATCTCTTGCTGGGAGGCTTCAACACTAACAGTCTTTGGTGCCTCCATCTGGGCAGGCATATCAGCAATCCCTTTGCCCCGAGTGTCAGATGACTCGACAGCAGGGGTAGAAACTTGGTCAGGAGGGGAAACAGGCACACTGGCAGGTGTGATAACAAGAGGCCTCTAAACAGCAGGAGGTGCAATATCAGGCGAGAAGAGCCTGCCACTGCGAGTAACTTTAGCAGGACCGGTGATGTTACTGATGCCAGTACTAGTGTTGAACTCCTGCTTTACTCCGAGCACATACACATCTGCCCCATAGTGCCATGGGACAGCCTTGTCAGATTTATAGGGGAGGGGCCCCGGAACAGTAATGATGATGGGTGCAACAGACGTGATTTTGACTGGCTTCCTCGGGGGAGCCTTGGTAGGATTGTTGAAAATGGTGACAACGGATACTTCTTCAGTAGGAACAATAGGAACAACGGTCTTCTTGAACAAGATCTCTTTGCTATCCATCAGGTTTTGGATGCCTGACTTCAGCAACGGACAACCAGTAGGTGAAACAGCACATAGAAGGCAACCCTTGCTACAACCCGGAAATAAACCGGCTAGCAACAGGTTCCTCTTGACAGTCAGTAAAGGAGTAATAATCTCATCTACAGAGTCTACATATAGATCTTCCTCAATAGCATTTACTCCATGCTGGGGCATAGGAGCAGTCACCATGTTGGGCCTCTCGGGCGCCTCGAACTGTATCTCCTTCGCATCAATAAGGTCTTGAACTTTATTCCTTAGGGCCCAACAATCATCAGTAGAATGCCCCGAGCTATCAGAGTGATAAGCACAGCGGGCGTTGGGATTGTACTTCGGAGAGGTTGTGTTTACCACCTTCGGAGCTTCTCTGACAGTTACCAAGTTGGTTGATAGAAGTTGCGGCAAGATATGAGACAAGGTCATACTAAGCCGAGTGTATTCTCTTCTGGGTCTCTCACCCCTTGGTTGGTTAGGTTGCCGAGGAGCGACAGCAGGCTTTGAAATCACCACCGCGTTGACAGCTTGACGGCGTTCTGGATTATTTTGCCTCCTGGGACCATACACAACACTGGCTTCTTTCTTGAAAGGCTTCTTTTCAGAACTTGAGGACGCACCTTTCTGTATCTTCCTCGATTTCATACCATCTTCTATCCTCTCACCAATCCGAATGAGGTCTATAAACCCTGCAGAAGAATTGCCAATCAGGTGGTTGAAGAACGGCCCAGACAGGGTCCCCAAGAACATGTCCACGAGTTCACGGTCGGTCAACGGTGGCTGCACCCTGCTAGCCAAGTCCCTCCATTTTTGCGCGTACTCTTTAAAACCTTCTCCCGATCCTAGCGACATACCCTGGAGTTGGGTACATGTAGGAGCGAGGTCGGCATTGTACTGATACTGCTTATAAAAAGCAGTAGCCATGTCCTCCCAGTTTCAAATAATGGCTCCATCCAGATGATAGAACCACTCGAGTTGAGCCCCTGAAAGGCTATCATGGAAGAAATGGATCCATAAGTTCTTGTCCACAGTATACGGTTGGATCTTCCGCACATAAGATCTGAGATGTAGCTTAGGGCAGGAAGCCCCGTCATACTTCGCAAAAGAGGGTGCCTTGAACTTGTGCGGGATCACCACCCCAGAAGATAAACCCAGATCTCCAAAATCCAACCCAGGCACCTGTTGAATTTCCATGGCACTCAGACGATCCTCTAACTGCTTGTACCTGTCTTCAGCGGGAGGGTACTGCTCATCGTTGAAATCTGTCTCGTTGTCAGAGACCACAGGACTAGGAACCCTTCCCCCTTGGGGACTGCCTTTCCCTACAGAAGAAGCAGCTTGATCAGCCTCATTCTGTAGTGTATTGCCAAACCTCCGTCCAGTGTTGAATAGTACAGTTCTCTTCTTCTTCTTCTTGACCAGCAGAGCCTTCAATTCCTCTTGACCTTGGGCTAAACTCATGATCAACTCTTGGAACTGGGCGTTTTGGGCCTGGAGGGCCTTGATGGATTGCTCAGTAGATGATTCAGGATTCATGATGGCTGCTGAAATAAACAGCGAAGAACATTAAGAAACTTGAAAAGAAGAGTACCTGTGATGCACATGATGAATGGAATGCGTATGATTTATGTTTTCAAAGACAATCGGGATTCAACTTTGTAAACAAAAAGGAACACACTTTATTAGATTCAACTTTGAAATTTAAATTGTTCAACAGATTGCCCTTAGGCGTTACATAAAAATGGAAATACTGAAAAGGGAAATAAAAACTGTAAAACAACATCCAAAGCTTATCAGTGATCCCAGGGTCTCTTTTTCTCAGCACATATGTAGACATTCAAAGCTCGCTCATTCTCCAATTGCTTTGTCAGCTTCTGGATTTTCAATTCCTGCTCGTTGAACTTTTCCCGATAAGAATCCCGTTCTTCTTGTAGTTGCGCCCAAGACCTCTTTAGTGTATCAACATCAGTAGGTATCTGAGGAGGGAGAACAGTTGGAGGAACCCCGTCTCTATCAGGATATTCAAGAATGATGGGTCTGACAGCTTCGTATGGCATACCTAACTTCTGAGCACGGATGCGGACCCATCTGTAGTAGGATTCCATAGGTAGAGAAGTCTTTGGTCCTAACTCATGTGTGTCAGCTTTGTGAATTCTGTCCCAAGCCTTGATGAATCTACGATGCAGCTCGTCACTATCTACATGAAACTCAAAGATGATGTGAGGCACCAACATCTCATGAGGCCCTGCTCTTATGGCTCTTCCAAACTGACGGAGAGCTAGACATGGATTATAAGAGATCCCTCCTTGGGTACCAATCAAAGGAACATTAGGATATTCTCCATAACAATCAATAACAGCTACCTCATCCAAACCTTTGAGAGTCCAAATGATGTCATTATCAGTGAGAGACATTAACCTATGAGCCCAGCCTCTTCCTTCTTTGTTCTTCAGCACGAACTTAGGGAGGTGCGAAATAAACCACCTCACTAACAAAGGAATACAACACCACAGAGTTCCTCGTCTTCGGGCAGTACGAGGATAGAGTTGTTGCAGGATATCACCCAAGAGAGTGGGCACCGGATTCCGAGATATGAAGATCATTATGGAATTGACACTAACAAAGTTATCGGGATTTGGAAATAGAACCAGGCCATAGATTAAGAGAGCCAGAGTGTCTTCATACGCCCTGAAGTCTAAGTCATTCCAGAAACGGTTAGCTTTACTGATCAGAAACTTGGCCAAGAAACCCTTAACTCTGCTTCTAGTCACCCAGTTGTCCATTACCTCCTTGGTGGTCAAAGGGAGGGATGCAACAATCTCCTCAAGCCTAAGAGTCTTTTCCCAAGCAGTGAAGGGAGTCTGATCCAAGATAGGGATACCAAGCAAATCAGAGAATTCTTCCAGGGTAGGGACCAGCTGGAAGTCTTGAAAGGTGAAGCAATTATACAAGGGATCATAAAACTGGGTCAAGACACTCATCAGTTGTTGGTCCCACTTTGCAGTGACTAAACCGAGAAGAGAACCATGCCTCTGGATGAAAGAAGTGGTGTTTGGAATTCTGCTAACCAATTCTTCAAGCAACTCAGGTGGGTGAACAAAATTAAACAGGATAGTGTTCCTTCGCACAGGCATCATGATGTCCTACAAAACAGAGCAAAGGTGAAACCCTCTTGTCTTTGAAATAGGTCAGTCTTTATGCAGGATGCATGCAATGTCTATGATGGTATGATGTCATGATAAAGCACATCACAAGTATTCACAAAGGCAAACATGATAAGGCACACAAGTCACACAAGATAGCCTTTAGAGTTTAGGCCAGCATGAAGTTCAAGTACTACCCTCTTTCAGTTTATTGGTTAAGACCTGTCCTATCAAAAGTAACCGGGTTCTAGAGGATCCCAATATCACTGACTACCCTCAATCGGTCATAAATCTAGCGTCGCAATCTTTTCTTGCGGCCAGAACCATCGCGAGAGTTTAGCCTCAATGGGTGTAACATACTGCTACTGTTCTATGGCCAAGTTGGGTCAAATTAGGGTTCTAAGGTCGGTTGGTGCTTAATGACTCCTCAGAAGACCCATATTCTCCTCGTTGCAACACAAGGGATATCGGTACAGACCAAGGTGCCACACCAACGTAGCCACTGCTTCACCCGTGTCGGTCTACGCTGGACAAGTCCCTCACAGCTTATGCTACCTAAAAGGGTATCCCCAGATCCGGGTTAGGATCTATAAAACTCCAAGACAATGCCCACTATAATAAAGCAAACAAAACATTCAATTGAAAACATAAGTATGATCTATCCTAAGGTACACCTCACTTTAAATTCCCCAGCAGAGTCGCCAGTTCTGTGATCGGTGGAAATATAACTGACTGTTTTTAGCTGGTTTCGCGAAATGTCGCGGTAAGCAAGAGTCGCCACCGTCTTTTATGTTCTCCAACATGGAAAGGACAAAAGCACAGCAAAATTCCTTATTGAGAATGTCTCTCGGTTCGGGAGGTAGATTTATAGAAAGGGAAGGTGTTAGCACCCTTTCTATCCATGGTTATCCATGGGCTCTTAGGTACTTGCTCTTATGTTTTCAAAATGTTTTCTTTTCAAAATGTGAGCGGGTTTGAAAAAGTTTCATTGAAAGATTTCTGAGTGACTCTTGTATCTGTCCTCAAGAGTGTTTGAAAAATTTGTTTTGAAAACTTTTGAAAGTGTCAGTGTGAAAAGATTTTTGATTTGTTTTTGAAGAGAGCAAGTACCCATGAGTCATCTACCTACCCTAAGGAATTAGGCTGTGTAAGAGTCCTTAAGGTAGTGCCATCCCACCATTGAGAGGTAGGTAGCACCACCGTTGGAGGTGTTCGGGTCAATTCGATTTTAGGGACAGTGTGGTCACCGAAGCAATAGTAGGACACCTTAGAAGTAACCCTAATGTCCTAGATCCTTTTTAATCTGAGGCAACCGTTTCGAGGCAACTGGATCTTAGACATAAGGGCGACTGCTAAAACACCCTATACTTGACGACCACTTTCGAAGGCAACGAGTGAGGCGTACCCTAGAAGTGGCATGTGCATTGTGTGTTGTTTTCATGTTAACATTTATCTTGGATCATGCAATTGTGAGCTACGAGTTGTTTTTAATTATCATACATTCTTTCATGCAATTTTAGCAGTTAGGAGTGCGGAAAATAAAATACGGAAAGGTAAAAGCTACGCTATTACAAGGCGCGGGTCTATACATCGCCAAAAAACAAAGACCCGTTTTTGATAAAGATGCGGAAAGTAAAAAAGCAATAAACCTAATTACTATTACATTCCGAAAACAGTTACATAATAATCAAATAAGAGAAATAACGTGCGAAAGAATTAAAATCAAGACGTCCTAGGGTTTTTGACCCTTTAGAGAAATTAAGAGCTTTTTTTTCCTTTGCTTGAAATTAAATTAAAATTAAACCTAATGCTAATTTAATTAATTATTTACACGAAAGATATTTTTTATGTTTTTTGTATTTAATGAAAATAAAGAAATTAAAATCAAAAGAAAAACCCTAGTTCTAAGTTTATTTTAATTATTAATGAAAATGTTAAAGTTAACATAATTTAAGCTAATTAATTAATTTACATTTATATGTACAAAAATAATAATTAATAAATAGAAATAATGATGATTAAAAAAAAGTCAAAACCTAATTCTATGCAATTTTTATTTATTAAGAAAAAGGATTAAAATTAAAACCTAAATTAAACTAAGTTAATTGTTGATATTTATTTACAAAAATAGGTTAATGGTGAAATTAATAAATAATAAAATATTTACAATTTTGAGTTTCTGATTTTTATTGGGAAAAAATTAATTTATGGTGAATTAAGAAAAATAGTTAAAACAATTAAAAGTATTAAAAAGAAAAGAAAATAAAATTTAAATATGCAAACCAAAGGGGGTGTGATGGCCCAAAGTGGAGGTAAAATTGAAGCAATTCTGGCCCAAGAAGACCAAGCCTTGTTGACTTTTCCTGATCATGTGCGTGCTGTTTTACTGGGGAGTACCATGCTCCATATCTCCTGGCCACTGGATTGGAAGCTGAGAGACACCTGGCTAGCTGATGCATGAGGCCTATGGTGAACCATTTGAGAGGCGCTGCATTGGAATGTTTTAAGCAAAATATGAAGAAATATATGGGGGGACCTGGGAATTGAACCCAGGTCCCAGTATTTGCCAGCCACGTCTCCCACCATCTGAGCCATGATGCGCGTTTGTAAACCTAATAACCAACAAAGATAATATATGAAAAGTAAACGCTATGCTGGGAACACAAAAAGCGCGCCACTCATTTGAATGCACCATTCACGTCCTTCCACGTACTGTCTTCTTCCTTTGGCCTGAAACAAAAACAAGCAAATAGTCGGGGTTTTAAACCCCCACAAAACAAAAGTCCCAATAATAGCGATTAGAGCTATGGATTATATAAAAATAGCGTGAGGATTCCATTCAACTCGTGTGGAGCTTCTGATTTTAACTGTATATGTCTCAAGGCCTGATTTTTCCTTAATAAGAAAGCCCTAATTTAAAAGCTTGGAAACCCTAAAACGTGTTAATGGCAAATCATGATTCAGAGTGTTATAATGCAATTAGATTATTCCATTAGCTTCAGAATGTTCCTAACAACACAAACCAATCAATAAAAATGGTTAAAAACGCATGAATGATGATATGTAATTATGGAAAATAATGCAAATCGTAGGGCTTGTTCTTGCGCGTTCTTTGAGCTTTAGGACTCGTTCTTGATTGCAATGCGTTCAGGAAACTCCCAGCAAGGTGTTGGAAATACGAAAAGGGTTTGAATTTGCTTGGAGTATTGATTTCAGTTTTCCAATATTTCTTGAATTTTTGCAACTTGGTTATATGGTTTCAGCAGCAATTGTGCGTGTCCTGGAGTAGGGTTTCACTCAGCATATGTATGTGAAGAGAATTAGGTTAAAATTAAGCCCAACAATCCATTGCATTCAAGTTTGCATATGTGATTGGCAATCAAATCTTTTTTCAATATTTTCTTTCATGAAACCTTGCCAATCATGGATAATTTGCCTTGTTGATTGAGAAACGAGTTTGCCAGCTTGCCCTGATCTGATTTGCTTCACAAAAGATCCAAAAAACATATCTTTTTAATTTTCCTATAATTAAAATCAATTAAATGAATTAATATTAATAAAAATTCAATTAATTATTTAAAAATAAGAAAATAAATTATTTTAAGTTCAATGGGTCGTGCATAGGCTTTGGGTAAAGATTCAAGAAAGAATTTGAGGCCCATTAGCCAAAATGAAGAGTTTTAGGCAAAGTTGACTTTTGAAAGTTCCCAAAAATTTCCCAACTTCTCCAATGCATATCTTGCTCAATTTTGAAGCTATGAACATGTTCTTGGACAGTTTGGAAAGGTCTTGAAGTCCTCTAACCAATTCCTTTGGTCCCATGTCATTTTGGTTCACCAATCTCAAGTTATGGTCTTTGACTTAAAGTGCCTTTTTGTTGACTTTTGAAAATGACCTATAATGTAGAAATTGATAACTTTTTGTGAGAGAATTTCTTGGACTTGGAATGTGAAGATGAATTGTAGGAAATGTCATCCCCTTAAAAATGAGCATTGGATGGGATTTTTCTGATGAACCATGAAAAAGTTATGCCCTGGTCAATTTGCAGTTGACTTTTCAGCTGTCCAAAAATAGAAACTTTTGCATCTTGATGATTTTTGAGCCATGCTTGAGGAATCATGATCAAGAATTGATCAAATGATGATTGTGGCTTAAAAATAGGATGTTGACCAAAAATTTTGACTTTTGACTGTCAAATGACCATTTTGCCCCTGTAGTTGACTGTGAAGCAATTAGGGTTTTGACTGTGCAACTTGATGTTGTGAGCCTTGAAACTTGACATATGGATGCTTGACAATGTATATAGGCATATGGGACTTGATTGGACCCTTGAAAACCTCAATTTCTTTGCAAGAACCAAAACCCTAATTTTGACTGTGTTAGGAGGCAATTGGACTGTGCAACCCTTGAGAGATTTTGAATCATTTGGAGATTGATCTTGGCAAATTTTGAAGAACATGGGAGGGAAAATTTTGGGGTACAACACATAACATGACCATTTTTCATAAGCCAACAAGTGGAGTTAACCCTAGGGGTGCATGTGAGAATAGTGTGTTTGATTTACATGAATTTAATCTTTGATTATGGGTTGTCTACTTATTGGTTTTATCTTGCCATACATTCCCTATTTTACTAGCAAGTATACAAAAGTAATAAAATGCAGAAAGATAAAACCCTACACTATTACAACCATATTGAATTGCATGAAAACATAAAGGAAAAAATGAAATAAAAGCAAAAAAAAAAATGAAAGTCTTTCGATTGAAACAAAAGACCCTTCGATTCTTCACTTTCTGGCTTCCTTCGATTGGGGGATGGCACCAGTGTAGGCGTGTCCTTCAATTGGGGGCGGGAAGTCAGCATGTTATATCTTTCGACCAGGGTCTGGAAGTAGCATGTTATGCCTTTCGTCTGGGCCTGGAATCAGTGCAAGATGTAATCTGCCTCTTTGCCTCCTTCGATGGGGGTTGAAAGCAGCGAGGGAGTGCCTTTCGATTGGGCCTATAATCAGTGTAGGCATGCTTTTTTTCTGGGCCTTGAAGTCAGCATGATGTGCCTTCTAGTTGCCTCTTTCGTTTGACCTAGAGAATGGGGTAGAAGCCACAAGCTTCGTTTCCTATTTCCTATTTCTTTCGTTTGAGATGTTAAATAGCAACATGGCCTAAGACCATGCTAGCACTGCCTTAGAGCCAAGTTAGTTCTTAAAACATTTTTAAGAACCCAAAAAAAGAAAAACCAAAAGGAAAAGCAATAGAACAAAACTATAAAGGTGTAAACGAAAAGAAAAAAAAATAACAGTATGTACATGCTTGAAACGAAAAGGAGTTGTATTTACATGTGCTGGAAACGAAAGATCCAAGCTTAAGGATGGCTTACCTTGCTTTGAGGGTGGGACATGTGTTGGGCTTTTAGGTGGTTGCCTGGAGTGTCCCTGGATTCAAAATGAAGGGACCATAGGCAGCGTTTCTAATGTTTGGTTCGAAAGAGGAAAACAAATGGAATGTCTTTTCTACTGGATTCGAAAGAGAATACAATGTGAGGATGCCTTAGATTTGAAGGGGACAAATGTTTGGGATTCTTGGTTTTTGTTTTCACAAATGTTTAAGGGTTTGAGAGCTTTGTGAGTTTGATGATTTTTAAAGATTGTTTCCACACCACCAAATCTGGACCTCTTTTTTTGTTCATGGTTCCTCTATTTATAGATGAAAATCTTGGGAGATGTTGAAGTAGTCAGCTTTGCAAAAAAGTAATAAAATATGAAAATGGAAAAGTACAAGTGGGGGCCTGATGTCAGTTGGGTACAAAATATTTGACTTATGCCTTTTGGCGTTGCTTGTGCTCAGACCAAAAAGCAGGTTGAGAGCTGATTTTGTGATTAAAGTAATCTTTATGATGAAAGGGTATGTAGCCTTCTGCCATTTCATCCAAGAATGGTATTATCCAGTGGATAAACCTTCAAATCTTTGTGTAATGTATCACAAATTTGTATAAGCCTCTGATTATGTAAAGATTTAGAAGCAACATAGCCTGGTAAATGAGATTTAGAAGATAAAGCTATGAGATTTGGTCTTAAGTCAAATGCAAGAAAGAGTTCGATGCACACTTGTTTGAAGGAAGCCTTTGCCTCAGTTGAACCTTGTGGTCGAAGCAAGCTTGCTCGAAGGAAGCTAATTCCCAGTCGAAGCTTGGATTGAAGCAAACACAAAGGGAGTCATAGCCTTGTGTCTGTTTAGCATGAGGGAAGTTCATGGATTTGGGAATCAAAGGCAAACAATAAGGCCAAAAGTGCATTCAAATCTTATATGAAGGAGGCCCAAATGGTGCAACCGAAAGAAATATTCAGAAGACTAATGCCTTCTAAATCAAAGGACATTTTTCAGAAGGTTATTACCTTCTGAATCAAAGGGTGCCCTTTCAAGGGAAGCAGGAACTTAGTCAAATCTTGTATGAAGATACCTCTTGGATCAAACGAAGCTTGTATGAAGCAAAGTCTGCAAGAGGCCCTTGGTGGATTCGAAGGATGCATAGAGATGGTTACTTTTTCCCATCAAAACTTGTCCAAACGAAGCAAGCATGCATGCAGCAAACTTGTCCAATCGAAGCAAGCTTGCAAGCAGCAATTTTGTCCAAATTGAAGCAGGCATGCAGGCATCATATGCCCAATCGAAATAAACTTGTTGTTTCCTTAATTTTGTCAAAAAAAGCAATTGTATCTGTTTTGCCCTTTTTTTCAATAGTTTCCTCTTTAACCTGGTGCTGGAAAAAACCAATAAACTTGTGCAAGCTTGAGCCTTGAGAATCCTTGAGAAATGCCTTGAAAAATAAGAGGGAAAATTTTGGGGTACAACAACTGCCCCTATTCAATCTTCTTAAACCTGAAGAGTTAGATTGGCAAGCCTGCCATTTGTGACTTGAAGGTGGAAGATGATTGAACACTAAAGTTCCCAGAAATTTGCACTCGATGACATGTTGGTTGACTGTGTAGGAAATTGGCTTAAAGATTCCATTTGGAGGGATGATGGAGAGTTGTCAGAGACGAGCTTATAGATTCCATCCAAAGGTGATTGTTGACAGAAATTAGACTAAGTCTAAATTTTGACTTCAACTGGGGAAGAATCAGAATAAATCTTTGGAGTGATTTATCTGAACCAGAGAAAATGTCTACGAGAAAGGAATCAAGATAAACCATTGAGATATTTAAACTGAAACAGTAGATATAGTGGGATGAGTATTAGAATATTATCCATAAATGGATTGTATCTGAAAGATGTATTGAATGAGCGTCAGAATGACATCCGTATCTGGACTGTATTTGAAAGGTATGTTGAATGAGTGGCAGAATGACATCCGTATTTGGATTGTATCTGGACTGTATTTAGGAGAAAAATATGGAATAAGTACCAGAATAATATTCGTCTCTAGATCGTATCTGAACTGTTTCGGGAGTAATCTGGAGTAAGTATCAGAATGTCAGCCATATCTGGATTGCATCTGAACTGTTTCTAGAAGGAATATGGAGTAAGTATCAGAATGTCAGCCATTTCTGGATCGCATCTGAATTGTTTCTATAAGAGAATCTGGAGTAAGTATCAGAATGTCAGCCATATCTAGATCGCATCTGAACTATTTCTAGATGAATATCTGGAATAAGTATCAGAATGTCAGCCATATCTGGATCGCATCTGAACTGTTTCTAGAAGGAATCTGGAGTAAGTATCAGAATTCCAGTCACATCTGGATCGCATCTGAACTATTTCTAGAAGGGGATCTGGAGTAACTATCAGAATGTCAGCCATATCTGGATCGCATCTAAATTATTTCTAGAAGAATATATGGGATAAGTATCAGAATTTCATCCATATCTGGATCGCATCTGAACTGTTTCTAGAGGATCTGGAATAAGTATCAGAATGTCATCCATATCTGGATCGCATCTGAACTGTTTCTAGAAGGAATCTGGAGTAAGTATCAGAATGTCAGCCATATCTGGATCGCATTTGAACTGTTTCTATAAGAGAATCTGGAGTAAGTATCTGAATTTCATCCATATCTGGATCGCATCTGAACTGTTTCTAGAAGAAGATCTGGAATAAGTGTCAGAATGTCAGCCATATCTGGATCGCATCTGAACTGTTTCTAGAAGGAATCTGGAGTAAGTATCAGAATGTCAGTCATATCTAGATCACATCTGAACTATTTCTAAAAGGGGATCTGGAGTAAGTATCAGATGTCAGCCATATCTGGATCGCATCTAAATTGTTTCTAGAAGAAGATCTGGAATAAGTATCAGAATGTCATCCATATCTGGATCGCATCTGAACTGTTTCTAGAAGATCTAGAATAAGTATCAAAATGTCAGCCATATCTTAATTGCATCTGAACTGTTTCTAGAAGGAATCTGGAGAAAGTATCATAATGTCATCCATATTTGGATCGTATATGAACTGTTTCTAGAAGGGGATCTGGAGTAAGTATCACAATGTCAGCCATATCTGGATCGCATCTGAATTGTTTCTAAAAGAATGTATGAGAAGGAGCCCGTGTAGGATTGCTTCAGCTGGTCATGTAGATAATTGCCCTGTCTTGTTTCAGGTATTAATCTCTTACCTTAGAAAGAAATAAAGTTTTCCTGGATTGTTACAGGTATTAATCTTCAATCTGCTAATGTAGATAACTTTCGTGGCTTGTTACATGTATTAACCTACAATCAGTTGTTCTCAGATAGTTTTCCTGGCTTGTTACAGGTATTAATATGGAACTATTGAAAATTGTTGACGATAGTTATCTGTTGTTTATTCTTTCCTAAAAAGGTAAAGAGTTCGCTGTCTGCAATGTCATGATGTATGAAATGCATGGCGTAATGATGTTCTCGAAATAAATGAGATTGTGTTATATGCGTTGTATGTTATATGATGTATGAATGTGAAGCATTGTTGAAATGTATCTTTGTCTGGGAAAATAAATCCTTGACAAATGTTGGGGAGCCTTGGGAAATGAAATCCCAAACCACTGTTGTGGGTGAAGAGTATGCTCCTCTTCGGACCTTGTTTTAGGATATTTCCACTGGGGATTCCTGTTTTGTTGATTGAGGAGAAACTTTGTTGGGGAATACTGGTTTTGCTTGAGAAGGCTCTATGGAGAGTGTTGATCTTTGTTTGGGAAAAGAGTTAAGGAGTCTCTGTTGCTCTACTGGGGAGTTATCTTGGGGAAGATTAAATTAATTGTTATCTGGTCGTATTCCAGGCTTCGCAGAAAATTTCTTGGGAGAGTGGAGTTAAACTGTTATCTGGTCGGTTTCCAGGCTTTGTAGTAACTTACTGAAGTTAACTGGTATCTGGTCGGTTCCAGGCTTCACAGTAACTTCCTGGGGATTGTAGAGTAGTCTACTGGGGAAGAGGAGTTGTGGTCCCTTTATTTGTAGAAATCAGAGAGGCAAACTTAAGCTGGGGAATATGTAGTTTGTTGGGGAAATAAACCCAATCTCCAGTCTGTTGGGGAGGAGTCTTCTTTTGGCAGAAATCCTCGAGGATTCTTGAGATCAACTCAGTTGGGGAGGAGTTTTCAGAGATTGAAACCCTGGCTAGGGGTCATCCTATGAACAGGTTTTTGGGGGAGATTTGTCACTGCCCCTTGTAGCAGGTGTTTGTGGCACTTCCAGGAAATGTTTGACTGTACGTAAACCTTTGTTGGGATTCATGTTCAAATTCCCCAAGTGATTCAGATACAGACCTATCCTTGGTGTGTTCAACGTTTCTTGAGAGATTTCTTGGAATCTTTACTTGACTGCCCCAGGTGTGTTGGATAGTGACACGTCATGCCCCCTGCTTATAGGAGATATGTTATTGGAAGCATCTTCCCACTTGAAATGATTTTTGTTCATTGAGAGGATTTTTGTTCACTAGATATTCATCGTACGAATTTCTCTGTTGTCAAACAAATAGCCAAATGCAAACAGCGATATTCAAATAATGCAAAGTTTATGCTCGTCTTGATGTTTTGAAAATGAATTTTTAGTTGATAAAAGAATTTTCGTAAGAATATGAATTCAACTCAGGATTTAGAGTAAAGCCTTACAGGAGTCAGGATACCTTTTGTAACAGTATGCTTTCGGATTAACCCATGCTTCAATTAGGACTTTTGAAGGGTTGTAACGTGACTTGGTTCACGTTTTAAGAAACAAAGGATAAAGGCTCAAATTTTATTTGTAACCATCCGTTCTTCATGATGTTATTCAGTCCTAAACTCAGTTAATTGTATGTTCGAACTCCAATGATATTTTGGTGATGGTTCAGAAAAGTTTAGTTTATCGTAAGGCAGTCATTTTTTGCAACATTTTTCTTTTTATTGAGGATTTGCAGTGACCTCTTTTTTGGTTTATTATCCTAGATTTTTTCCTGATTGTTCCTGTTTTGAGATTATAGTCAGCGGGATGCCCCTGTTTTTCTTATGTCTCCTTTGTAGGTTTTGACTTAGTGGGCTTTTCTTTTTGAGAGATAATGACTGCCTATGTGATAGGGAACCATCATCGTCTTTTGATTCTAGAGGAATATTTTTGATGTCATTCTTTGTATTACAAAGTGAAAGTTTGCGACTGGACGAGCATTTGAATTAACTGAGAGACTACCCTGACCCAGGTTTTGATTAAAGGTTTCAATTTATGTAAAAAGGAAACTCCTACTTCTTTGGCTTAAAGGGGTTGACTAGGGATTATCTTCCTTATAACTCCAGTGTTTATGATTTGAAAGAACGCATGTACGTCGTCAGCAAGGTCTATTCAAAAGCATATTGTATGAGATTAAGGCATGGTTTTCGTCATCCTCCCTCTAAAGGCTTGCAACTTTTTTAAAACAAGAGTTGAATATAAAGGAAGTAAATAGCATAATTTAAATGTAATGAAAACGAATGGATCAATTCAAGACAAACATATGCAATGCATTAATGAAACAGAGTTTGACATTAATAGATAAGTGTTTGAACAAGCAAAAGAAATTACAATTGAAAATTCAAAATGAACAGGGCGCTTTCAATGATTTGGCATAGGAGCGGTGATCACGTTAGGAGCCCCTGGAGGGTCAAACTCAATCTCCTTGGCATAAATCATGTCTTGGATCTTGTTCTTCAGAGCCCAATAGTTGTTCGTGTCGTGTCCAGGACTATCAGAGTGGTATGCGCACCTTTCATTGGGATGATATGTAAGAGCAGAAGTGTTGGGGTTCCAGAGATGAGCCTTTAACATAATCAACTCTACTTTCAACATGTGTTATAGTGCTTGAGCCAGTTGCATGTTGATCTTAGTGAATTGTCTTTGAGGCGCGACCTCCTTACGCTGATGCCCCTGTTGTCATTGTTGCACCAATGCAGGATTGGAGATCAGAACTACCCCCACATACTGGTCGTGGTTACCCTGATTACAACCTTTTTGAACGAACGCAACATCAGACTCTTTCTTCCCAATGAAAGGTTGTTTCCCTATACTCGAAGATGCACCCCATTGGATTTTACTTCTTTTGATGCTAGCTTCGACCCTTTCGCCCATTAGTATTATTTCGGTGAACCCGACTGAGGAGCTTCTGATTAGGTGATTTAAGAAAGGTATTGTCAAAGTTCCCAAGAAGATGTCAATCAGTTCCCTGTTAGTTAAGGGTGGCTGCACCCTGCCAGCCAGGTCTCTCCACTTTTGGGCGTATTCTTTGAATCCCTCGTTGGAACGCATGGCCATATTCTGCAATTACACACGAGTTGGTGCAAGATCAACATTGTATTGGTATTGCTTGTAAAAAGCAGCAGCTAGATCTTCCCAAATGTGAATGTGGGAACTCTCCAATTGATAGAACCACTCAAGTTGCATACCAGCTAAACTCTCTTGGAAGAAGTGGATCCAAAGCTTCTGATCAGTTGTGTATGGTTGAATCTTGTGGACATAAGACATTAGGTGCATCTTAGGGCAAAAGACTCCATAATACGAGGCAAAGGTAGGGATTTTGAACTTTGGTGGGATGACCACCCCAGGGACCAAACCCATGTCTTCTAAGTCCAAGCTAGGCACAACTTAGATCTCTACAGCTTTTAGTCTGTCTTCAAGCTGTTTGTATTTTTCATCGGCTGGTGGATACCGCTCCTCAGAAGAGTCTTCTTCATTAGTAGCTATGTTAGCTCTAATGCTTCTAGCTTCCTCTTCTTAACTGTCTTTAGAAGAAGCATCTTATTTTTTAGCTAGTCGGGTATGCCCCTTGGACCTTCTCCTTACTTTGAGGATGACAAACTTTTTCTTCTTCTTGTTCTCTTTGGTGAAGAGTGTTTTCAGATCTTCCTGCCCCTGGGCCAATTTCATGAACCCTTGTTGGAACTGAGCGTTTTGAGCTTTGAGATCTTTAACTGTTTGCTCTAGAGACATCTCTTACTGAAATAAACAGTAAGCAGATGAGAAAGCCTGTACGGGAAAACCTGTTATGATGACATGTATGATATGTGGATGCAATGTTTTCAAGGATCTCGCGGGGTAAACACAAGAAGATGTTAGAATTTGAACATTGATCAAAAACTTTGATTGGGGAACTTCGTATCAGTGGATGTCCTTCCACGAGAATCAAGCTCACCATGTCAGGTGGTTCATAGACCTTGACTCAAGTTACCTTACTTTGGTCTTGACGGTGTTTGATTAGAGAATGAATCCTTTTGCCCCTTGATAGGAGTCTGGTTCGACATGACCCTGCATCATAGGCCCTTGAGATCCTTGAAATGGTTATTGAAAATACTATGGTATGATGTTATGATGTTATGTACAAGTATGCAAAGAAGCAAGTTGTTATGTACAAATAATCATATACACAAAGCAGATAAGTCCTTAAGTTTAGGCTTGCATAGAGTTTGTAGGTAAGTACCCTCTTGAATTTTAGTTGGCTCAACCTGTCCTAGAAAGTAACCGGGTTCTAAAGGATCTCAATATTACTTACCTTTCTTTTAGGCATTGTCTCAGTACCATCAATCTTTTTTTGCGGCCGAGATCTCCCAAATGTCAAACCTCAATGAGTGTAGTATCGAGTATCAACCAATTTTCATCTTTCCGCCGAAACCGGCTATCTCACTACTTCCTAATGGCCAAGTTGTTCAAGTAAGGTTCTAAGTTCAGTTAGTGCTTCATGACGCTGCTCAGCGGCCCCGTATTCTCCTCGATTCAACACAAGGGATACCGGTACCAACAAATGCGTCACACTAACGTAGCCATTGCTTCAACCATATCGGTCTATGTTGTACAATTTTCACAATCTATTGCTACTTACCTAAAAAGGTGCCCCAGATCCGTGTAAAGGATCAAAACAAGCCCAAACAAGGAACCATAATGTAAATCATGCAAGTCAAACAATGAAAGAAAGTAAAGGTGATCTAGCCCTAAGGTAACCCCACTTTTAAGACAGACTCTCCAGCAGAGTCGCCAGTTCTGTAACACAGTGGGAGAACTGACTTGGGTGGTTTTCATTTGATCTCAATTGTTGCGGATAGCAAGAGTGCCACCGACTTTTCTTTTATCTAATAAGGAAAGGTTGAAAAGAACAAGATAGACCTTTCGATATTATTTCTTGAGTTCGGGGGTAGGTTATGAAAAGGGAAGGTGTTAGCACCCTTTTCAACCGTAGTTATCTATGGGCTCTTAGTTGCTTGCTAGATCAATTGCTTTTGTTTTAAAATGTGATTTGTGGTGGTTTTTGGAAGGTATTTGTGAAAAGCGCCTTTGTTTAGGCAAACTTTGTAATGATTCTTGTCTTTATAAGAATGTATACAAAGTGTTGGACTTTTGAAAATATTTCATATTTTGAAAGTGTTTAGTGTGTGTTTGGAAAAGTTGTTTGTTTTTAAAATGAGCAAGCAACTAAGAATGTTTCTACCTACTCAAAATTGTTTATTCTTCTCCTCCTCCCTTAAATGTTACTATCTTACCATTGATTGATAAGAAGCTTTATCTTTGGATGTAAAAGGGACGGGAGTGGGTCATCGTATAGTCATGATAGCAATGTTGTGAGATGTCTTATCATTTCTCTTAAGGGACTAAGATCATTTATAAGGAAACATTCGTAGCGTCATCGAGGGACTATGATCTTGTATTTTGATTGTTTTTGCTAAGACATCTCACATGCATAACATGACCATTTTTCATAAGGCAACAAGTGCAGTTAACCCTAGGCGTGCATGTGTGAATTGTGTGTTTGATTTGCATGCATTTAATCTTTGATTATGGATTGTCTACTTGTTGTTTTTATCTTGCCATACATTCCCTATTTTATTAGCAAGTATACAAAAGTAATAAAATGCAGAAAGATAAAATCCTACATTATTAAACCATATTGAATTGCATGAAAATATAAAGAAAAAAATGAAATAAAAGCAACAAAAATGAAAGTCTTTCAATTGAAACAGAAGACCCTTCGATTCTACACTTTATGGCTTCCTTTGATTGGGGGCTGGCACCAGTGTAGGCGTGTCCTTCAATTGGGGGCGGGAAGTCAGCATGTTATATCTTTCGACCAGGGTCTGGAAGTAGCATGTTGTGCCTTTCGAATGGGCTTGAAATCAGTGCAAGATATAATCTGCCTCTTTGCCTCCTTCGATCGGGGGTTGAAATCAGTGAGGGAGTACCTTTCGACTGGGCCTAGAATCAGTGTAGGCATGCTTTTCGTCTGCGCCTGGAAGTCAGCATGGTGTGCCTTCTGGTTGCCTCTTTTGTTTAATCTAGAGAATGGGGTAGAAGCCACAAGCTTCGTTTCCTATATCCTGTTTATTTCATTTAAGATGTTAAATAGCAACATGGCCTAAGACCATGCTAGCACTGCCTTAGGTCCAGGTTAGTTCTTAAAACATTTGTAAGAAACCAAAAAAAGCAAAACCAAAAGGAAAGGCAATAGAACAAAACTATAAGGGTGTAAACGAAAAGAAAAAAAACAACAGTATGTACATGCTTGAAACGAAAAGGAGTTGTATTTACATGTGCTGGAAACGAAAGATTCAAGCTTAAGGATGACTTACCTTGCTTTGATGTTGGGACGTGTGTTGGGCCTTTAGGTGGTTGCCTGGAGTGTCCCTGGATTCGAAAGGAATGGACCAGAGGAAGCGTTTCTACTGTTTGGTTCGAAGGAGGAAAACAAATGGAATGTCTTTTCTACTGGATTCGAAAGGGAATACAATGTGAGGATTCCTCATATTCGAAGGGGACAAATGTTTGGAATTCTGGATTTGTGTTTTCACAAATGTTTAAGTGTTTGAGAGCTTTGTGAGTTTGATGATTTTTGAAGATTCTTTCCACACCACCAAATTTGGACCTCTTTCTTTGTTCATGGTTCCTCTATTTATAGAGGAAAAGCTTGGGAGATGTTGAAGTAGTCAGCTTTGCAAAAAATAATAAAATATGAAAATGAAAAAGTACAAGTGGGGGCCTGATGTCAGTTGGGTACAGAAGATTTGACTTATGCCTTTTGGCGTTGCTTGTGCTCAGACCAAAAATCAGGTTGAGAGCTGATTTTATGATTAAAGTACTTTTTATGATGAAAGGGTATGTAGCCTTCTGCCATTTCATTCAAAAATGGTATTATCCAGTGGATAAACCTTCGAATCTTTGCGTAATGTATCATAAATTTGTATAAGCCTCTGATTATGTAAAGATTTGGAAGCAACATAGCCTGGAAAATGAGATTTGGAGGATAAGGCTATGATATTTGTTCTTGAGTCGAATGCAAGAAAGGAATCGATGCACACTTGTTCGAAGGAAGTCTTTGTCTCAGTCGAAGCTTTGGTCAAAGCAAGCTTGCTCGAAGGAAGCTAATGCCTAGTCGAAGCTTGGATCGAAGAAACACAAAGGGAGTTATTGCCTTGTGTTTGTTTAGCATGAGGGAAGTTCCTGGTTTTGTGAATCAAAGGAAAACAATAAGTCCAAAGGTGCATTCAAAGCTTGTATGTAGGAGGCCTAAATGGTGCAATCGAAAGAAACATTTAGAAGACTAATGCCTTTTTAATCGAAGGATATTTTCAGAAGGTTATTACCTTCTGAATCGAAGGGCGCCCTTTCAAGGGAAGCAAGAACTTAGTCAAATCTTGTATGAAGATACCTCTTGGCTCAAACAAAGCTTGTATGAAGCAAAGTCTACAAGAGGCCCTTGGTGCAAGTGAATTTGAATGATGCATAGAGATGGTTACTTTGTCCCATCGAAACCTGTTCAAACGAAGCAAGCATGCAGGCAGAAAAATTGTTCAATCGAAGCAGGCTTGTAGGCAACTATTTTTTTCAAATCGAAGCAGACATGCATGCATCATATGCCCAATCGAAATAAACTTGTTGTTTCCTTAATTTTGTCTAAAAAAACAATTTTATCTGTTTTGCCCTTTTTTTTCAATAGTTCCCTCTTTAACCTGGTGCTGGAAAAAACCAATATACTTGTGCAAGCTTGGGCCTTGAGAATCCTTGAGAAATGCCTTGAAAAATGAGAGGGAAAATTTTGGGGTACAACATTTGTTTTGTGACGATGTGTGTGATTGTTAAGCATAATGTATGTAAATCTCAATAAAAGCATCAAATGCTCAACACTGTTTGTTTTTTCAATATTAAAATGTATTCTTTGTATAAAGACATTATAAGGACAATAGTATCACCATGTATGATAAACATCTAGTTACGACATCAAGATCTTTGGTTTATTTTAAAGGTGAAAATCCTTCATAAAGATATTCATGCAACATAATGTTGTTTTCTAGAAGCTTCTGATATGAAGCCATTGCGTACGATGGTGTCGAGGCTTTAGTCATATCAACACTTAGCTGAAGGAAAACTATTCATGTAAGGCTACCAATTTGATGTGTCATAATTAATTACTATATTTGAAATTCAATATATGTTGAGTGAGTATATGATTAATAAAAAATATTTTTTTACTTTTTTCAATCAAAATTAATTATTGTCTTTCCATATCTATTTTATACGAATTTAATTGGAATACACTAACGATATAAAGAAATTTTACACCGTCAGTTAATCACAACAGTTGATTTGTTTAAAATATTTGACATTGTTTTAATTTTTTTTAAAGTAATAAAGTTGAGTGATCATGATATATTGACGGTGTAAAAAATTTTACACTGACAGTGCATAACAATTAAACTTTTTTAATATTTATTTTAAGATAAATCAACTCCTTATCAAAAATGAATGTTTTTGCATTATCTACAATTTAAAAGTAATAGAATAAATTTACTTTACTTAATTAAATTTTATTGAACAATTTAATTGCATGCATAGATCCACGGATAGACGTGAACGTCTCTATGAGATAATGATTATAGACGGTTCATTTTAATGTTCATCTTTTAAATTTATTGTTGTTTCATATTAATTCACTATAAAATTCATTTTTGACTAAATTGTAGAATCTTTTTAATATTAAAGACTTAATGTAAAGACTTAATAGTTTCTTGGTCAAGTATATTAGTCTAATATTTTTTATTTCTATTTTTATTCCTTAAATCAACAGTTATAGATTATTCACCTTAATGAAGGTCCTTGCATGCATAGATCCACGGATAGATCATAGATCTACGAGTAGACGTGAACATATCTATGAGATATCAGTTGTAGACTATTTATTTTAATGTCTATCTTTTAAATCTTTCTTTTGCTTCTTTTTTATATAATTGAAGTTAGAATCAAATGTGCGGTTTATTATAAATACAGATCAATGATTTATTATAAGTACGAATCAATGATTAAAAGTTTATGCATATTATTAGCCTATATTTATAACTATGTGAATGTTAACCAATTGAAAAATGATTCAAACTTTATAAATGATGATTTGATAGACGTGTAATATAAATGCAGACGAGACTTGTGTGATAGCACGGTTTCATACTAGTTTACTTCTTAAAATATATGAGTATACGATTTAGTATACTTCACACATATTTTAAGTTGTAATATATATATATATATATATATATATATATATATATATATATATATATATATATATGAGTGGGGATCAACTTACTCCATAATCTTTATCTTTAAATTAGATTTAGTCAAATGATTAATGCTAATTATAATTCTTAACCATTAGATTAAATCTGATTTAAAGGCTAAGATTGTAGAGTAACTTAAAAACACTTACTCTTAAAGTATATTGATCCATAATCTATATATATATATATATATATATATATATATATATATATATATATATATATATATATATATATATATATATATATATATTGATCTTACTGGTTGATCAGAATTTGAAATGGGCCGAAAAGATGACGTCATGCTTAACTGAAAATTTATGGAGAGAAAGGGGTGTACCTGCAAGGCATTCCGACGATCAAGTAAGAAAGAGTGCAAAGAGATACAAGAAAGATATTATAGTTTTTTAGAGTGATTATTGGGTATCTGGCCCTCACAAGTGTAAGGGTTTATATAATGCCTCTGGCGCGTAACTATTGGTTCCTATTTTTGGGCCTAGTATTAAGTTCCTCAAAAATAGGTAACTACAAGGATTTGGTCAAAACAGGAAGCCATGCTCGTAACTAGCCATTACTCTGAACAAGGAGGATATTACAGGAAGGCGCTTTTATGGGCGCTTCTTGGTTATCTGGTTTACGGGTGTCGAACATCCCTGGAGGTGGACGTCGATGCAGGAAGACTTATGGTCAAGGCATCATTATCCTCACTATTCTTGTGGTATGATCGACCATGTGTGTTCAACCGAAGACCAGATTTAGTGGGCCAAAGTTGTTGGGTCGTGCGGAAGGTAGAAGCGGATTGGGCCAATTCTAACCATTGGGCCAGTCCATAACACGAGCACCCCAAATCATTGCTTCTGGGAAGAGGAGTAACGACTTAAGAAGTTCCTGCGATCGAGGGAGGTTTCATGATTTTTCGGGTACAATTTCGTACGAGGAGCTCGAGTGTCACTTGACTCGCAGGGAGGAGAACTGTTGATTGGACATGGGGAGCTTGTGTGCCACGCTTTTATCGAGCCATGTGCTGTTATAAATGCGTAATGATGGAAAATCCAAAGACTGGGGCACAATGATGACGACCCCTAGGCTTTCCTAGACGTGTGCTTGCTAACGTGCTAACAGAGCTGCCTATAATTGGGACAGTGGGAGCTTCATTTGCACTTTTCGCTTACTTTCCCCTGCCTGTTTCTACTAGTTATGCAAAGCACCATCGTTCACTGCCGAAGTTTTTGATTGTTCCATCATTAGTCCTTCTCGACCAAGTAAGTTTCTTGATTTATCTCTATTTCTGTGAATTTCATCTCTGTTCTTTCATCTATGTTCTAGGTTAGATTTTTTATTTCTCTTTTAGAGATGCATGCTGTAAGGATTAAAGTAGCTTAGTGCGAAAATTTCTTGTGGTTTGCCAGCTCCTCCGCGAATCTGTTTGGAAATATCTGGCGCTAGGGCTGGTACTGGAGATTTATGACGAGTCTTCCGACAAAGTTGGGTCGCTTATGATCTTCATGAGTTTCCGATGAACCCCCAAGTGAGGTTCAAAACCCAACCGTCGAGGAGATTAATCCTCGTTTGGGTTAGGTTTTAGCCTAGCGAGAAGGCGCCCAACGTGTTAGAGGGAATCGTCCTTGTGCTTGTTTTTTTGTCATTTTAAGTGAGGGCTCTGGTCGAGGATAGGGTCCTCGTTCCTTTGCATGCCCTTTCACTTGATTAGTGGTGGTAGGGTAGATTTAATTTGATGTAGAATTCACTTTCGTCTTCTGCTTTTCAGGTAAAATGGCTAGTAGCACCAAAGATGAAGTTATGAGCGAGCAAAGTGATTCCGAATAGAGTTTGTCCAAGCGTACTTCGACAAAAGAGAGTACGTCAGGGCGAGATTATTTTTAGTCGAGCTCGTTGGGACCAAACACGCCTGAACAGAATGTGCCCGAGGCACTTGTGGCTTCCATGGAATGGGTCGTATCGGGTCCTAGAGAGATCGCCTCCTACTTCACCGAGCACTCAGAGGAAGTGTTCACAGTTTTGGCCACAGGGATGGAGCTAGAGGATGCTGAGGAGGAATGGGTTATTTACGTCTCCAGGAAGTTTCACCGTATCTGCTCAAAGTACGAAGTCAACCATTTCACTATGTATGATATTCTTTTCAGATACTTGGGGTTCCGACTTCCTTTCACCGACCTTCAGGTGGCCGTTTTTTTAATCTTTGCCTTGCTCCCTCACAACTTCATCCCAAATCGATAGCCTTTCTGTAGGCTTTTGAGGCTGTGTGTGATTTTTTGAAGATTAAGGCCACCATCCCTTTGTTTTTTGATTTATTTCACCTTTAGCGGGGCACCGTTGGCGGTTAGTTTGGATAGGTCTCTCTGAAGCAGGATAATGGAAAGTTGTTTAAGTCCTATCTTGAATTTGTTCGACATTTCAAGGAAATGTACTTGTTAGTCTAGCCTGTGTCGGAGAGAGCGATCTTTAACGTTTTTATGAGCATCCCTAAGCATGGTGAGGAAGGGGAGCCTATGCTGACCGAGGAGGGTGAACCGTTGAGGGAGTTGTTACAGAGATTCAACTTCCACTGGAACAGGGAGAATTTTGATCGTTGGACTGACCAGGCTGGCTATGATCAACTATTGGCCTTTGCAGAGGGAATACCCCCAGTCCAGCGTGTAGGAAAGTGGGGAAGGCCAGTCGTCGACGATGATGGGAAGTCAGTTTTCGAACCTGGGCGCATAAATTTCAAGGAGCTCCTTAAATGCAAGGACTTTACAAAGTATTTAGTTATTCATTTTGTTTTTTTAACTTGCCTTTATCTTGATATCCATGTTTTGCTAATTTTTGCTTGTTTTGTTGCAGAGAAAATGGCTACTCCTCAGGAGCGCATGATCAAGAACGTTGAGGCTAAAGCCAAGAAAGCACAGAAGTCAGTTTCCAAGATCCTCCTGGGTGGAGATGGTCCTGGTATGCCTCTTACGGGGTCTAGGATCTCTTCGTCGAGCCAAGTTACTAGGCAGGCATCTCCTCTTCCCGCGAGCTTCAGGTCCAAGAGGCCCTATTCAGATGACTTGATAAATCTGACAGAAGCAAGGTCCTGGGAAGTTTATGGTGCCTCCATGTTTCTACAAAATAACTCTCTTTAAAGGAGGCTCCTTGGAGGTTTACTAGGTAGAGTCCTTGTTATACGGGGAAATGGATCATTCGAGCAAGAGGGCCCTGCTGGCTTAGTACACTACTGCTCTGATGCGGTTCTTGGGTGCGGCGATGATCTATATCAAGGAGGGGATTCCCGAGGAGCTGGAGTTTAGGAAAGTTAGGGAAGCTCATACCACTCTTGAGGTGAAGTACAAAAAGTTAAAAGCCTACATTGAGGTATTGGCCAAGTCGAAGAAGGAGTCGTATGAGGAGAGGGAAAAGCTCAAAACGATCCTTGTTGTGGAGAGTGAAAAGCTTAAGTCTTCCATGACCCCCAGCGAGGAAGAGCCTGATAGTGTTAAGGAGCTTACAAACAGGGCCCAACTAATCACTCGTATTCAACAGGCTGACGTTCGTGCTCTGATGGCTGCAGATGATGCTTTTACTAATGCAGTGGCCCAGATTTGTCTGGTGAACCCGAGAGTCGACTTTGTTTTGATAGGCACTTGCTTCCTACACTGTCTAGTAGATGGTCGAATGGTTATCCTCGACTTCCATAAGGTGTCAGGCGGGGATGTGGCAGATTCTTTCCAGTCTCTAGGGGGACCCGAGCAGCTGCAGCCTGACACGGAAGTTCCTCCTCAACCAGAAGAGCAACCTCTGCCTGTCTATTAATTGGAGCTAGTTATTTATTTGTATGGTTCGGCATGCATGCCATTTTATTGTAATTTGTTTTGATGGTTTTGCCCGCTGATGTGATTTTTAAACAATCGTGGTCCTTGTGACCACTTGCTTGTATTTTTGGATGAGGGCTTCAGACATCCTTTATGTGATGTTCTTGACAATTGCGATCCATGTGGTCGTTTTAATGTTTCTGACCTTGGTGGTTGTTTTTTTATCCGTAATGTTTATCTTTTTTATTTGTCCTGCACAATATCTATTGCTTAATACCGTCGAAAGTTTGCATGTTCATATGCTCATCCGCTTGAGACGTTTATTTTTTTTTAAGAGTGTTTTAGGGGGTTTACTCGTTAGTATTGAGATTTTCCAGTATGGAGAGACTGGTCGAACGACCGGGGTAATTTTCGGGCATGGGTCGGAGCTCGGGTCTTGTTTAGAGCCTGAGTTCGACGGCGTGAACTTCCCATCATGAAATGGGTGCTATGCCATCGTGTTACAACGACGGTGGAGCTCGTTTGAGTTTTGTCGCATCTGGGATTTTCATCGAAGTGTAAAGGAGGAGGAAAGAAGAGTTGCCATTAATGTTATTTATCCCAAGAGAGGGAAAGGAAACACTGAGTAAACCTAAAGAAGGAAAAGAACATGGTCTTTCAACCAAGAGAAATGTTAAGGAAGTCGATTACGCGAGGGGAAGCTATTAGCACCCCTCACGTTTGTGGTACTCCACAGGATCCACTCAAGTTTGTTTTAATCTAAGGGCGTGTAAAAATTTAAAGCTTAATGATAAGGGAATGCATGCAAAATATATACAAAAAGAAACTTTTTATTAGTTGTGTGCGCTGCGGTTACGAACCTTTGTGCCTACGTACCACCTTTTGTTCAATAGGAGACCAGGGCACTCGTAGTTCACCTAAAAATGTGTTTTGGTTTGTTGTGTGTTTTTTATGAATAATGCTAATGAAACATGTCCTTTTTGAAAAGGTTTTAAAAGAAAAGACAAATGGAAAAAGAAGTTTGAATTGATTGGTATTTTTTACCTTGGAAAAGGATTTGGTGATTTAAACCATATTAAAGACTATGATCGCAAAGGAAACACAAGGTTAGGTAATGGACCCCCTCATGTTTCTCCCGATGCTTAAGGCTCGTGACACATGGTTCACATCATTATTGTTAAGTTTTTTTTTTTACATTTGATTAAGAAAAATAAGTTTTAGTTTTGAGTATGCAAAATAAAAGACTAAAGTTGTCATGTTTGTGAACCTAAAGTTGGGATGAGAGGGAGTTCTACCTAATTTTTCCATGCATGGTTTCCTAACCTAAGGTGTATGTAGTTCAAACTTAGAGGAGAATAGACTAAAGATCCTATGGGGAGCATACAAAAGGAGGAGCAAGCAATCAAATACTTAGATAACATAAAGAAGGCAAACAATCATCAAAAGGGGCACTTAGACAAGTTACCAAACAAATACCTACTTAGATAAGCCAGTAAAGATAGGAGAAGAGATGATAAAACATCACACAAGGATGACAAAACATAAATTATAAAAAGAAGAATAATTATAGTAACACACCAAAATAGAATATGAAAAACATCAACAAAGAAATCACATAGGTAGATACCTAAACCAATAAGCGGAGAGATGATCAAACATCACACAAATATGATAATACATCTAGTATAAAAAATTGGGGGAGTGATAAAACACCAAGCACACATATTTCAAGATTAAAAACATAAAGTCTCAAAGAAAATAGAAGGATGATAAAACATCACTAAACGCACAATTCAATGTGGTAAAACACAAAAGAGATGGAGATCTCACAAAGAAACTTGAAGAAGTGAAGAAGAAAAGTAAGAGAGTAATGATAAGAAATCAAAGGAGCATGGAATAAAATAACATCAATGTATAACATAACTTCTGGTCCTATCATGTTAAACACCTTAAACTACCCTAAACATAGAAACATGAGTCAAGAAGTATAAGAATTTACCTAACTAGGCAAGTAGAAGTGCAAGTGTGCATTTAGAAGACAAAACTTCAACACATGACAAAATAATAAATCAAAATGAGAGACAAGAGGTGAATACCTAAGTATAAAAATGATTCAATACATCACAAATTATCACCAAGATATTACATGTTAACAAACATCATCTTAAACAAATAAGTAGGCATAGTAGAAAGAGATGAAGTGTAGATAAGTGACAAGATAAGAATTGTATTTCAAGTAAGTGGAAAACCATGTATAGGAAATGATATGTAATCAATAAGACATAAATAAGATATGTAAACATCCCTAAGGGTCATGCTTCGAGGGTATGGATGTAGGAACCATAAAAGAGAACAATTAGGAAAATACACTAGCTAGCGAAGACTTAGGAGCCAAGTGCCTAACATGTCATGTTATAAAGAAGTGAGGTGATGGGAAAGGGATGAGTGAGTGTATAAGTCAGAAGTTAACACATAAAGGACTCATTTTTATCACATAACCACACTTGATAATTTTCACATCAAAATCATACAAGGAAAGGATCACAATAAACCCTAAGTGGACATAAGTCCTCATGCATTGCAAATAAGAAAACAAATTGGAAAATAAGTGGTAATGTGAAGAATAATAATAAGAAGAGGTAAACATAGACATGTTAAACACTTATAAAAAAACCTCATGGTCAAGAAGAAATTTATTAGTCATTGAAAATATGGTTTAAACACCAAGGTACAGAAACTAGCATCAATCAAAGTTGTGATGTGAAGTGGAAAAAAATGTGTGATTAATTGAACATGGAATAATGTCTAAAGTATGATTGAAGTCAGATAAAAACAATAGAGTTTAACCCACACCATTTACCTATAAATATCCCTAAGGTATCACTACTAAAGCACATACAAAGGTTAGTGCAAAGTTTGATCAATACCTCACCCTAACATACTCCTAAAGGCAAGTGAAGCACAAGAAAGGGATATATGAAGAGGGAACATGATTATAGGGTTTCAAAGCACATAGTTAAGTAGAAAATGACCTATAATATCATACATTTAAACATCACAAGCAAAGAGAGAATGTTTCATACATGGCACACAAGGAAAGTGACCAAAGGGGACAAGCAAACATGTTCAAATTAAACAAGTAAAGATAAAATGATGAAAGAATAATTGAATAATTATGGAATGTATGAATTGTGAAATAATTTAACTCAAGATGAGGTTCAAGAGTAACCAATCAAGGAGATAAAACTTCATACACAAACAAAGTCACATTACTTGATGAACAACATCATCTAAAGATGGATTATACTTGTCTTAGATCAAAAAAAATTGATGAAGGTCAAGTAAAAGTAAAATGATACCTTATATATCATAGGATAATGGTTAATCCCTCATAAGGTATCAATAATGAACTTAAACCCTCAAGAAATGTCAACAAAATAACACACTCAAGTGTCATGATAAACTAACAAAAGTATAGTCCCTTAATGCACACAAGCATTATGATCTAAATAGATCAAAGTTAATGTTATTATATGTTATGGGTAGTAGCCAACATAAAGATACATTAATTATACATAGAACAAAATCTCATGAGGCAATCACTAATTAATGATGCTCAAAACACAAGTAAGAAAGCAAATGTAGCTTCTAGTGTGTCACCATGTTGGTTAGCAAGTAAGTGCTTAACCAAAGGATCAAGGAAGCATGGGAGACTGAGATGAGAAAACATGGAATATGATCAATGATCAAGCATACACATTAGATCCCAATCCCCCTAAGAGCTTCACCAAACCACAAACCTAAGACTAGGTGCAGTTGAAACAATTATGGCTCCTAATTTGTCATCATGATGAATTAACAAGTGATTGTTAATAAAAGAATCAAAGGAGAAATAGAATAAAAGGTTATAAGTCAATATGTAATAATCATACTAAGATAACTTACATCAAATTAGACTCATGATTATCAAAAGAGAATTGCATAATTGCCTTCCCAACTAAGGTCTCAAAGATCGACAAGTAACCTCGAAGATTAAACAAGCAAAGAAGCAATGTTAATAGTGCTTGAATGGTTCATAAATATGAACTTAAGACCCTTAAAATAGGATGAGAATGATAGAAAGAATAAGGAACTTGGTTCCTTATAGGTTGTACAAGTGCATACCTTGTATCTCAAGTAAGAGAAAAAGCATACATTCACAACTTAAATCAAGAAAATATATGAAAATGACATTTAAAATTAAGAAAAAATTATTCTAATCTCCTTAAGACTTATATAAATCAGAATCAAACACTTAGGGTTCTTGAATTTGGAAGGAAAGGTGAAAATGAAATTCAAATGTCCAAACTAGTTTAGGAAACCCCAAACAATAGACCATAAACCAAATAAATTGTGAAAAAAAAACAAAGGGTAAAATTTAAAAAAAAAGTTTCATGACCCTAACACATTCGAGAACCCTAATCAATTAGGTTTTGACTTTTAGAAGTTGAGAAAATATGAAAATTAAATCAAATAACTAGCAAAAGTAAGTGAAATCTGCAAAAAAAGACATTTATAATTATAAAATTTTAAAATCCAATGAAATTAAATTATAAAAATGAGATAAAAATCCTAGGATCAACTTAACAATATAAGAAAGTCAGGAAGTATTTTTGTCAATTTTTTAGGTTAATGAAAATTTGAAAATAAAATTAAAACATTAAAATAGTAAAAAAACACCTATTTAATCACATGAATTAATTAATTAACCACAAAAATAAAAATGACAAAATAAAAATTATTTTCAGAAAATAGACTCAAAAATAGACTTAAAACATTTTTTGCATAGTTTTTATTTCATTAAAAATATTAAAACAAAAATGAGGAAATTAATTGAAACAAAAAAGAAATTGAAATTGAAATAAACATATAATAGTTGTTATTGCAAAAATCCCTACAAAAATCTAGACGCGTAAACTAATCAAAACGCGCCACCACATTGTCCTTGTTGTTGAGACAAAATTCTAACACGATAAACAGGTTCATCATGCAATGTTCAAAGCAAAATATCTCTTTTGTTTCTTCATGAAAATCAAAAGTATAAACACCAAAATTGTTCTACAAATTTCAAGGAACACCATAGAACCAATAATTTTCACAAATGAAGCACGCATCATGGAGAAATATGAACATCAAGGTCATAGTACAAGAATTTTTACAAAATTTCAAAAAAGCATGAAACACGATTCAAACTCAGATGCAACACAACAAACCATCTCAAACCTATTGTTTGGCTCAGCTAAGCATGCTTGATGTGATTTCTAAACAAATAAAACCCTAGCATGAGAGATTCATAAATTCACAGAAAACTCAACCTGAGTGAAAAATAAAATTCACGATTTCTTCCAAACTTTAGAGCTAGAAACCCAGAGATCCACTTCTACAAGCTTTAAAGATCTTGAAAATGAAGGAGAATAGAGAGCTGGAACTAGAGAATTATGAAACTCGAAGAAAAAATTGAAGAGAAGAGAGAAAATGCAAATAAGATTTTTGAGTGTTGTATTATGTGTGTGAGAAAATAGAGAGAGTGAGGTGCTTATGAAAAGGCTCTGAGTGAGGGTAGAGATGTATTTGTGCTCGTGAGACCGGTAGAGGGAAGTCTTGACAATTCATGAAAAAATGCAAGATGTTTCACAATGTTGTGTTTTGCTTGCATATGAGCACCTTCTCATGCATTTTGATCTTTATGCGAGGTCATGAGGAGTGTGTGATAGTGAGCTAGCATCTTTGCACATGGGGAGGGGTATTTGAGAGACTTTGTAAATGAAGCAAGACATGACTTGTTTGGCCAAATGAAGCAAAGGAATGGAATGGGGGACATGTGACTATGGTGAATTCAAGAATCATGCAATAAATTCTTGAGTTTTATGCACAAAACTTCAAATAACCAAATTATGGCTGCAGACATGAGCCATATTTCTCGTCCTAGCCAAAAACATATATCTCTCTCTCAACTCTTGATCTTTTGGCACAAACTTGGATTCTATGGAAAGCTTAGGATAAAAGGTACAAGATTGATGTTGAAAGATTATGAAAACATGCTTGGAAGCACCTCATAAGTGATCATGAAAATCTGGTCATGATGGCTGGTTAGGCCTGACCAGGCATGTCACGTGCACGTGCTACATGTTATGCTAGCAATATTGCAGCTTCAAACAAACAAAACCTTATCTCAATATATCTCTCTACAACGCACCAAATGCAAAAACTTTGAATCAAAGTTGAAGAGGAAGGTTCAAACTTTAATTTTTATGTTGATAAGTTTTGAATTAAGTCCATTTGAATCTCCAAATATGGCGAGAAAATCTCACATTTTATGCCCATGTCTTGTAATTTTTATAAGTATCAAATCCTTGTACTTAACTTCCAAGCCAAATATCTCCTTATCCTTTCATTTTTTGGACCTGAGCTCCCAAGGACAAAGTTAAAGAAATTTTCTTCCTCTTTTCATGGATATTTAGTTTACATAAATTGAATCAAAGATGAGTAAGTTATGATGTTTGAAAGTTTAGCTTAAAACAACTAAAAACTTAGAGAATTTCTAAGTTATCAAGATAACTTCTCTGACAAGTTACATCCAATTTCACCATTTCTCTTGATTTTATTCCATCAATGATCATGTAACATGAAAGTATGGATATTGAATTGAATGTTGTCCAAAAGTTCACTTGGTTAACTTTGACTTTGATTGACTTTTCCAAAATTGATCATTTTACCCCCAATTGATTGATTGAATCTCTTCCAATCAAAATTGATGATCAATATTTAAATCATAGGTGCTTAGAAACATGTTGAGAAGCATGGAATAAAGTGTGGCTCAAAAAGTTAGAGATATCAAGGTTTAAACACAAACCCTAATTTTGACTATGTTAGGAGATGAAGATCCAATCTCAAAACCCTAATTCCTTTGAGTATGATGAAGGATCTATTGAAAAAAGATTTCTCATATGATGATGAAAGGGTATTACTTCAACAAATCATCTCATACAAGCACCACACACTTCATATGGCCAAAACCCTAATTTCAAGAGATGAATAGGAGAAATGTGATTCACTTCAAAACACATGCAATTTTCAATCTTCTGATGAACCAGTGATACAATTGAGATGTCTTGAGGTATGAGAAACCCTTGTAGCTTGAGTGACCCAAAGAGTGAGGGCATGGAATCCTTTTGGAATTTATTGTCAACACAACCATCTTTTTATAGCTTGTAGAAGAACATGAGAACCAAAGTACCTTGCTCTTATCAAAATGCATGAATGTGTATCATGAAACATAAGCCATATAAGGTAAAAAGAAGAGGGCAAATTTTTGGGTGCAACAACTTCCCCTATTCAATCATTTTAAACCTTATTAGTGAGAAAAAGTGATATCTTTCAAACATTGAAGGTAGAAGATAATTAAATACTAAAAGAACCCAAAACTTTGTGCTCTGGAAAAAGCAAATGTGCAAAAACACTAGTAACCGTATATTTTTTATTTTTTGAAATTTTGTGGTATCGAACAAACTTGATTGGATTTGCGAGTATCATGAGAAAATGAGGGGAAGACTAGTGGATATTAGACCTTACCAAAGAGTTTCCATAGAAACTGGACTTAAAATGTATGCCAATAGAAATTAGATTTGAAAGGTAGACCAATAGAAATTAGAACTACCCAAGATGACTAGTAGAAATTAGACTCTAGAAGGTGATGTGCTGGGACCGAATTGGTTCACAAATAACCAAAATGAGTAGAAACTAAACCCAGGATAGGACTAATAGAAACTAGAATCTAAAGATAACAATAGACATTGTATTCAACGGGTAATACCAGACTAATCTGGTCTCAATCAACAAGGGACAATAGACAATGAACTAAAACCATTTGCACGCTATCTGAACGTTGGTGGGATCAAGGAAAGGTAACGGGTAGAGACTCAACCTTTAGAGAGTACTATAAAGAATGCGCCAGGTAGAAACTGGTGTGAAGACAAGTTAACGAATAGACATTCGTCCTAAGAGGAAATAATAGAAACTAGGCTCTGAAGAATTACTCAATAGGACAACAATAGATATTGGGTCTTATAGCAAGGTGAATAGAAAGTGTGTTTATTTCAAAAATACACTTGGTGGACTCAACCGAGGATAGACATTAGATACTGAAATAATCCAAGGGGTATAAGAAACATATAACGAGTAAAGACTCGACTCAAGAAGACTAGTAGTATAGACTAGTCCAAAGATGAGGACCCGGATAAAATCAGGTAGCACACACAGGTAAGGAGTAGACACTCGAGCTAAGAGCAACTAGTGGATATTAAGCTCAAAAGGAATATCAGGGTAAAACTGGATTCGAAAGGTACACAATAGACATTGGAATGGACCAAGAAGGGTAGTAGACACTTAACCCGAGAAAATTATGCTAGAGAAGAACTGAACCATTACAAAATATAATGAGTAGACACTCTATAAGTTGATGGTAACATCAAAAGGATACTTGTAGGGGTGAAAATTGGGACACTGAGGATAAAGTGAACTTGCTGGGGGGGATAATCCAAAGTTTTTTAGCAACTCCACTGGCAAAAAAGGGAAACAACAATGGCTTATGTTTCAATGCATGTTTGAATTGTTTTCCTATGGAGTAATGTTCCAAAAGAGAATGGAAACAATACACTTTAAGGGTGCAATGCAATGATGCATAATTCTTCCAGAGAAACGAAAAAGATATAAGGAACCACATGAGAGAAGCCCTTGAAAAGATGAAACTCTGTAGGGAATAAGAAACTGAGTAACTGGTAAATACAGACTACAAACTCTAAATGGAATTGTAAAAATAAATCACAAACTCTGCTGGAGAAGATCAGACCAAAACTGCAAATTATGAGAAGGTACGCCAATGGAGATTAAGTGTTGCTAGGGAGGACACCAATAGATATCAAAATTCACCTCTGACTGCTTGGGGAGTAATTTGTCAACCTCTCGTCGGGGATGATAAAAACTTGTACTACTGCGGTTATGAGGACCCATGCTGGAGATAAGAGAACTCAGGAACAAGACTCTTGTTGGATATAAGGTACTCTATGCATACGGATCATTCAGCAAAATATGATATTGTTGGAGAGACAATAATATTTAATCAACAAATCTTGATAGAAAAATTCTAATAGGGATTTAAGAATGATCTACTATAAGAATAAGCCCTACCGGGGATATAGCATCCTCGGGAAAGAAGCCACAACAACGTACTCCTCTGGGGATATGAAACTTATTAGCAACCAGGATCAAACTCTACTTGGGAAAAGGGAGAATCCTTGAATAAGAACTTTCAATGAAATGAATCAGTTGAGGAAATGAGAATTCATGAGTAAGATATCTCAATAAGGAAAGTCCTCTAGGGAAATGAGAGATCCTGAGAAAAAGATCTCAGAAAGTAGACTCTTCTAGGAAGTGGGATAACCTTTAACATGTCTCAGTTAAGGAAAAGGAACAATCTCGAATAGACTTGGCTAGCGGACGAGAAAGAAGTTCTTAGCATAAGGAATCTCAAAAGGATGCTTTTTTTATGGGGGGGGGGGGAGAAAATTCTTGGATAAGAAATCTTCGTGAAGAAACTTTGTTTGGGGAATAAGAAAATTCTCAACCAGAACTTTCGGCTGAGGAAAGAAACTCTGATTTAGGGAATATACATTCTCTAAATGAGCATAACTTATCAAAAACATTTGTTTGGGAATGAAGATTTTATAACAAGAAATCTCATTAATCATAACTTTCAGGCGCAATATTTTCCGCTAGGCGATGCTGGGAGAAGAAAACTTCAAGTTTTGTTGGGAAATCATCCTAGAATTCTAGGCAGTCATACTCTCTGTTTGGGGAGACTCACTGGGGAGATGTAGAAACTTCAGTGATGTTGGGAAAACGACCCAATCTGGGGATACCGTAGTCATCTTGAAAGATGTTTTTCTGGTATTAGCAAATTACACATAAGCGAAAGAATGACATTTCTGCAAAACAAATCACACCAAACATGCCCCAGGTATAGTATACCAACTTTATCCACCAACCAGGATACAAACAACTTAAGAGTAATATCTGTAATTTATTTAACATGTTGCACAAAGCCACCAAATTTTCAAATGGAAATGTTTATCAAAAAGGTATCAGATGTTTTTGGAAACAAAACAGTAAAAGAAAATAATAAGAGAGATTTTTAGATGAAAAATAAATCTTTTATTAATTGAAATTGGCTATAAGTAGGCATTTGCATCGGGAAGAAATTCCTAGAAAGAGGTAATTTCAAAATCAAAACAAAAGGGTGTTACAAAAATGGCAATGTGAAAACGGATATCCATTAGGTTCCAATTCTGCTATAACTCTTATGACCTCAAGGCTCTCATCACTTTTCTTTCTGAAGAAGATTACTTAGACTGATTCTCACCCTTCCAAGTGACCAACTGTAGTAGCAGATGAAATCGGGGATCCGACGCTAGACGTAGTCATTCTCTTTTAAATCCCTAACTTTTTCTAGGATCGCCCTTTTGGGTTTTCAATACAACTGGATACCCTTTTTTCCTAAGCCGCCCCTTCGGATTTTCAACTTAGCGCGTGTTCTTATTTTTTTTCCATTCTTTTCATTTCTTCTTTTTTATCCCTAATTTTTCCCCAAACATTTTTATTCATTTTTTTTGGTTTGTTGGGATGCCTTTTGTGATATGGTGGGAGAAATGACTTGGATGTTTTGCGTTTTATCGCAATTGTTGTAGATAGCAAGAGTCGCCACTGAATTTACTTTTATCTAATAAGGAAAGGGTGAAAAGAACAAAAAAGACCTTTGAGATATTTTCTTGAGTTCGAGGGGTAGATTATGAAAAGGGAAGGTGTTAGCACCCTTTTCATCCATAGTTATCTATGGGCTCTTAGTTGCTTGCTAGATCACTTTTGAAATTGCTTTGTTTGAAATGTGTTTGTGGTGGGTTTTGAAAGTATTTTTGAAAAGCGCCTTCGTTTAGGAAAACTTTGTAATGATTCTCGTCTCTATAAGAATGCATACGAAGTGTTGGACTTTTGAAAATATTTCATGTTTTGAAAGTGTTTGGTGTGTTTGAAAAGATGTTTATTTTGAAGATGGATTATGAGCAAGCAACTAAGAACGTTCTACCTACTCAAAAGTCTTTTGTTCATTTCTCTCTTCCTTTGACATTGCTATCTTACCATCGATTGGTAAGAAGCCCTGTCTTTGGATTTGAAGGGATGGACGCGGGTCATCGTATAGTCATAAGATGCAATATTGTGAGATATCTTAGCATTTTTCTTAAAGGACTAAGATCATTCGTAAGGAAACATTCGTAGCGTCATCGAGGGACATTGATCTTGTATTTTGTTTGTTTTTGCTAAGATGTCTCACATGCATAACATGACCATTTTTTTGGCAACAAGTGGAGTTAACCCTAGAGGTGCAAGTGTGAAAAGTGTTCTTGATTGCATGCATTTTTGTCTTGAGATTAGGGTTTTTCTAAGCATCGATTTTGTCTTTCCATATACACTCTAATTACTAACAATTATATGAAAATGATAAATTTGTGGAAATTAAAAGTTCTACGCTATTACATATTTTAGGGGATGGGGATACAAATTATAAATGGGGAGGAAATCAATTAAAACCTAATTACTATTACAACCAAATTGAATGAAAATAATAGCAAAAGAGTCTCAAAAATCACAATTTTTGGTATTGAAGATGACACAGGTCGTGTCCTGTGATACGGGCACCCGTGTCAGGTGATCGGTCACCATTTGTACTCTATTTTCAGCAATCAGTCAGTAAAAAAATCTATCATTTCGGTAACACAATGTTTCATCTTTTATCATTCTCAGTATTTTATTTTAGTTTTCATGATAAGTGGTTTTGCATTGCAATGATTTGGGAATGCATGTCAATTAGGGTGCTTTTGATGCTTGGTTTGGTAGTGTTAATGTCTCAGGTACACGCAAGCAAATCTGAGTAACTGATGCAAAGTTGGAGGACATTCCACGAAAGTCGGAGGTCCATTTATAAGGGTTTTTATTTCATTTTCATATGACATTCAATGAATCATGGACGCTTTTTCATATATAAACCTTTTGTGCTCATTGTCTTTCTTTTACATTTTATTGTTTTAAGATGGCTATACCCTTACACACACCCACACTCATAAATGCAGGTACCCTTCCATTCTGGATCCCATGGGTAACGATACTGCTATAGCCTTCAGTGACTTTGAAGATCTGATCTACCAAGTCGAATACGAAGGTGAGGAAGATTGTGAGGTGCCAGGGGAATTGGCCAGACTACTACAACAAGAGGAAAGAGCTATTCAGCCTCATGAGGAGCTGTTAGATACAATCAATTTGGGTACCGAGGAAGATAAGAAGGAAATCAAAGTGGGTGCCAATCTAGAGCCGGGTGTCAAGGAGAACCTAATTCAGCTATTGCATGATTATGTTGATATCTTTGCCTGGTCATACGAAGACATGCCGGGACTCGATACAGACATTGTGATACACCGTCTACCCACAAGAGAAGACTGTCCACCAGTGAAACAAAAGGTCCGCCGCATGAGACCTGACATGTCAGAGAAGATCAAAGCAGAAGTTATAAAACAGTTCAATGCTGGATTTCTGGCTGTTACTTCCTATCCTCAGTGGGTTGCCAACATTGTTCCCGTGCCTAAAAAGGAAGGCAAAGTAAGAATGTGCATGGACTATAGAGATTTAAATAGGGCCAACCCTAAAGATGATTTTCCACTTCCACACATCGACATCCTGGTTGACAATACAGCCCAACACAAAGTATTTTCTTTCATGGACAGATTCTCAGGCTATAACCAGATCAAAATGGCACCTGAGGACATGGAGAAAACTACATTTGTCACACAGTGGGGTAAGTTCTGCTATAAAGTGATGCCATTCGGACTGAAGAATGTCGGGGCAACCTATCAACGCGCCATGGTAGCTTTGTTTCATGATATGATATATCATGAGATAGAGGTCTACGTAGATGACATGATAGCCCGATCACAAACTGAAGAAGAACACCTGGATCACTTGCAAAAGCTGTTTGTCAGATTGAAGAAGTACAAACTAAGGTTGAACCCGAACAAGTGCACATTCGGAGTCCGGTCCGGTAAGCTCTTAGGTTTCATTGTCAGTAACAAAGGCATCAAAGTTGATCCTGCCAAGGTCAAAGCAATACAAGAAATTCCTGCTCCTCGCAGTGAGAAGGAAGTCAGAGGATTCTTGGGATGCTTGAACTATATTTCCAGATTCATTTCTCACCTAACCTCTACTTGTGAACCAATCTTCAAACTGTTGAAGAAAGATCAAGTAGTCAGATGGAATGATGAATGTCAGATTGCTTTCGACAAAATCAAAGAATATTTACAAGAGCCTCCTATCTTGATGCCTACAGTCGAGGGAAGACCACTAATCATGTATCTGACCGTTTTAGAGAACTCAATAGGGTGCGTATTGGGGCAACATGACGAGTCTGGCCGAAAAGAGCACGCTATTTATTACCTGAGCAAAAAGTTTACCGACTGTGAAACCAGATACTCACTGCTCGAGAAAACTTGATGCGCTCTGGTATGGGCTGCTCGACGGCTAAGACAGTATATGTTGACTCATACCACTTTGCTGATATCTAAGATGGATCCGATAAAGTACATCTTTGAGAAGCCTGCTCTGTCTGGGAGGATATCTAGATGGCAGATGATCCTAATAGAATATGACATACAATACACGACCCAAAAAGCTATAAAGGGCAGTGTGTTAGCTGATCATCTTGCTCATCATGCTGTAGAAGATTATCAGTCCATGAAGTTTGAATTCCCTGATGAGGACATCATGACATTAGACAGCTGTGAAGGAATCAGACCATATGACAGACCTGGACAAGGATCCCGATGGACCCTGTTCTTTGATGGAGAATCCAATGCACTTGGTAATGGTATCAGAGTTGTACTCATATCTCCGGAAGGGTGCCATACTCCTTTTACTGCCAGACTTTGCTTCAACTGTACGAACAACATGGCAGAATACAAAGCATGCATCGTTGGTCTCAAGGCTGACATAGACTTGGGAATCAAATCTTTAGATGTGTTTGGGGATTCATCTTTGGTCATTAGTCAAATCAAAGGAGAGTGGGACACTAAGCACCCAAACCTTATCCCTTACAATGAACATGTTTTGACATTGCTACCACATTTTAAGCAAATTACCTTCGAGCACTTCCCGCGAGAATAAAATCAGCTAGTAGATGCTCTAGCCACAATGTCATCTATGTTTAAACTTAATTGGGATAATGAAGCTCCCCAGATCACCATTGAATGAATGGACGAACCAGCACACTGTCACGAGATTAATACTGAATAAGTAGTGGGCCAACCTTGGTTTTATGAAGTCAAAAGGTATCTCGAGGCTCAAGAATATCCAGAAGGAGCTTCAATCAATGATAAAAAGTTCCTAAGGAGATTCTCCACTAAGTTCTTCCTAAGTAATGGCATCCTGTACAAACGTAATCATGATTCTATTCTGCTCCGTTGTGTGGATAAGATTGAAGCTAAAAAGATTATGGCTGAATTACATGAAGGCACCTTTGGCACTCACTCTAGTGGGCATACAATGGAGAAGAAAATACTACGGGCAGGCTATTATTGGTCTACCATGGAAGCAGACTGCTATCAACACTCCTGGACCTGTCATAAGTGTCAAATCTATGCAGACAAGGTGCACGTGCCTCCGGTTCCTCTAAATGTATTAACATCTCCTTGGCCCTTTGCTATGTGGGGAATTGATATGATTGGGGAGATCAAGCCTACAGCCTCCAATGGACACCGCTTCATTCTAGTGGCCATTGACTATTTCACAAAGTGGGTCGAAGCAACTTCCTTCGCATCTGTTACTAAGAATGTTGTTGCCCGCTTTATCAAGCAAAATCTCATTTACCGGTACGGTATCCCAGAAAGGATCGTCAATGATAATGGTACGAACCGTAACAATACTATGATCACCGCCTTGTGCGAGCAGTTCAAGATTCAACATCACAATTCATCCCCCTATCGTCCAAAGATGAATGGTTTCGTCGAAGCTCCGAATAAAAACATTAAAAAGATCATACAGAAAATGACAGTCACCTATAAGGACTGGAATGAGATGCTACCGTTTGCTCTCCACGGGTACCGTACCATGGCTCGCACATCAACTGGGGCAACACCCTATTCTTTAGTTTATGGCATGGAGGTTGTTCTACCTATTGAGGTTTAAATCCCCTATTTGAGAATTATGAAAGATGCAGGTTTGAGTGAAGACGATTGGATCCAGACCCGGCTTGATCAACTGAACTTAATTGATGAAAAGAGACTTACTGCTGTTTGCCATGGTTAGACGTATCAAAAGCGAATGATCAAGGCTTTCAACAAGAAAGTCAGACGCCAGGTATATCAAGTTGGAGATCTAGTGATCAAGCGCATCATCTTGCCACAAAGTGATCCCAGGGGCAAGTGGACTCCTACCTATGAAGGACCATTTGTAATCAAGAACATCTTTTCTAGTGGGGCAATGATCATAACCACCATGGACGACGATGACCTGCCACACCCTGCGAACATAGACATAGTCAAAAGATACTACGCATAAGAGACCCGCTAGGTTGACACACCTAGGCAAAACAAGGGCATCCCGGCGAAACAAAAGGTTCAGGAAAAAATTAGGGATAAAATAAAAAATCTGTACACCCGACAAGTTGAAAACCCGAAAGGGAGACTTGGGCAAAAAAGGGTTTCCCGGTGGATCGAAAACCTGAAAGGGCGGTTCGGGCAAAAGTTAGGGAATTAAAGTGTATGACTATGTCTCGTTGGATCACTTTAAGGACAATCTCTTCACGGACAAACTTGGAGCTTGTGATCAATCCAATTATCTTCGGATGAAACAACAAATGGACAAGATATTCAGAGATACGAAGGCTATAGTAGAATGGGAACCCCATGGGATTACTACACATAGCTATCTTTCTTTGTATTAAATTTTTCTCATTTTTATGACACCATTCTCTTACTAGGATGTCTGTCTCCTTTGTACAAAATACTTATTCAAAGTAAATACAAAGATATCTCTTTAAAGTGCAGAAAACCATTTGTCCTTTTCTTTTTACACTTGTGATTATATTTGCAAAAACGTCCAATGATTCATTAATGAACATATGCATTTAAACATAATTACTATTTACAAATAAACGAAATGGAAGAGAACAATTACTGACATATTGAAAGAATAGGAAAACATCTTTAGGCTATTCCATGAACAATCCCTACAGTACGTCATTAAGATCCCCAACAGAGCCGAAACTTCAAACTATTAATCCCCAGTGGAAACCATCAAGTTTCTTCAAATTCCCCAGCAAGTTGTCTTAAAGTCTGAAAAATCAACCGGATAACAATTAACTTCTGTTTCTCCCCAACTTTGGATAACTCCCTAGTAGAGTGGCATACGATCGAAACTCCTGAACTTTTTCCGAACAGGAATAAGCTTTTTCCCCACAGAGTTGTCATTTGTCCCCAACAGAATGAAGATTCCCATTCTTAATTCCCAGCAGAAGTCATCAAAGTTCTCTGGATTCCTCAAGCAGATTCCTCAAGCAGTATATGGCATTGCTCGCAACAGAATTTTTGTCAATACTCCAACTTCAAGACATGAAGAATCCACATATCATCAGCAGTCAAGGATTTATTTTCCTCAGCAATACAGAAAATCAGCTTACATGCACATACATTACATCCATATATCATAAACATTTATAAAGCACATATATTGCATCATACATTTCACGCAACATAACTTTGTGTTTCAGCTAATATTTTACCCTTTTCAGGATAAGATTAACATATATCATTAACAATGTTCAAAGATTTTAGATACAGTTCAGATACGCTCCAGATACAGATGCCATCCTGATACTCATTCAGATTTAGATTTCAGATACAGTTCAGATACGCTCCAGATATGGATGCCATCCTGATACTCATTCAGATTTAGATTTTAGACACAGTTCAGATACACTCCAGATACGGATGCCATCCTGATACTCATTCAGATTTAGATTTCAGATACAGTTCAGATACGCTCCAGATACGGATGCCATCCTGATACTCATTCAGATTTAGATTTCAGATATAGTTCATATACGCTCCAGATACGGATGCCATCCTGATACTCATTCAGATTTAGATTTCAGATACAGTTCAGATACGCTCCAGATACGGATGCCATCCTGATACTCATACAGATTTAGATTTCAGATACAGTTCAAATACGCTCCAGATACAGATGCCATCCTGATACTCATTCAGATTTAGATTTCAGATACAGTTCAGATACGCTCCAGATACGGATGCCATCCTGATACTCATTCAGATTTCGTTTTCAGATACAGTACAGATACGCTCCAGACAAGGATGCCATCCTGATACTCATTCAGATTCAAGTTCAGATACGCTTCAGATACGGATGTCATTCTGGCGCTTGTTCAGATTTCAAATTCTAGATACAATACAGATACACTTCAGACACGGAAGTCATTCTGTTACTCATTCAGATTCAAGTACAGACACAACTCGGATACGCTCGAGACACGGATGCTATTCTATTGCTCATACAGATTCAGTCTCTAGATACAGTTCAGATACGTTCCAGATACGGACACCATTCTGATACTTATTCTTTTGACTTACAAATTATAATGCAACAAGCATTCTTGGATGGCATCTACAAGCCCATCTCCAACAAGATTCTATCACCTCTCCAAATGGCATCTTTAAGCCCATTCCCTCAACTACACTTTATCGAGTGAAAATTTATGGGCACTCTAGTGTCCAATCGTCTTTTATCTTCGAGTCATGAACGACAAAGCTCGCCAATCTAACTCTTCAGGTTCAAGAAGATTGAACAGGGGCAGCTGTAGTACCCCAAAATTTGCCCTCTCATTCTTCAGGAAATCATCCTGGATTCTCAATGTTTTCTCTTAAACAAATCCAAGCCTTGAATTATCATTTCTTTCCAAGTAAGCCATTTACAAGAGAAAAATGGTCGTTTGCAAGCTCAAAATTCAAATTTTACCTTGAAAAAGTTAAATTTTAAATACTTAGAATTTTTCTAAAGTATTTAAGAAAAATGGCACTTCAGAACTTCTGAACCAACCTCCAGGCAGAAACGGTCAGAAGTTGCAAACTTGGCTCAACATATAACATTCAATCAGAAGGTAGCTCTTTAGCAGCTACGCCAACTCAGTTAGAGGTTATAAACGTGGTTCAACATGTAATCTTCAAACAAAACATGGCTCTTCCAACAGTTACACAAGTTCAGCCAGAGTTTGCTAGAGGAATGCAAAGAAAGCAAAGAAGCCTGAAAACTCCTTCAGAACATGCTGGAATTAGAAGATGAAGGGGTCAGCAGAGCGGGTGTTACACTGAAACAGAATCTCTAAGTCCAGAATTTACAGAAGAAAATCCAAGGAACATGCTAGAAAGTCTGGGGAACCCTCAGAATTTGTTGAGGCAACAGGATACTAAGATCAGAGTTTGAGTGCGTTGTATGCTGAAGTAGGAACAACTGGCTCAGATATAAGTAATGATGCAAATCTCATATTACAAGATTTCTTAGTCTTGACCAATCTCATCACCATTTAATGCTCATTAATGCTCACAACTACTTTTGAAAGTTTGTCCAAAGGGTCTTTCCACGTGCAGCATAACAACATTCCTGTGCAGAGTTAGGTATGGGTTCATGCGCTACTTTTCGCTCATGGGTGTCACTTTTCCTTAATCCTCGCTTACTAACCCAGCCTAGGCTAAAAGCTGTCAATCATCACAACTTTTTATGAACTTTTCTTCAAGAATAAGTCAGCATCTAATGCATGATATTGGCGCCACTTAACGTTTAAAAAACCCACAAAGCTTTTCCTATAAATAGAGCACCATTGTCCATTGGAAAAGAAAAAAACATCAGAAAAATTGCTAGAAAAGAAACAGAAATTTTTTAGCAAGAAAACACCTTGAAACTCTGTCAAAATTCCTAGTGTTTCAAGAGCCTTAAACACAGCTTTGAATCTCCTGCCTCAAAACTTCATTTGCACCCAATTTGTTTCCTAACTAAAGAACGCCCATACAGTTTCTGACCACACATATACCTTCCATCCATCCATTCAAAGAACTTGTTCAGAACATCATCAGAGTTAAGACTAACTCCAGTTCACAAAACTTTTTCAGCTGCAAGGTAAGCACTTGCTGACTCTCACCACATTGTTTAAGCATAATTAGATTTGCATGCCCAAGAAACACAATGTAGATATCATGTTGCTGCTGCTGTACACGTTTTGAGGTTTTCACGCCTCTGTATGTTTAAGTAGGAAGTGAATCAGTACAGAACTTGCATGTGACATTTTTGGCTCTGTCTTCTGAAACGTTATGACCCTTGCTGAGACTGCCCTAGGCATGCCTTCTGTTTTGTGGAAAAATAATCAAACTGCAGATGTTCTGATTAGTACAGGGGGAAACTAAGCTCTGACTTTGATGTCAGCACTTCTGAGGCCTGTTTTGTTATCAGTAATATCAGAACTTCTGAAAATTACTATGTTCCCAGTAGGGTCAGAACTTCTGACCCCCCACTAACAGGTTTCTGTTTTGCAGCGCACTGGGGTCAGAACTTCTGACCTCCCCACTAACAGGTTTCTGTTTTGCAGCGCACCAGGGTCAGAAGTTCTGACCTATACATTTTCACTAACAGGTTGATATCCTGTAACAGGCCTGGGCCAGAACTTCTGACTTCCTCTCAGCAGCGCGCTGGCCCCCTCCTTCTTTCTTTTTTTCTTCCCCTTGTTATTTTTCTTTATTTTTCTCATTGGATTCCCTAATCATAAGTGTGTACCCCCACCCCCTAAATATTGTAATAGTGTAGAACGTTACATTTCTACATTTTTATCACTTTCAGGTGTAAATGCTAGCAATTAGGATATGTATGGCAAGATAAAATCAATGAAATAGAAAATCCTAATTCAAGATAAAATCATGCATGTAATAAAACACACTTGCACACAAACACCCTTAAGGTTCCTCTATTCGGTTGCCTTATAAAAAAAATAGCCATGTTACGCATGCAAAGTATCTTGGTAAAACAAACAAAATCGAAAGATCATAGTCCCTCGATGACGCTATTCAAAAGTTGCCTAAATAAAATGATCTTGGTCCCTCAAAAAAGCTAAGATACTTGGCAACATTGCTATCATGGTTATACGATGACCCACGCCCGTCCCGTTTACATCCAAAGATAGGGTTGCTTACCAAATCAATGGTAAGTCAACAATGTCAAAGGAATAAAAAATGCACAAGAAAGACATTTGAGTAGGTAGATAGCTTCTCAGTTACTTGCTCCTTTTTCAAACAATCCTTGATATTTTCAAAAACAAGCACACACACATTTCAAAACATCTTACAAAACATTGAAAACATTTTCAAAATACAAACATCTTTGTATACATTCTTACGAACGAGAATCATTACAAAGATTGCCTAAACAATGGCATCTTTTACAAAATACTTTCAAAATCACACCAAACACCATTTCAAACAAAACAAAGCAAGTGATCTAAGCAAGTAACTAAGAGCCCATGGAAAACCATGGATGAAAAGGGTGCTAGCACCTTCCCTTTTCATAACCTACCCCCTGAACTCAAGAAAACATCTCAAAGGTCTTTCATCTGCTTTTTTACCTTTCCTTTTGGATAAAAGAAAAGTCGGTGGCGACTCTTTCTAACCGCGACATTTGCGATAAAACGCAAAACCTCAAGTCAGTTCTCCCACCGTATCACACCCGGCCACATTTCAATGATGCATGCAATTTATTTTGCTGATATGCTTGAAAAGCACATGGAAGTCTTCATGGATGAATTCTCGGTTTTTGGTAAGTCTTTTGCTAATTGTTTAACTAACCTTACTCTTGTCTTAGAAAGATGCCAACAGACCAACCTAATCCTAAATTGGGAGAAGTGTCACTTCATGGTACGTGAAGGTATAGTTTTGGGTCACAAAATTTCCCATAAGGGAATAGAAGTGGACCAAGCAAAGATTAAAATTATATCAAAGTTGCCTCCACCGCTGAATGAAAAAGGTATTCGAAGTTTCTTAGGGCATGCAGGTTTCTACCGCAGATTCATCAGATATTTTTCTAAGATAGCCAAACCCTTAACTACTTTTTTGGTTAAAGATAAGGAGTTTGTGTTTGACAAAGAGTGTGCCATCGTATTTGAGAAAATAAAGAAAAAATTAGTGTCGGCACCAATTGTTGTAGCCCCTGATTGGCCTCTAACTTTTGAGATCATGTGTGATGCAAGTGATATTGCAGTAGGGGCAGTTCTAGGACATCACAGAGAAACATTGGTACATGTTATTTACTATGCTAGTCATGTGTTGAACTTTGTACAAATGAACTATGCGACCACCGAAAAGGAGTTACTGGACGTTGTTTATGCCTTTGATAAATTCAGGCAATACATGTTGGGGTCTAGAGTCATTATTTACACTAACCATGCTGCTTTGAAGTATCTTTTTGCTAAACAGGACTCTAAGCCAAGTGTGATACGGTGGGAGAACTGACTTGAGGGTTTTGCATTTTATCGCAAATGTTCCGGTTAGCAAGAGTCGCCACCGACTTTTCTTTTATCCAAAAGGAAAGGTGAAAAAGCACAGGAAAGACCTTTGAGATTGTTTCTTGAGTTCGGGGGGTAGATTATGAAAAGGGAAGGTGTTAGCACCCTTTTCATCCATGGTTTTCCATGGGCTCTTAGTTACTTGGTAGATCACTTGCTTTTGTTGTTTGATATTGTGTTTGGTGTGGTTTTGAAAGTATTTTTTAAAAGAGGTTGTTGTTTAGGAAATCTTTGTAATGATTCTCGTTCGTAAGAATGTATACAAAGATGTTTGTCTTTTTGAAAATGTTTTCAATGTTTGTAAAATGTTTGAAAATTTGTGTGTTTGTTTTGAAAATAAGAAGGATAGTTGTTTGAAAATAGATCAAGTAACTAGAAGCAATCTACCTACTCAAATGTCTTTCTTGTTCATTTTCTATTCCTTTGACATTGTTGTCTTACCATTGATTTAGTAAGCAACCCTATCTTTGGATGTAAATGGGATGGGCGTGGGTCATCGTACAACCATGATTAGCAATGTTGCAAAGTATCTTAGCATTTTTGAGGGACTAAGATCATTTTTGTAAGGCAACTTTAAATAGCGTCATCGAGGGACTATGATCTTATATTTGTTTGTTTTGCCAAGATACTTTGCATGCGTAATATGGCTATTTTTGTATAAGGCAACCAAGTGGAGAAACCCTAAGGATGCTTGTGTGCAAGTGTGTTATATTCATGCTTTGATTTTGTCTTGGATTTAGGGTTTTCTATTTGATTTGTTTTTATCTTGCCATACAAACCCTAATTACTAGCATGGTATATAAAAAGCGGTAAATTGCGTAATTTAAAGATTAATACGCTATTACAATATTTTTATAGGAGGGGGGAATACAAATTATGAATGGGGATTTGCAATATGTAAACCTAATTAAGCTATTACAACCAAATCGAATTTGTACGAATATTGGAATAAACAAATACAATATTTAAATATGTAATATTATGTATATGCAAGAAGAAGATTTTTATTTTGTTTTTTTTATGTGAAAAGAAATTTTGAACTAAACCTAATATCTTAAGAAAAAAATAAATTAATTCTTGAAAACCAAAGTTAACCCTAATTTCTAATTTAAAATAATAAATAACATTTTATGAACATATTTAGTTTTTATATATTAAAAATAAATATTTTACAAGTATGAATAAAAAGGAATAAAATAGTTAACCTAATTCTATTATATTTACAAGTTTATTTAAGAAAGAAATAATTAATATATAGTTTAATAAAAATATTTTTTATTATGTGAAAATAAAATATAATAAACAAAAATGCAATATTTATCAAGTTTTATATTTTTCATGATTTTATGTATTAAAGAAAGTATTTAATAAAATAAAAAAAGAAAATAAAACAAATAAATAATAAAGATTGGGCCAGGGGTGTTGCAAGCAAACAAGGATTAGTGTGTTAGAAACAAAAATAGAAAGCCCAGGAACCAAGCCCATCTGGCCAAAAAAGCCACAACTGAAACTGAAAAAAATGGAAAAAATGTAAAAGGTAGCGCCAAGGTTCGAACCCACGACCTGAGCATTGCCATCGCGCTACCTTGCCACTGGGGTAGCTGTACATCTGTTAGCTTATGTGAAATAAGAAAACCATAACATAAAACGCTTCCTTGGCCCTGTACTTCGTTTCTTCCTCTAGCTAGCCAGACCTCCTGTATCTTTCTTATTTCTCCATGAAAATGAAAACTTCTAACATGAAAATGATAGTACTCATCCCCACGATTTCAACCATGTAACTTATGGAAACTAACAATCAAAGATTAAAACGAATTTTGAAAGCCCTAATTTTAAACCTGATTTTTACAGAAATTTGAATGCTAAAATTCTCTATACATAATGATCAGAAATGAAATCTTTGCACATGGTTGGCTTCAGCACTATAATATCTACATTTTTCTTTCACAAATCATGGCCAATGGATGCCTGTATGAAGAGATAGAAGTTGGAATTCTTACCTCTTTCAGCTGAGATCATGAATGGAGTTTGAGTGAGATTTAGGAAGCCCTGAAGGTTGCTTTAGCTTGCTTGAAACTACCTGAGTGTGTTCCAATCCTTGCCTTGCTTTGGAAGTGCCTAGAACTCTCTATCCAAGTTAACCTGCAAGCTTGAAAAACAAAAATGGCAGATGAAGAAGGAGGAGTTACAGTGTAGGGATGATGGTCTGGATCACTTAGATATGAGGTAGGTAAAGTGTTTGAATGATTAAAACTTCAAACGCACGAGCAAATTGATGGATTCCTATGCTTGGACACAAACTGCAAGTTTTGACAGTTTTTTGGTGATATGGAGTTTTGGAGTATTTCAGGCCTTTTGTAATCGTATTCTCAACTGTAATATCTTTGTGTATTAGTATGGAAAAAGTTTTAAGTCAGCTTCACAACAGATCTTTGAGTTGTAGACTTTTTGCACACTTTCTTGCTTTTGAAGCAAAGTGAAGAGATAAGTCCCCTCATGCTTGTACTGGCCTGCTTAGAGTTGGTATAAACTCTATACAAGTTGCTTTAGATCTGTAGGACTTGTGTGTGCAGAGAAGACAAGTCCAATGCTCAAGAATTGAAAAGTTGCAAAAGTTAAGCTTTTCAAAAATGGCAATGGCAACTTTGTGCCATTTATGGAATTAAAGCTTGGACAAGGACCTTTGGGCTTGGATTAAGGCTTTATCAACTGAGTAAGCATTAAATTATGGAGTAAGAAACAAGTTTTGGACCTGTAAAGCATGGATTAGGCAGCATAGGTTCAGATTTGAATTTTGTTCTTCATGAAATGGCTTGAAAACAAAGTGAGAAATTGCCAACTTCATCTCTTCGATTCTCCATACTCAAGAATGATCTCAAGGAGTTCTTGGACATTTTGGAAACTTGAAATGTGCTCTATAACTCATCTTTGAAATTCATTTCAAGATTCCTCTTGGAACTAGGTGAAAAATTGCCATGAAGTTGGGTCCAATTCCTGCCTAAATTAGGGCAAAATTTCACTAAGTTATTTTAGTTCATGGGCATGTATTCACAAAATTATATTTTGAGATCCAAGCATCTTTAGGGAAAAATGTGTGAAGCAAAGTTGTATATTTCATGGAGGTCTACAACTTTCATGTTGGAAACTTTCTTTGAATCATCTTGTATCATGGTGAAAAAATTGCTTAAATTGAGAAAAAATAAGAAATTTTCTATACTTAGAAAATTTTCTAAGTTAAGAAAATTTCAAATTTTAAAACCAAATCTTCAATCTTTGATTTCTTGATGAACAAGTTTCACATTTTTACATGTTTTGATGAATTGTGATCCTTGGCACTTGATTTTGACCAAAAAGTCAAAGTTTGACTTTTCAGTATACAGTTAATTTTTGATCAGTTGACTGCAAATTTCATCTGCCTATCCAATGGATTTGCAATGTTTTGAGCCATTTAATTACGTCAAGATGATACAAATTAACCCTTGAAATCATGCTTCAACTCAATTGGTCATTTGCTAGGTCAAAAATCAGAAATTGCCATTCTTTAGTCAAAACCCTAATTTTGACCATTTTGCCCTTTTGATGATTTGATCAAATTTCTTGAGGAATTGTAATCTAAACTTGATCAAATGATACATATCGGTCTAAAATGTTGATGTGGATCAAAAATTATGAATTTTGACTGTAAATTGGCCATGGTTGACTTTTTCCCCAATACAGCTGATTTTTAGGTCAACCGTCCAATTGACTGATAAAAAATGTGGTTCAAGGCTTGAAACTTGTCATGAGTAATCTTAGGGGTCCATAATGATGTTTGAAAGTCATATGAAGCATTGATAGTCCAAAAATCCTTGGGAAAACTTGTTGTACCCCAAAATTTGCCCTCCCATATTTCTCAAAAAACATTTCAAGTGACATCCTCAAATTGATCAAGGAAGTCTAAGGGTTGGCCAGACAAACCCTCTCCTAAGACAGTCTACCTCAAATTAGGGTTTCATGTTGCATCAATATACTTGAGTCCAAGGGATCCAAAATGCTCACCATTGTCCTAATATGTTCTCAAGATCATCCTTGTCAAGTTTCAAGTCTTGCAGAGGAAGTTTGCTCAATCAATCGCTCAAAGGCCTGAAAATCGACTGTGTTAGGGCAAAAGTCAACTGTGGCCCACATACAGTCAAACTTCAAGATTTTTGGTAAACATTATCAATTTGAAGTATTATTCATCATTTGATCAAGGGTTGATCATGATTCATCAAGGATTTCTCACAATTCATCAAAACCCAAAAGTTGCTAAATTAGGGTTTTGTAGGAAAAGTCAACTCAACTTTGACCAAGCATAACTTTCTCATACTTTATCAAGAATGACCCGTAAAAAGCTCATTTTGAAGAGGATGAAATTCCATACAATTCATCTTCACCTCCCAAGTTCAAAATATGCACTAGCAAGAAGTTATAAATTTGGACATTATAGGTCATTTTGAAAAGTCAACAAAAACACATTTTTTTTCAAAGCTTAATACATGAACATGGAAGACTCAAGATACCAAAAGGGTTGCTTATAGGACATCTCAAGATTTCTAAAAAGTCCAAGAACACCTTCATAGAGTCAAAATTGAAGAAGTTATGCATTCGTGAAGTTGACCTTTTTGCAAAATTGCCAAAAGTCAAAAGTGCCTCAAATTGCAATTTTTGTCAAATGGGCCCAACTTTTTGTGCTCGTCTTGAGTTAGTAACATGGTCCATGACCCATGATGCACCCCATTTACCCGTTTGAATTCTGGCGCGCGCTTTTTTGTTTTGTCCTCCACTAATTCACGTTATTACATATTATTAATTGTTATTATTTCATAGACAAATGAGCAGCGTGGCACAGTTGGCAACAAGGTGATGGTTTGAAGCTTGAGGACCTGGGTTCGATCCCAGGCCCCAACAAAAATGCTATTTTCTTGTTTTCTTGTTACAGATCTAGTGCACCCTTGGTCCAAGCATCCACCATACGCCTTTAACGCTTAGCCAGCCAGATGACCACGCGCTGGATCCAAAGGTCATCATCTGAGGGTATACCAAAGTTTCTAGTCAAAGTGCAGCGCTAGATCCAGGAGGGTCAACGTGGAACCTTGCTTTTGGGCCCCAAAGATGCTATTGGCACCGCCCCCTCAATTGCTGATTACCAGGCCCAATGCTCTTTTTGTTTATTCTTTTATATTTTCTCTTATTTAATTTATTTAAATTATTTTACTAACACACAAAATTAATTCTTTTTATAAAAAAAATCATAAAATCAATTTTCACCAAATTGGAATTTAGGCTTTTTTTTATTTTATCAAAAAAATTAATTTAATTAGTTAAATTAATTTTAGGGTAACCTTAATTCTTTTGTAAATAAACTAAAATAAATTAGAAAATTAGGTTTGACTTGATTTAACATTAATAGGTCAAACAAAAAATAATTATTTTTACTAATTTAATTAGTAATTAGATTTGCTTGTATTTAATTTAAAACCTTATTTTCTTAAAATAATCAAAAACAACAAAAAATGATTTTTTTCTTTTAATTAGGCAAGACGGGGTCAAAACCCTACTTTTCTCTCATTCTTGTTTCATCGCGCGTTTATTTATTTTTTACAATATTAATGTAACTGCTCATGGGATGTAATAGATTAATTAGGACTTTTTCGTTTATTTTTCGTTTTACGGGTTTTTGGCTATGTAATTAATCCCCCACCTGAAGCCTTGTAATAGCGTAGCTTTATTTTCCGCATTTTAATTTTCGTAAATATTAACTATTAGATGTATGATAATAGGGTTGCATGACAAGAATGTATGTTAATTTTAAAATGGTTAGCAAACCCTAAATATGCAAAGATAATAACCTGAAATTGAATCACTCGCACATGTGCACTCCTAGGGTATACTCCCACTTCGGTTGCCTTCGGTAAACGATCATTAAGTATAGGGTATTTTAGTGGTTGCCCTCTTGTCTAAACAAAGATCAAACGTCCGTTCGGAAATGTTGCCTCGGAAATGTTGCCTCGGAATTGTTGCCTCGAATATGATCTTAAGACATTAGGGTTATTATTAAGACGTCCTAACATTGCTTTAGTGATCGTACGTACCTTTCGAATTGACCCTTATAACTCCAACGACGGTGCTAACTACTCACTAATAGTGGGATAGCGCTGTCTAAAGGAAACAAGAACAGAAACATTCTTTTTTCGAGTAGGTAGATGCTAGTAGGTACTTGCTCAAAATAAACTTTTTCACACTTACACTCCTTTCAAACAAAGTTTTCAAAAAAACACTTCGTAACACTCTTGAAGACAGAAGCAAGGGTTGAAACGAAGTAAAACAAAAACTTTTCAAAACACACAAACACGGAAGCAATTTTCAAAATGATGAGCAAGTACCTAAGAGCCCGTAGAAAACTACGGATAGAGAGGGTGTTAATACCTTCCCTTTCTATAATCTACCCCCCGTACTCAGAATATCTCGAAAAAGGAATATTTATGTGCTTTTTTCCTTTCCGGTTGGATAAAATAAAAGTCGGTGGCGACTCTTGCTTACCGCGACATTTTGCAAACATAAACGCAAACCAGCATTTTCCTAAAACCAGTCCGGTTCTGCCACTGTATCACAGAACTGGCGACTCTGCTGAGGAGTTAAATAAGTGGGGTATACCTTAGGATTAGTTCATCATATTTCTTCTATTGTTTAATTTGATTGCTTTACTTTTGAGGGCTTTGTATTGGGAGTTACTATAGATCCTAACCCGGATCTGGGAACACCTTTTAGGCAAGTAGCAATAAACTATGAGGGAACTGTACGGCGTAGACCGATAAGGTTGAAGCAGTAGCTACGTTGATGTGGCACAGTGGTTGGTACCAGTATCCCTTGTGGAGAAACGAGGAGAATACGGGGCTGCTATGTGTGTCGTTAAGCATTAACTGACCTTAGAACCTATAATTGACCAACTTGGCCATAGGAAGTAGTGAGATAGCCGACCTCGGTGTAAAGCTGAGAACTGGTTGATACTCGATACTACACTCATTAAGACCATAATCTTGAGATAGTTCCGGCCGCAAGAAAATATTGCGTGAGCTGAAACCATGACCGATGGAGGATGGTCAGTGATATTGAGAACCTCTAGAATCCGGTTACTATTATTAGGACAGGTTGAAACCAACTGAACTTCATGAGGGTAGTACCTAGACCCCATGCAAGCCTGAAACTTAAGGGCTCTTGTGTGACTTGTTTTCCTTTACCATGTTTGTTATCTGCTATACTTGTAGTATGTTTTACCATAACATCATGCATCATAACATAACATGCATGCTTCATTATACTAACCATTTCAAAGACCGAGGGGATTTATCTTTATTCTGTTTTGCAGATTATGGCTTCTATGCGCAGAAACACCATCCGAGTTAACTTTGTGCAAATACCTGCTCAACTCAAAGAATTAGTCTCAAAAGTTTCTGATACTTCTTCATTCATTAGAAGACATGGTCAGCTTCTTAACTTGGTCACTTCAAAGTTGGATGAGCAGCTGATGAGTGTGCTTTTCCAGTTCTTCGATCTGGTGCATCATTGTTTCACCTTCCCGAATTATCAACTAGTTCCCACTTTGGAGGAGTTTTCTTACTTACTAGGTATATCAATCCTCAAGCAGACACCCTTCACAGGTTTGGAGGAGACTTCTAGGCCAGAGGACATTGCTTCGACTTTACATCTAAAAAGGGCTCATGTAGTATCCAACTGGGAGACACGGAGCAGGGTTAAAGGTTTCTTAGCCAAGTTTCTGATGGATCAAGCTCAATTGTTCTGGGATAACTTGGATTTTCAGGCTTTTGAAGACATCTTGGCTCTCCTCATCTACGGTTTGGTTCTTTTCCCGAATCCAGATTCCTTCATAGATGTGAATGCGGTCAAGATCTTCTTGTCTCGTAATCATGTACCTACTCTTCTGGGTGATATCCTACATGCCCTATATACTCGTACTGTGCGAAGAAGAGGGACCCTCATGTGTTGCATGCCGCTGCTGGCGAGGTGGTTTATTTCGCACCTCCCCAAGTCTATATTGAAGAATGAGGAAGGTTTAGGATGGTCTTAGAGGATAATGTCCCTTGCCCATACAGACATTCTTTGGAGTTCTAAGGCTATGGAGAGCGTTGCTGTCATTGATCGATGTGGTGGATACCCTAATGTCCCGTTGCTTGGAATTAGAGGGGGAATAACCTACAGTCCTTGCTTGGCTTTGTGACAATTTGGTCGTGCTCGGAGAGACGATCCTCATGAGTTGCTTCTTACAGATATTGCCTTTGACTACAAGGAGGACGTTGACGAGCATCGCCAAAGGTTTATACGAGCTTAGGGCATGGTGAACAGGTTTGACCCTCAAGAGCTAGGACCAAGACTTATCTCCCTATGCAACCTTACCTCCAGGGGGTCCGAGCTCGAGCCTAGAAGCTTGGGATGCCTTATGAAGCTGTGTTGCCGGTGATTGTGGTGCCTACCAATGAAGAAGGCATCCCTTATACAGTCCTTTATCCCTACATGCCCACTGATCTTGGAGCATTGAAGAGATCCTGGATTCAGCTGAAAGAGGAGAGGGATACCTACCGGGAGAAGTATCATGAGCAAGAAAGGAAGATCCTAAAGCTCACCAGGCAGTTTGAGAATGAAAGGACGATTAATGACTATGTCAGCACGAAGGGGAAGCGTCCATGGGATTTATGATTTTGCTTTTTCTAGTTTAGATTTGTTTTCCATTTATTTCTTTTGTAACGCCTCAAAGGCATTGTTAAACATTTTTACAAGTTTAATCTAATAAAGTTTGTTCATTTCTTGGTTTGCAAATTTAAATCTCCCAAAGTCTTTGAAATCATTACATACGCATCCCATTATCATGCACATCATTATAGGTACCATTACTGGTTTCTCATCTTCTTCGCTGTTTATTTCAGCACGAAATGTCTTCTGAAATACCTACCGATCAAGCCATCAAAGCTCTTCAGGCACAGCATGCCCAATTCCAAGAGATGTTCTTGAACTTGGCTATAGGGCAAGAAGATTTGAAGACTCTCATCCTGAAGGAGAAGAAGAAGAAGAAGAAGAAGAAGAAGGTGGTTCTTCTGAATATGGGTAATAGATTTGGGAATAGGTTGCGACAGGAAGCTGATCTGTCTCTTTCATCCAAAGGAGAGGAGGGCCAAGAGGAAGAAAAGGGTCCTAGTCCTGTAGTCTATGATAATGATAATGGTTTTGATGATGAGCAGTATCCTCCTGCTGAGGATAGGTACAAACAACTTGAAGACCGTCTGAGTGCTATGGAAATTCAGAAAATCCCTGGTTTGGATTTTGGAGATCTGGGACTGGCATCTGGAGTGGTGATCCCTCACAAGTTCAAAGCTCCAGTTTTCACCAAGTACAATGGAGTATCCTGTCCAAAACTCCATCTCTGCTCGTACGTCAGAAAAATTCAACCTTACACTGCTGATAGGAATCTATGGGTACATTTCTTTCAAGACAGTCTATCAGAGACTCAGCTTGAATGGTTTTATCAATTGGAAGGAGCTAATGTCCGAAACTGGGAGGACCTTGCTGCTGCTTTTAACAAGTAGTACCAGTATAACGCTGACCTTGCTCCCACTCGTACTCAACTTCAGGGTATGTCTATGGGTGCAGGCGAAGGCTTTAAGGACTATGCTCAGAAATGGAGAGATTTGGCTGGAAGAGTTCAACCCCCTCTGTCTGATAGGGAGTTGGTTGATATGTTTCTAGGGACGTTGTCTTGTCCATTCTTCAATCATATCATTGGCAATTCGTCATCAGGGTTTACTGAATTGATTATGACTGGGGAGAGAGTAGAAGCTGGTATCAGAAGTGGTAAGATACAGATTGACACTTCATCAGGTGCAAAAAAGAAGTCTTTCGCCGGTAAGAAAGAAGCCAGTGCAGTCTATGGCTCGAGGAGCCAAAGCATACTTGAACACCGTCAAGCGGTAAATGCGGTAGTAATATCAAGACCCACCGTTGCCCCACAATGCAATAATCAGCAAAGAATGGAGAGACCGCAGAGACAATACACTCGGCTCAATATGACCTTGTCTCAAATTCTACCACAATTATTGAAGACCAACCTGGTAGCTCTGAGGGAAGCCCTGAAGAATCCCAGCACCACATCTCCGCTGCATAACCCGAACGCCAGCTGCGCCTATCACTCTGATAGCCCAGGCCATGATACAAACAACTGTTGGGCCTTGAAGAATAAGGTGCAAGATTTGATCGAAGCTAAAGAGATTGAGTTTGATGCTCCTGAGAAGCCCAACGTCATAACTGCTCCTATGCCCAAACATGGTCAGGGAGTGAATGCAATCGAAGATGATGAAGAAGAGTCAGATAGTGACAGCTGGATTTACCCGACTACCAACGGTGGATTGAACAACTAGACGACGAAGGACTTCGTGCCCGTTTCTTTTATTACACAGTAATTGACTTTTGTTTTGAGATTTGTAACAGACAGTTTAAAACTTTATGGCCCGGTGCCTTGCCCGGGGCACCTTTGCTTTGTTTGTGAGGGATTATTATTTGTCATTTTCATATATCATCAATAAAGCATTGGACATTTTCTTGCATTACAAATTTTGCGCTCCTTGTTTTTCCTTTCTATCTTGCACTTTATCAAAATAGCTATTGTCTTACACACACTCACATATCATAATGCAGATCCACATCCACTCTAGATCCCATTGATAACGACTCTGCTACTGCCAGTTATGACTTTGAAAATCTGATCAACCAAGCCGAGGACGAAGGTGAGGATGATTGTGAAGTGCCTGGGGAACTTGCTAGACTGTTACTACAGGAAAAGAGGGTCATACAGCCTCATGAAGAGCCAGTGGAATCAGTGAATTTGGGTACAGAGGAAGACAAGAAAGAGGTCAAGATAGGTGCGAATCTGGAACCTAGTGTCAAGCAATGGTTGATACAGATGCTGCGCGACTATGTGGAGATCTTCGCTTGGTCTTATGAAGATATGCCTGGGTTAGACACTGATATTGTGGTGCACCGCCTGCCGACTAAAGAAGATTGTCCTCCAGTAAAGCAGAAGGTTCGCCGTATGTGCCCCGAGATGTTTGAGAAAATCAAAGCTGAGGTCATGAAACAGTTTGACGCTGGATTTCTAGTTGTTACTTCTTATCCGCAGTGGGTTGCCAACGTTTTTCTGGTACCTAAGAGGGATGGTAAGGTACGAATGTATGTGGACTATAGGGATCTGAACAGGGTGAGCCCCAAGGATGATTTCCCACTTCCTCACATCGATGTTCTGGTCGACAAAACCGCCCAGCATAAGGTCTTCTCCTTTATGGATGGTTTTTCTGGTTACAATTAGATTAAGATGGCTCCCGAGGACATGGAGAAGACAACCTTCGTTGCACAGTGGGGAACTTTCTGTTACAAGGTAATGCCTTTTAGGTTGAAGAATGTTGGGGCAACTTATCAGCGCGCCATGGTCGCTTTGTTCCATTACATGATTCACCATGAGATTGAGGTTTACGTTGATGACATGATTGCAAGGTCTCAGACTGAAGAAGAACACCTTGACCATCTCCAGAAACTGTTCGACGGGTTGAAGATGTACAAACTGAGGGTAAACCCGAACAAGTGCACCTTTGGGGTAAGGTCTGGTAAGCTGTTGGGTTTCGTCGTTAGTGATAAAGGTATTCAAGTGGATCCTACAAAGGTGAAAGATACACAGGATATGCCGGCTCCCCGAACGGAAAAGGAAGTTAGAGGCTTTTTGGGACATCTGAATTACATTGGCTGATTCATTTCACATTTGACTGTTACTTGTGAGCCGATATTCAAGCTGCTGAAGAAAGATCAAGTGGTAAAATGGAATGATGAATGTCAGACCGCTTTCGAAAGGATCAAGGAATACCTCCAAGATCCACCTATTCTGATGCCTCCAGTTGAAGGAAGAACTTTGATTTTATACTTGACAGTACTAGATAATTCAATAGGGTGTGTGCTGGGGCAGCATGACGAGTCTGGCCGAAAAGAGCACACTATTTACTACCTTAGCAAAAAGTTTACCGACTGTGAGACCTGATACTCACTGCTTGAGAAAACTTGCTGGACTTTGGCATGAGTTGCTCGCTGGCTGAGACAGTATATGCTGACTCACACTACCCTATTGATATCAAAGATGGATCCAATCAAGTATATCTTCAAAAAGCCCGCATTGTCCGGAAGAATAGCAAGATGGAAGATGATCTTAACTGAGTACGACATCCAATACACAACCTAAAAACTAATCAAGGGGTGTGTGTTGGCGGATCATTTCGCGCATCAGGCAGTGGATGATTACCAATCCATGAATTTCGAGTTCCCGGATGAGAATATCATGTTGGTGACTGATTGTGAAGAACCTGGACCAGATGAAGGACCTGAGGAGGGATCCCGATGGTCTATGTATTTTAACAGAGCCTCAAATGCGTTGGGTAATGGCATTGGTGTTGTGATTATATCTCCTAAGGGCTGTTATACTCTGTTTACCGCCCGATTATGTTTTATCTGCACCAATAATATGGTGGAGTATGAAGCATGCATCCTGGGCCTTCAAGCAGCTATTGACCTGAGGATTAAGTTCTTGAGTGTATTCGGAGATTCCGCTCTAGTGATCAGTCAGATCAAAGGCGAGTGGGATACGAAGCACCAAAATCTTATTCCTTACAAAGAGTATGTACTGACATTGCTCCTACACTTTAAGGAGATAACCTTTGAACATTTCCCCAGAGAGGAGAATCAGCTGGCGGACGCGCTAGCTACCATGTCTTCTATATTCAAAGTCAGGTGGGACAATGAAGCTTCCCAGATTACCATTGAGAGGTTGGATGAACCCGCACATTGATGTGATATTGAGACTGAATGGGTAGCAGATAAACCCTGGTTTCACGAGGTAAAAAGGTATCTTAAGGCTCAGGAATACCCCGAGGGTGCATTTGTTAATGATAAGAAGTTCTTGAGAAGGTTCGCTGCGAAGTTCTTCATTAGTAATGGTATCCTTTACAAGCGTAACCTTGACTCAACCTTACTGTGATGTGTGGACAAGAACGAGGCAGAAAGGATTATGGAAGAGTTACATGAAGGTACTTTCGGAACTCATTCCAATGGACATACCATGGCAAAGAAAATCCTACAGGCAGGATATTATTGGTCTACTATGGAATCCGATTGTTATCAGCATTCTCGGATCTGTCATAAGTGCCAAGTCTATGATGATAAGATGCATATACCTCCAACTCCTCTGAATGTCTTGACGGCTCCTTGGCCTTTCGCAATGTGGGGCATCAATATGATTGGCGAGATCATACCTACTGCGTCCAACGGGCATCGTTTCATCCTGGTAGCAATTGATTATTTCACGAAGTGGGTTGAGCCAGGTTTCTTTGCTACAGTAACCAAGAACGTCGTAGCGCGGTTCATCCGACACAATATGATATGTCGATACGGTGTACCAGAGAGGATCATTATGGAAAATGGTACAAATATCAATAATATGATGATCATCGAGCTCTACAAACAGTTCAATATACAGCATCACAACTCTTCTCCTTACCCGGATGAAGATGAATGGGGTTGTTGAAGCAGCTAATAAGAACATCAAGAAGATTGTGCAGAAGATGACGGTGACATACAAAGACTGGCATGAGATGTTACCATTCGCTCTTCATGGGTACCGCACCTCAGCACGGACGTCAACAATGGAAACACCCTACTCTTTGGTGTATGGCATGGGGGCAGTCTTGCCCATTGAAGTCCAGATACCCTCTCTCCGGATTATGAAGGATGCAGGTTTAAACGAAGACGATTGGATCCAGACCCGGCTTGATCAGCTGAATCTAATCAACAAAAAGAGACTTACTGCTATTTGTCATGGTCAGGCGTATCAAAAGCAAATGATTAAGGCATTTAACAAGAAAGTTAGACGACAAGAGTATCAAGTCGGGGATCTGGTGATCAAACACATCATACTGCCACAAGGTGGTCCCAGGGGCAAATGGAACCCCACGTATGAAGGGCCATTTGTGGTTAAGAACATTTTCTCGGGAGGAGCTATGATTATAACCACCATGGATGGTGACGACCTTCCTCACCCCGTCAATGCAGACATAGTGAAAAAATACTACGCATGATCAAAGACCCGCTAGGTCGAATGGCCTAGGCAAAAATAAGGGCTTCCCGACGAACCAAAAGAGTTCAGGAAAAAGTAAGGGATGAAAATGAAAAAAAACTGTACACCCGGCAAGTCGAAAACCTAAAAAGGCGGCTTGGGAAAAAAGGGTATCCCGGTGGACTGAAAACCCGAAAGGGCGGTCCAGGAAAAAATTAGGGATTAAAGCGTAACGCTATGTCTCATTGGATCATCTTGCAACCAGACTTCGATATCTACTATCAAGCTCGGACGACACCGATCAACCTAATCTACCTTCAACCAAGTAGCAAAGTGATGAGACGCTCGAAGATATAAAGGCAATAGCAGAGTTGGAACCCAGTGGGATTGTGCACATAACTGTTTTTCTTTCTTTTACAAAAGTTGTATAAATTCTATATTTCGGCAGTGTTCTCTTACTAGGACGTCAGCCTCTTGTACAAAAACGCCTATTACAGGCCAACTTCAAAAATCAATACAATTCTTTTTCACAATAAATTTCAAAATTATTTTTCTTTTCCTATTTTGCTTTGCAAGAACGTCCAATGATTCATTTTTTATATATGCATTTGAAAATAATTGTTGCTCATAAATATTTGTATGCGAAACAAAAGACGATTACTGGTAATTCCAGGAACAGGGGCAAATAAGAAATGTCCAAGCCTTACAGTTTCTCTATTCACCAGGTACAGGGATAGACCCAGCTTGAGAAAATGACTAAAAGCATATACACTCCCCGCAGAGTAAGAAAATACCCGAAGACAGTGGTGTTATTTCTCCCCAAGCAGAGTTTATCTATCACCAACGCTAGAAGACCATCCCCAGTGGATTTTATTTCTTCCACAAACAGAAACTTTATCCCCGACAGAGTTCATCATCGCCAAAAACGGTAATTCATCCCCAGCCGGGGTTATCTCTTCAAATCAGCAGATCTTCTGGCAAAGTATCTCTTCCCCACAGAGCCATTCTCTCGCCAGCTTATTCTCCAGCAGAATTATTCTCCTGCCAAGTTATTCTCAAATCATCTTCGGTCGTTATCCCCAGCGAGCGAAACTCTTTTATTCTCCAGCAGCAATCCAGGATTTATTTTCCCTAACTAGAAAATATCACGAGAACATTGCACATCCATACATCATGACATGCATATATGCATCATACAACACAATCTCAGTTATTTTGGGAACATCATTTCCCAATACATTTCATGCATCATGGCATTACATACGACTAACTCTTTACCTTTCAGGGGAAGATATATTTAAATTCTCACAAAGTTCAAGCTATGAAGCCCGGATCTGACCGGATTATATCTTGATTCCTCCATCATATTGTGAAGCCCAGAGAACAACCGGATAACAGTATCAAATACCACGAAGCCTGGAATCGACCAGATAGTGGTTTATCTCAGATTCAAGCTATGAAGCCCAGATTCGACCGGATAGTAGTTTAATCCCCATCAAGTATTGTGAAGCCTGAATAACGACCAGATAGCAATACAAAGACACCATGAAGCCTGGAATCGACCAAATAGTGGTATATCATAAACACAAGCCGTGAAGCCCGGAAATCAACCGGATAACAGCTCAATAAGTTATTGTGAAGCCTGGATTACAACCAGATAGAAATACAAGACACCATGAAGCCTGGACTCGACCAGATAATGGTACAAGACGTTGTGAAGCCTGGGTTACAACCAGATAGCAGCCAAGAATACTACGAAGCCTGGAGTCGACCAGATAGTGGTATATCTTTAATGCAAGTTATGAAGCCCAGATTCGACCGGATAATATCTTGATTTCTCCGGACACTATGAAGCCTGGATTCGACCAGATAATGTTATGAAACATCGTGAAGCCTGGATTACAACCAAATACCGGTAAAAGACACTGAAGCCTGGGATTACGGCCATATAATAGTAAGGGACAATGCGAAGCTTGGATTTCGACCAAATAGAAGTCTACCCGGCCAATTATTATGATTCCCGGAGTCGACCGGATATTAGTAGGCCCAAAATCAAATGGAAGACCGGATGCGACTGGATAACCACTTGATTTCTTCTAAAGCCTTGAATACAACCAGATAAGAATTAAGGTGTTTATGAAGCCTGGATTACGACCAGATAACAGTACAAGACACTACGAAGCTTGGATTTCGACCATATAGCAGTTCTACCTGGACAATTACTAAGAAGCCCGGAGTCGATCGGATATTAGTGTGCCCTAAATTCAAGTTAAAGCCCGGATGCGACCGGATAATAACTGAATTCCTTCTGAAGCCTGGATTACGACCAGATAAGAATTAAGAAATTGCAAAGCCTGGATTACAACCAGATAGCAAGTTTAATCTCATCTCCCCAGTAAGTCACTGTAAAGCTTGGAGTATGACCAGATAGCGGTCGATCTTATCACTATGAAGCCTGGATCATGACCAGATAATAGTTTATTTTCACCTCTTCGACCAAGAGACAATTCCCCAGTAGATTAACGAACGACAGAAGCTCCTAAAATTCAACTTTAACCAAGACAAAGAACAACATTTCCCAGCAGAATCCTCCTCAACAACAGGTATACAAGCTCTCACAAAGGAATCTCTTATGCGATCGACACTCCTTCAGATGGCATCTTTAAGCCCATCCCCCGACATCAATCTCCAAATAGCATGTATAAGCCCATTCCCGACATCACAAGACAAGTACCACTTCATGCGAGTGCAAATTTCTAGGGCACTCTAGTGTTCAATCATCTTCAACCTTCAGAACACGAAAGGCAGGCAAGCCAATCTACATCCTCAGTGTGATACAATGGGAGAACTGACTTGAGGTTTTGTGTTTGTGTTTGCAAATGTTTTGGTTTAGCAAGAGTCGCCACCGACTTTTTATTTTATCCTAAGGAAAGGTCAAAAAGCACAGGAAAGACCTTTGAGATGTTTTCTTGGGTCCGGGGAGTAGATTATGAAAAGGGAAGGTGCAAGCACCCTTTTCATCCATGGTTATCCATGGGCTCTTAGTTACTTGTTTAGATCACTTGCTTTTCTTTTCAATTGTTTGAAATGGTGCTTTGTGTGTGGTTTTGAAAGATGTCTTGAAAAGAGGCCATCGTTGTGGCAACCTTTGTAATGATTCTTGTTTGAATGTATACAAAAGGTGTTTTTGTCTTTTGAAAAGTTTTCAATGTTTGAAAATTGGATTTTGAAATTGTGTTGTGAAGTGTGTTTGAAAATAGCAAGGATGTTTTGCAAACTTTTGATTAAGTAACTAAGAGCTATCTACCCTATTTTACTCAAAGATATTTCTTATGTTTTTAACCCTTTTAACAGTGTTGTTTCACCATTGCATTTGATGAACAACCTTGTGTTAGGATGTTAAACGGGACAGGTGCGGGTTATCGTATAGACCATGATAGCAATTGTGTTAAGTATTTTTGGCAATTTTCTTGAGGGACTTGATCATTTTTGTTTAGGCAACCAAGGTAGCGTTATCGAGGGACTATGATCTTTTGTTTTGTTTTTGTTTTGCCAAAGTACCCAACATGCATACCATGGCCCATTTTTGAAGGTAACAAGTGGATTGTAACCCTAGGGGTGCAAGTGTGCATTGTGTTTTTTTCATGCATTTTTGTCTTTGATTAGGTCAAACTATTTGTTAATTTGATTTTTGGCATTCAAACCCTAATTCTCTAATCATGGCATAATTGAAAGCGTTAAGTGCGAGAGTTTAAATTCTAAGCTATTACAACATGATTATGGGGATGGGGGTACAATTTTGAATGGGGGTATTTTGACAAGAAATATAAACCCTAGTTACTATTACATCCAAATTGAATTTACAATGCAACAACATTTAAATGTACAATATTTAAATAAACAAAATAAATAAATATTGAATAAAATGTATTATGCAAAAAAGAAGTTTTTATTTGCTTATGTATGTAAAGTGTTTTCAATGTAAAAAAGTATAAAAAAAAAATAAAAAAGAGATTAATTTTAATTATTCAAGGGTAAACCCTAATTTACTTTAAAATAAATATTATATATTATTTATATACAAAAAATATGTTAATATGTATAAAAATGAAATATACTTAAAAAAGGGTATTTTTTAGTATAAATAATAATAAAAATAAAAATGTAATATTTTTGTATTTATATATATATATATATATATATATATATATATATATATATATATATATATATATATATATATATATATATATATATATATATATATATATATATATATATATATATATATATATATATATATATATATATATATATATATATATATATATATATATATATATATATATATATATATATATATATATATATATATATATATATATATTAAATGTATTAAATATGTATAATATAAAATAAAATATATACAAAAATAAATGATATTTTAAATAATATTTTCAGTGTGAATAAAAATAAGAAATAAAAATAAGAAATAAAAATAAAAATATAAATTGTAAATATTTTTCAAGTCTTAATAATATAAAAAAAAGTATTTAATATGTTTTCTGTATTAGAAAAAATAAAATAAAATGCCAAATAAATGTAAAATATTATGAAAATATTTTTGGAGCATTTTTTATATTTGGAAATAAATAAACAAAGTCATAAAAGAAAATAAAAATGCAAAAATGTCAAAATATAAGAAAATGGGTCAGGGGGTGCAAAAAGAAAAGAGGGGGGGGGTGTCAAAAGTGAGAAATAGCCAGGCCCAACCCAGCTACTTCATCTTCAACCTTCGTTCAAACAAAACACGCGCCTTCTGTGTACAAACTCGTATCTCCTGCATTTGTGCTTAAAAATGAAAACTTGCAACATGAAAATTATAGAGCATAATCATATGATTCTAACCATATAAAAAACTTAAGCTAACTCTCAAAGACCAGAGAGAATTTTTCTTGCCCTAATTTCTAACCTAATTTTTTCAGCATGTTCATGGATGAAATTCTCCTAGCACACTTAATATAAATGAAAACTGAGCATATGTACAGCTTCATGGCATTGAATACTACATTTCTTATTCACAAACCTAAGGCTAAATGTTCCTAAATAGAGAGATAGAAAGTGATGAAAAACCTGTTTCAGTTGGATTCGAGTAGGACAATGCAGAGCTTCTCAACAAGTTTTGAGGTGTCTGGTAGCTTGCTTGAACTTCACTTGATCTTTTCCAATAGCTAGCTTGCCTTGAATGTCTATGAATCAGCTCCCAGAACTCAACCTGCATAAGCTTGAAATGAAAATGGTGAACACTGTAAATGGAGTTACAATCAATGCCTAGTGGTTGGGATAGTTCAGGTGGTTTATATGGAAGGTGTTGGAACAGGTTTGGGGCAAAACGCACGAGGGGTTTGTGAGATGGAACTCAAAGTGCAGAAGTTGCCCTATTTTGCAAGAGGAATGTGTTTTGATGTTCAAGAGTGTTTTAGGGATTGATGGCTCGTGTTTCTGAATCAAGGCAATGTGCAAAACTTGTTTCAAATGCTTGCAAGCTTTGGTTATATCAGATACTCAAGATATGTCCTTTTGGGACTTGTTTTGAAAGAAAAGTGTGAAGTGATACAAGATAGGCCTATACAGGCTATCTCCAAGCATGCACAAGTTTGTTGTACTTTTGCCTAAGTTTATGGAACTTGTTTGCTGCAAAGTGAGAGGTCCAAGGCTCAAGGGAAGCAATGTTGACATAAAGTTGCCTTTATGAAAATGGAAATGCTACCTTTTTGCCATTTTAAGATTAATTCAATGTGTAAACCTCTATTGATCAGAATAACACCTTAAACCAATGAGTTTGCATTCAATTTTTGAGTGTGTAAGGGTTTAGAGACCTGTAATCAAGTACAAATCAAGTTTGGACAGATTTTGCAACTTGTGTCAACATGAAAATGCCATGGATCAAAGTGAGTTTTTGCCAAATTCAAATCTTCGATTCTCCCTAACCATAAATGATTTTGGAGAGTTCTTGGACATTTTGGAAATATTGTAACATGCTCTACAATCCATATTTGAAATGCATTTTGAGATACCAAGTGGAACTATGTGGAAAATGGTCAGTAAGATAGGTCAAAATCCTGCCTAAACTAGGGCAAAATTTCACTAAGTTAAAAGTTTCATGGACCTTTGTTCCAAAAATCATAACTTCAGATCCAAGCTTCTTTTGGGAAAACTTTGTGTATCAAAGTTGTAGACTTTGTGGAGGACTACAACTTTCATGTTGTAAGTTTTTTTTGAATCCATTTGCATCATGGTGAAAATGTGGGGCAAAGTTAGGAAAAATTAAGAAAATTTCATAACTTAGAAAATTTCTACGTTATGAAAATTTTCAATTTCAAACCCTAACTTGCAATTTTGGGTTTCTTGATGAACAAGTTTCATAATTTTACATATCTTCATGAAAAATGACCCTTGGCACTTGATTTTGACAAAAAAAAGTCAAAGTTTGACTTTTCAGTGTACAGTCAAATTTTGATCAGTTGACTGAAAAATTCATCTGTCAATCCTATGCATTTGAGATCTTTTGAACTTGTTGAATTATTAAAGATGATGCCATTGAGTCCTTGAGTCCATGGTTGAGCTTAATTTTCCATTGGGTAGGTCAAACAGTAAAAAATTGCCTTTGTTTAGTCAAAACCCTAAAAATGACCATTTTGCCCTTTTGGTGATCTGATCAAATTTCTTGTGGATTTATGGTCCAAACTTGATAAAATGGTTCATATAAGTTCATAATGTTGATGTGGGTCAATATTCATGAGGTTTGATTGTAAATTGGTCACAGTTGACTTTTTCCCTATTACAGCGGATTTCTAGGTCAACTGTCCAATTGATTGGGCAAAAATTTAATTCAAGGCTTGAAACTTGGTATGGACAAACTTATGAGTCCAACATGAAGTATGAAAGTCACTTTGGGCATTGTAGGTCCAAAAATCCATGTGCAAACTCAAACCCTAATTTAGGTCAAGAGTGCAAGGAGGTGTCTTGAGCAGAGCAAGCCCTAACTGGATCTTGAGTTCCAAGAGCCTTGTGATGAGAAATGTTGATAAAATGAGAGGGAAAATTTAGGGGTACAACAGATGCCCCTGTTCAATCTTCTTGAACCTGAAAAGTTAGATTGGCAAGTTTGCCTTTTGTGACTCGAAGGTAAAAGAAGATTGGACACTAGAGTGCCTGTAAATTTGCACTCGTCAAAAATGTATCTAAGGGAATGGGCTTAAATATGCCATTTTGAGATAGTAGAATCTTGCTGGAGATGGGCTTAGAGATGCCATCCAAAATTTGTTTGTTGAAAATCAGTAGAATGAACATCAGAATGGTATCCGTATTTGAAACGTATCTGAGTTGTATCTGGAGACTGGGTTTGTATGAGCAGGGAAATGGCGTCCGTGTCTAGAGCATATCCGTACTGTAACTGGGATCTAGACAAGTCACAGAATGACTTCCGTGTATGGAGTGTATCTGAACTTGGAGTTGATAGTTGAATCTGAATGAGAAATAAAATGGCTTCCGTGTCTGGAGCGTATCTAGTCTGTATAGGATTGCTGAAGTCTGAATGAGTAGTAGAATGACTGTCGTGTCTGGGGTGTATCCATGCTATATCTTGACTTGAAATTCTGAATGAGTAATAGAATGACCGCCGTGTCTGGGGTGTATCCATATTGTATCTGAAATCTCTGAATTGTTGTTAATGATAGCTTTTTAATCTTATCCTGAAAAAGGGTAAAATGTTAGCTAAAACACAAAGTCATGTTGCATGAAATGTATGATGAAATGTATGTGTTATATCAATGCTTATGATTATATGAATGCAATAAATGCGCATGTAAGCTGATTAGCCGTCTTGCTGAGGAAGATAAATCCTGGATAGCTGGAGATAATAAAATCTTTGACCGCTGTCGGGGAAAATAAATCCTTGACTGCTGCTGGGGATTGAAAATCCTTTGATCGTTTGAGAATGAGAAGTCCTGGGACCACTGTTGAAGAGTATGTGTGTCTTCAAGCTTTTTGACAACCTCTGTGGGGAGAAGTTATACTGTTGGGGAAGGTCAGGAGTTTGGGTTGTATGCCAATCTACTGGGGATTCCTGTTTTGAGGAAAACTTCGCCGGGGGATATCTGAAAACTCCGTGGGGAACTGAGAATGAGAATCTTCATTCTGCTAGGGGAATTTGTACCAAGGAGCCGAGAACGAGAATCTTCGATCTGCAGGGGATGACAAATTTATGCTGAGGGTAAATGAAGCTCTGGCAACTTCACTGGAGAATCAAGAATGAGAATCTTGATTTTGTCGAGGAGTAAAAACTCTGTGGGGAATAGCTATACTGCTGGAGAATAGCTATCCTGCTGGAGAACAAGCTCGGGATTCTGGGAAAAGATTATTCCTGTTTGGAAGAAGTTCAGAAGTTAAGTCGTACGCCACTTTGAGAATGAGAATCTTCATTCTTTCGGGAGTATCGAGGATTCAAGTTTTATACCACTTTGAGAATGAGAATCTTCATTCTGTCGGGAATATCAGGAGGTCAGGTTATATACCACTTTGAGAATGAGAATCTTCATTCTGTCGGGAATATCGGGAACTCGGGTAATATGCCACTTTGAGAATGAGAATCTTCATTCTGTCGGGAATATCAAGAGGTTGGGTGTATGCCACTTTGAGAATGAGAATCTTCATTCTGTTGGGAATATCAGTAGTTCAGGTAATATGCCACTTTGAGAATGAGAATCTTCATTCTGTCGGGAATATCAGGAGGTTAGGTGTATGCCACTTTGAGAATGAGAATCTTCATTCTGTTGGGAATATCAGTAGTTCAGGTAATATGCCACTTTGAGAATGAGAATCTTCATTCTGTCGGGAATATCAGTAAGTCAGGTAATATGCCACTTTGAGAATGAGAATCTTCATTCTGTCGGGAATATCAGTAATTTAGGTAATATGCCACTTTGAGAATGAGAATCTTCATTCTGTTGGGAATATCAGAAGGTTGGGTGTATGCCAATCTACCGGGGAAGCAAGAATGAGAATCTTCATTCAGGCATTTGGGTCAGAAGGTTGGGTGTATGCCAATTTACTGGGGAAGCAAGAATGAGAATCTTCATTCAGGCGTTTGGGTCAGAAGGTTGGGTGTATTCCAATCTACTGGGGTTTTAAGGATGAGAATCTTCATTCTGTTAACGGTATCAGGAGTTTGGTAGTATACCAATCTTCTGAGGTTTCAAGGATGAGAATCTTCATTCTTGAGAGAAACAGATTTTTAGGAGCTTCAGTTGTCCGTTATTCTGCTGGTGGGTCATTTCTGTTGAGAATTAGGAACTTGCCCGTAATTCAACTAAAGAAAAGCTTTATCGCTTGAATTTGATTGTACCTTTCCTGAAAGGTAAAGGTTAGTGGCATATATCAAAAAATGATGTTCTCAAAATAAATGAGATTGCGTTGCATGATGTCCTGATGCACGGAGGTGTAATGTTTTTCAAGACGACCTTTCGCTGGGGAAAATATATCCCGAGCTGGTGAAGGAGAAAAGAGTTGGATTCTTCATCTCTGATAGTGAAGAAAATCAGAATAACTCGCTGAGAGATTTATCTGAAATATCAAAACCCGGAATATCTTCCATTGGCATAAGAATCAGGGAGATCTTAGTGTCGATCTGACCAAAACAGAGAGGGTCTTGGGTTAATTTTGATTCAACTGGATGATGGAGGAATCTTTGACGACTGTAACTCCAATAGGTGATGAAGGAATCTTCGACGACCGTAACTTCCAATAGGTGATGAAGGAATCTTCGACGACCGTAACTTCCAACAGGTGATGAAGGAATCTTCGACGACCGTAACTTCCAACAGGTGATGAAGGAATCTTCGACGACCGTATCAATTTGCGTATGTTATTGAAATGTAAATTATTTTGGAGAATAAATCCTTGACAAGTGTTAGGGAAATAAACCCATGACTACTGATCTGCTAGAGAGGTGATGAACTTCTCGAGGATGCTTGAATTCCTTTTCAGAAGGACTTTGGAGAGATTCGTCATTGCCCCTGGTATCAGATGTTTGTGACACTGCTAGGAAATTTGGAATGTGTGTAACACTTTAGGACTGACGTTCAATGCCCCAAGTGACGGTGAGGGAGACTTGCCCCAGGTTAATCTGCAATTGAGAGATTTCTTGAAATCTTGACTGGACTGCCCCAGGTTTACTGGACAATACCATATCAAGTCCCCTTTTGTTGATAGGAGATTTTTGAAACAGAAGTGTCATTCCACTTGAAGTGATTTTATTCACTAAGAGAGCTTTCGTTCATCCGAACATTCACTGTGTGAATTTCTTCGGTGTCAAACAAATAACCATGTGCAAACAACGATATTCAAATAATGCAAAGTTCATGCTTGTCTTGAAATTTTGAAAAATGCGTTTTTTAGCAGAAAACTTTTATAAGACAAATTCAACACAAGATTTAGAGCAAAGCCTTACAGGAGTCAGGATACCTTTTGGTAACAATATGCTTTCGAATGAACCCATGCTTCAATTAGGACTTTTGAAGGGTTGTAACGTGGCTCGTTTCACGGTTTAAGAAACAAAGGATAAAGGCTCAAAGTATATTTGTACCCACCCGCTCTTCGTGATGTTCTTCAATCCTAAACTCAGTTAATTGTACATGTTGAACTCCAAATGGGTCTGGAACGACGTTTTGGTGATGGTTCACATAAGTTAAATTTGTTGGAAGGCAGTCATTTTTGCAACATTTTTCATGTTGTTGAGGATTTATAATGACCTCTTTCTTTTGATTCATTATCCTTAATTTTTGCCTGACTGTTCCTGTTTTCGAGATTACAGTCAGCGGGATGCCCCAGCTTTCTTAAGCCTCCTTTGTAGGTTTTGACGGAGTGGGCTTTTATTTTTTGAGAGATAATGACTGCATATGAGATAAGGAACCATCACTGTCTTTTGATTCCCAAGGAATGTTTTTGGTGTCATTCATTGTATTATGAACTAAGAGTTTGTGACTTCAATGCGCATTTTGAATTAACTGAGAGACTACCCCTCCCCAGGTTTGATTAAAGGTTTCAATTTGTGTTTAAAACAGAAAACTTCTACTTCTTTGGCTTGAAAGGGTTGACTAGGGATTATCTTCCTTATAACTCCAGTGTTTAGGATTTGAAAGAAACGCCTGTACATCGTCAGCAAGGTCTGTCCAAAAGCATACTGTATGAGATTATGGCATTTTTTCGTCATCCTCCCTCTAAAGACTTGTAACCTTTAGCAAGAGTTAAATATCATAAAGAAAGCAGGAAACATAGTTCAAGAATAGTGAAAACGAATGGATGAATTCAAGACAAACATATGCAATGCATTAATGAAACAGAGTTTGACATCAACAGATAATTGTTTGAAATAACAAAAGAAATTACAACTTGAAAATTCAAATGAAACAAAAGTCTCTTTGTTCGAACTTGTCATTTCAGGTGGAGAACCCTCAGCGGAAGATTTTCATCTGGCCATCCGGCATGAATTTCAGAACTCCTCTGTCAATCAAGTCTTGGATCTTGTTTTTCAAAGCCCAACAGTTGTGGTGTCATGTCCAGGACTATAGGAGTGGTATACACAAAATGCGCCGGGGTGATAGCCAGGAGCAGAGGTATTGGGATTCCGAAGAGGATCCTTTAAAACAGTCAGATTGACCTCCAACAAACGTTCCAATACTAGAGATAATGGTATGTCAATCTCAGTGAAGTGTCTTCCAGATGTATTTTGCTTACGCCGATTACCCCGTTGACGCTGGCGAGGTTATTGTTGGGCTTGAGACCCTGAAGCAAGCTGGGGAGACTTTCCCTTGTCTTCTTGTCCCAAAGGAGGTTGAATGATGACTTGATCTTCAACCCTAGTTATTTGCCCCATTTGGTTATCTTGAAGCAGTTTGTTGATGAGAACCCTTAGCTCCTCTTGTCCTTGAGCCAGTTTTTGAATGAGAGCCATCTGGCCCACTAGTTTTCCCATCATCTGGATTTTCATTGTTGCCAACTCAATATGTAGCCCTTCCAATTGATCATTCCTGATGCCCCCTGGACTCCCTGGGACCATGCCCCTTGTGAGGAGAGCTTTCACCTCTTCTTGCCCCTGGGACAGGTTCAAGAACATTTCTTAAAGTTGAGCGTTTTGAGCCTGGATCTCTTTGACAGTCCTCTCTAGAGCCATCTCTACTGAAATAAATAGTAGGAGAATAAGGAAACCTGAAAGGGAAAACCTTTCATGATACAATGCATGATATGTGGATGCATGTTTTCAAGGATCTCGCGGGGTAAACACAAGAAAATGTTAGAGGTTGAACTTTGATCAACGTCTTTGATTGGAGAACTTTGCATTGGTGGATGTCTTTCCACGAGAATCAAGCTCACCATGTCAAGTGGGTAATAGCCCTCGATTCAAGTTGTTGTACTTGATCTTTGACGGCATTTGTTTAGAGGAAAATGAATCCTCTTGCCCTTCGGTAGACGTCTGGTTCAACGTGACCCTGTATCAAAAACCCTCGAGATCCTTGAAATGGTTATTGATAATGCTACGGAATGATGTTATGATGTTATGCACAAATATGCAAAAGTAAGCAAGTGTATATACAGATAATCACATTCACACAAATCAAACAAGTCCTTAGGTTTAGGCTTGCATGGGGTTTGTAGGTAAGTACCCTCTTGAAGTTAGTTGGCTCAACCTGTCCTATAAATAGTAACCGGGTTCTAAGGAGCTCAATATCACTGGATTATTTTCTGTGTTCATTGTTTCAGTTTAGCCACTTAACTGGCCACCAAAATATTCCAAGAAAACAACCCTCAATGAGTGTAGTATCGAGTATCTACCAACTTCTGACTGCACCAAAGCCGGTCATCTCACTACCCCTAATAAGGCCAAGATGGTCAAGTAAGGTTCTAAGAGTTCGTTAGTGCTTCATGACATCTCTCAGCGGCCCCGTATTCTCTTTGATTGACTCAAAGGCTACCGGTACCTACAAATATGTCACACTAACGTAGCTACTGCTTCAACCATGTCGGTATACCCCGCACAGTTCCCTCACAGTTTATTGCTACTTACCTAAAAGGTGTCCCCAAATCCGGATGTAAGATTTAAAACAAACCCAAGCAAGGAACCAAAAAGTAAGGCAATCAAAGCAATCAAGGTAAGAATGTAAAGGTGATCTAAAACCATAAGGTTTTAAGAACTGAATTCAAGTTAAAGCTCGGATGCGACCAGATATTAGTGTGCCCTAAATTCAAGTTAAAGCCCGGATGCGACCGGATAACAACTGAATTCCTTCTGAAGCCTGGATTACGACCAGATAAGAATTAAGAAATTGCAAACCCTGGATTACGACCAGATAGCAAGTTTAATCTCATCTCCCCAGTAAGTCACTATAAAGCTTGGAGTACGACCAGATAGCGGTCGATCTTATCACTATGAAGTCTAGATCACGACCAGATAATAGTTTTTTTCACCTATTCGACCAAGATACAATTCCCCAGTAGATTAACGGACGACAGAAGCTCCTAAAATTCAACTTTTACCAAGACAAAGAACAACATTCCCCAGCAGAATCCTCCTCAACAACAGGTATACAAGCTCTCACAAAGGAATCTCTTATGCGATCGACACTCCTTCAGATGGCATCTTTAAGCCCATCCTTCAACATCAATCTCCAAATGGCATCTATAAGCCCATTCCCGACATCACAAGACAAGTACCACTTCATGCGAGTGCAAATTTCTAGGGCACTCTAGTGTTCAATCATCTTCAACCTTCAGATCACGAAAGACAGGCAAGCCAATCTACATCCTCAGTGTGATACGGTGGGAGAACTGACTTGAGGTTTTGCGTCTGTGTTCGCAAATGTTTCAGTTTAGCAAGAGTCGCCACCGACTTTTTATTTTATCATAAGGAAAGGTCAAAAAGCACAGGAAAGACCTTTGAGATGTTTTCTTGGGTTCGGGGAGTAGATTATGAAAAGGGAAGGTGCAAGCACCCTTTTCATCCATGGTTATCCATGGGCTCTTAGTTACTTGTTTAGATCACTTGCTTTGCTTTTCAATTGTTTGAAATGGTGCTTTGTGTGTGGTTTTGAAAGATGTCTTCAAAAGAGGCCATCGTTGTGGCAACCTTTGTAATGATTCTTGTTTGAATGTATACAAAAGGTGTTTTTGTCTTTTGAAAAGTTTTCAATGTTTGAAAATTGGATTTTGAAATTGTGTTGTAAAGTGTGTTTGAAAATAGAAAGGATGCTTTGCAAGCTTTTGATCAAGTAACTAAGAGCTATCTACCCTATTTTACTCAAAGATCTTTCTTATGTTTTTAACCCTTTTAACAGTGTTGTTTCACCATTGCATTTGGTGAACAACCTTATGTTAGGATGTTAAACGGGACAGGCACGGGTCATCGTATAGACCATGATAGCAATTGTGTTAAGTATTTTTGGCAATTTTCTTGAGGGACTTGATCATTTTTGTTTAGGCAACCAAGGTAGCGTTATCGAGGGACTATGATCTTTTGTTTTGTTTTTGTTTTGCCAAAGTACCCAACATGCATACCATGGCCCATTTTTGAAGGCAACAAGTGGATTGTAACCCTAGGGGTGCAAGTGTGCATTGTGTTTATTTTTCATGCATTTTTGTCTTTGATTAGGTCAAACTATTTGTTAATTTGATTTTTGGCATTCAAACCCTAATTCTTTAATCATGGAATAATTGAAAGCGTTAAGTGCGAGAATTTAAATTCTAAGCTATTACAACATGATTATGGGGATGGGGGTACAACTTTGAATGGGGGTATTTTGACAAGAAATATAAACCCTAGTTACTATTACATCCAAATTGAATTTACAATGCAACAACATTTAAATATACAATATTTAAATAAACAAAATAAATAAATATTGAATAAAATGTATTATGCAAAAAAGAAGTTTTTATTTGCTTATGTATGTAAAGTATTTTCAATGTAAAAAAGTATAAAAAAAAAATAAAAAAGAGATTAATTTTAATTATTCAAGGGTAAACCCTAATTTACTTTAAAATAAATATTATATATTATTTATATACAAAAAATATGTTAATATGTGTAAAAATGAAATATACTTAAAAAAGGGTATTTTTTAGTATAAATAATAATAAAAATAAAAATGTAATATATATATATATATATATATATATATATATATATATATATATATATATATATATATATATATATATATATATATATATATATATATATATATATATATATATATATATATATATATATATATATATATATATATATATATATATATATATATATATATATATATATATATATATATATATATATATATATATATATATATATATATATATTAAATGTATTAAATATGTATAATATAAAATAAAATATGTATAAAAATAAATGATATTTTAAATAATATTTTCAGTGTGAATAAAAATAAGAAATAAAAATAAGAAATAAAAATAAAAATATAAATTGTAAATATTTTTCAAGTCTTAATAATATAAAAAAAAGTATTTAATATGTTTTCTGTATTAGAAAAAATAAAATAAAATGCCAAATAAATGTAAAAAATTATGAAAATATTTTTGGAGCATTTTTTATATTTGGAAATAAATAAACAAAGTCATAAAAGAAAATAAAAATGCAAAAATGTCAAAATATAAGAAAATGGGCCAGGGGGTGCAAAAAGAAAAGAGGGGGGTGTCAAAAGTGAGAAATAGCCAGGCCCAACCCAGCTACTTCATCTTCAACCTTCGTTCAAACAAAACACGCGCCTTCTGTGTACAAACTCGTATCTCCTGCATTTGTGCTTAAAAATGAAAACTTGCAACATGAAAGTTATAGAGCATAATCATATGATTCTAACCATATAAAAAACTTAAGCTAACTCTCAAAGACCAGAGAGAATTTTTCTTGCCCTAATTTCTAACCTAATTTTTTCAGCATGTTCATGGATGAAATTCTCCTAGCACACTTAATATAAATGAAAACTGAGCATATGTACAGCTTCATGGCATTGAATACTACATTTCTTATTCACAAACCTAAGGCTAAATGTTCCTAAATAGAGAGATAGAAAGTGATGAAAAACCTGTTTCAGTTGGATTCGAGTAGGACAATGCAGAGCTTCTCAACAAGTTTTGAGGTGTCTGGTAGCTTGCTTGAACTTCACTTGATCTTTTCCAATAGCTAGCTTGCCTTGAATGTCCATGAATCAGCTCCCAGAACTCAACCTGCATAAGCTTGAAATGAAAATGGTGAACACTGTAAATGGAGTTACAATCAATGCCTAGTGGTTGGGATAGTTCAGGTGGTTTATATGGAAGGTGTTGAAACAGGTTTGGGGCAAAACGCACGAGGGGTTTGTGAGATGGAACTCAAAGTGCAGAAGTTGCCCTATTTTGCAAGAGGAATGTGTTTTGATGTTCAAGAGTGTTTTAGGGATTGATGGCTCGTGTTTCTGAATCAAGGCAATGTGCAAAACTTGTTTCAAATTCTTGCAAGCTTTGGTTATATCAAATACTCAAGATATGTCCTTTTGGGACTTGTTTTGAAAGAAAAGTGTGAAGTGATACAAGATAGGCCTATACAGGCTATCTCCAAGCATGCACAAGTTTGTTGTACTTTTGCCTAAGTTTATGGAACTTGTTTGCTGCAAAGTGAGAGGTCCAAGGCTCAAGGGAAGCAATGTTGACATAAAGTTGCCTTTATGAAAATGGAAATGCTACCTTTTTGCCATTTTAAGATTAATTCAATGTGTAAACCTCTATTGATCAGAATAACACCTTAAACCAATGAGTTTGCATTCAATTTTTGAGTGTGTAAGGGTTTAGAGACCTGTAATCAAGTACAAATCAAGTTTGGACAGATTTTGCAACTTGTGTCAACATGAAAATGCCATGGATCAAAGTGAGTTTTTGCCAAATTCAAATCTTCGATTCTCCCTAACCATAAATGATTTTGGAGAGTTCTTGGACATTTTGGAAATCTTGTAACATGCTCTACAATCCATATTTGAAATGCATTTTGAGATACCAAGTGGAACTATGTGGAAAATGGTCAGTAAGATAGGTCAAAATCCTGCCTAAACTAGGGCAAAATTTCACTAAGTTAAAAGTTTCATGGACCTTTGTTCCAAAAATCATAACTTCAGATCCAAGCTTCTTTTGGGAACACTTTGTGAATCAAAGTTGTAGACTTTGTGGAGGACTACAACTTTCATGTTGTAAGTTTTTTTTGAATCCATTTGCATCATGGTGAAAATGTGGGGCAAAGTTAGGAAAAATTAAGAAAATTTCATAACTTAGAAAATTTCTAAGTTATGAAAATTTTCAATTTCAAACCCTAACTTGCAATTTTGGGTTTCTTGATGAACAAGTTTCATAATTTTACATATCTTCATGAAAAATGACCCTTGGCACTTGATTTTGACAAAAAAAGTCAAAGTTTGACTTTTCAGTGTACAGTCAAATTTTGATCAGTTGACTGAAAAATTCATCTGTCAATCCTATGCATTTGAGATCTTTTGAACTTGTTGAATTAGTCAAGATGATGCCATTGAGTCCTTGAGTCCATGGTTGAGCTTAATTTGCCATTGGGTAGGTCAAACAGTAAAAAATTGCCTTTGTTTAGTCAAAACCCTAAAAATGACCATTTTGCCCTTTTGGTGATCTGATCAAATTTCTTGTGGATTTATGGTCCAAACTTGATAAAATGGTTCATATAAGTTCATAATGTTGATGTGGGTCAAAATTCATGAGGTTTGATTGTAAATTGGTCACAGTTGACTTTTTCCCTATTACAGCGGATTTCTAGGTCAACTGTCCAATTGACTGGGCAAAAATTTAATTCAAGGCTTGAAACTTGGTATGGACAAACTTATGAGTCCAACATGAAGTATGAAAGTCACTTTGGGCATTGTAGGTCCAAAAATCCATGTGCAAACTCAAACCCTAATTTAGGTCAACAGTGCAAGGAGGTGTCTTGAGCAGAGCAAGCCCTAACTGGATCTTGAGTTCCAAGAGCCTTGTGATGAGAAATGTTGATAAAATAAGAGGGAAAATTTAGGGGTACAACAGATGCCCCTGTTCAATCTTCTTGAACCTGAAAAGTTAGATTGGCAAGTTTGCCTTTCGTGACTCGAAGGTAAAAGAGGATTGGACACTAGAGTGCCTGTAAATTTGCACTCGTCAAAAATGTATCTGAGGGAATGGGCTTAAAGATGCCATTTGGAGATAGTAGAATCTTGCTGGAGATGGGCTTAGAGATGCCATCCAAAATTTGTTTGTTGAAAATCAGTAGAATGAACATCAGAATGGTATCCGTATTTGAAACGTATCTGAGTTGTATCTAGAGACTGGGTTTGTATGAGCAGGGAAATGGCGTACGTGTCTAGAGCATATCCGTACTGTAACTGGGATCTAGACAAGTGACAGAATGACTTCCGTGTATGGAGTGTATCTGAACTTGGAGTTGATAGTTGAATCTGAATGAGAAATAAAATGGCTTCCGTGTCTGGAGCGTATCTAGTCTGTATAGGATTGCTGAAGTCTGAATGAGTAGTAGAATGACTGTCGTGTCTGGGGTGTATCCATGCTATATCTTGACTTGAAATTCTGAATGAGTAATAGAATGACCGCCGTGTCTGGGGTGTATCCATATTGTATCTGAAATCTTTGAATAGTTGTTAATGATAGCTTTTTAATCTTATCCTGAAAAAGGGTAAAATGTTAGCTAAAACACAAAGTCATGTTGCATGAAATGTATGATGAAATGTATGTGTTATATCAATGCTTATGATTATATGAATGCAATGAATGCGCATGTAAGCTGATTAGCCGTCTTGCTGAGGAAGATAAATCCTGGATAGCTGGAGATAATAAAATCTTTGACCGCTGTCGGGGAAAATAAATCCTTGACTGCTGCTGGGGATTGAAAATCCTTTGATCGTTTGAGAATGAGAAGTCCTGGGACCACTGTTGAAGAGTATGTGTGTCTTCAATCTTTTTGACAACCTCTGTGGGGAGAAGTTATACTGCTGGGGAAGGTCAGGAGTTTGGGTTGTATGCCAATCTACTGGGGATTCCTGTTTTGAGGAAAACTTCGCCGGGGGATATCTGAAAACTCTGTGGGGAACTGAGAATGAGAATCTTCATTCTGCTAGGGGAATTTGTACCAAGGAGCCGAGAACGAGAATCTTCGATCTGCAGGGGATGACAAATTTATGCTGAGGGTAAATGAAGCTCTGGCAACTTCACTGGAGAATCAAGGATGAGAATCTTGATTTTGTCGAGGAGTAAAAACTCTGTGGGGAATAGCTATACTGCTGGAGAATAGCTATCCTGCTGGAGAACAAGCTCGGGATTCTGGGAAAAGATTATTCCTGTTTGGAAGAAGTTCAGAAGTTAAGTCGTACGCCACTTTGAGAATGAGAATCTTCATTCTTTCGGGAGTATCGGGGATTCAAGTTTTATACCACTTTGAGAATGAGAATCTTCATTCTGTCGGGAATATCAGGAGGTCAGGTTATATACCACTTTGAGAATGAGAATCTTCATTCTGTCGGGAATATCGGGAACTCGGGTAATATGCCACTTTGAGAATGAGAATCTTCATTCTTTCGGGAATATCAAGAGGTTGGGTGTATGCCACTTTGAGAATGAGAATCTTCATTCTGTTGGGAATATCAGTAGTTCAGGTAATATGCCACTTTGAGAATGAGAATCTTCATTCTGTCGGGAATATCAGGAGGTTAGGTGTATGCCACTTTGAGAATGAGAATCTTCATTCTGTTGGGAATATCAGTAGTTCAGGTAATATGCCACTTTGAGAATGAGAATCTTCATTCTGTCGGGAATATCAGTAAGTCAGGTAATATGCCACTTTGAGAATGAGAATCTTCATTCTGTCGGGAATATCAGTAATTTAGGTAATATGCCACTTTGAGAATGAGAATCTTCATTCTGTTGGGAATATCAGAAGGTTGGGTGTATGCCAATCTACCGGGGAAGAAAGAATGAGAATCTTCATTCAGGCATTTGGGTCAGAAGGTTGGGTGTATGCCAATTTACTGGGGAAGCAAGAATGAGAATCTTCATTCAGGCGTTTGGGTCAGAAGGTTGGGTGTATTCCAATCTACTGGGGTTTTAAGGATGAGAATCTTCATTCTGTTAACGGTATCAGGAGTTTGGTAGTATACCAATCTTCTGAGGTTTCAAGGATGAGAATCTTCATTCTTGAGAGAAACAGATTTTTAGGAGCTTCAGTTGTCCGTTATTCTGCTGGTGGGTCATTTCTGTTGAGAATTAGGAACTTGCCCGTAATTCAACTAAAGAAAAGCTTTATCGCTTGAATTTGATTGTACCTTTCCTGAAAGGTAAAGGTTAGTGGCATATATCAAAAAATGATGTTCTCAAAATAAATGAGATTGCGTTGCATGATGTCCTGATGCACGGAGGTGTAATGTTTTTCAAGACGACCTTTCGCTGGGGAAAATATATCCCGAGCTGGTGAAGGAGAAAAGAGTTGGATTCTTCATCTCTGATAGTGAAGAAAATCAGAATAACTCGCTGAGAGATTTATCTGAAATATCAAAACCCGGAATATCTTCCATTGGCATAAGAATCAGGGAGATCTTAGTGTCGATCTGACCAAAACAGAGAGGGTCTTGGGTTAATTTTGATTCAACTGGATGATGGAGGAATCTTTGACGACTGTAACTCCAATAGGTGATGAAGGAATCTTCGACGACCGTAACTTCCAATAGGTGATGAAGGAATCTTCGACGACCGTAACTTCCAACAGGTGATGAAGGAATCTTCGACGACCGTAACTTCCAACAGGTGATGAAGGAATCTTCGACGACCGTATCAATTTGCGTATGTTATTGAAATGTAAATTATTTTGGAGAATAAATCCTTGACAAGTGTTAGGGAAATAAACCCATGACTACTGATCTGCTAGAGAGGTGATGAACTTCTCGAGGATGCTTGAATTCCTTTTCAGAAGGACTTTGGAGAGATTCGTCATTGCCCCTGGTATCAGATGTTTGTGACACTGCTAGGAAATTTGGAATGTGTGTAACACTTTAGGACTGACGTTCAATGCCCCAAGTGACGGTGAGGGAGACTTGCCCCAGGTTAATCTGCAATTGAGAGATTTCTTGAAATCTTGACTGGACTGCCCTAGGTTTACTGGACAATACCATATCAAGTCCCCTTTTGTTGATAGGAGATTTTTGAAACAGAAGTGTCATTCCACTTGAAGTGATTTTATTCACTAAGAGAGCTTTCGTTCATCCGAACATTCACTGTGTGAATTTCTTCGGTGTCAAACAAATAACCATGTGCAAACAACGATATTCAAATAATGCAAAGTTCATGCTTGTCTTGAAATTTTGAAAAATGCATTTTTTAGCAGAAAACTTTTATAAGACAAATTCAACACAAGATTTAGAGCAAAGCCTTACAGGAGTCAGGATACCTTTTGGTAACAGTATGCTTTCGAATGAACCCATGCTTCAATTAGGACTTTTGAAGGGTTGTAACGTGGCTCGGTTCACGGTTTAAGAAACAAAGGATAAAGGCTCAAAGTATATTTGTACCCACCCGCTCTTCGTTATGTTCTTCAATCCTAAACTCAGTTAATTGTACATGTTGAACTCCAAATGGGTCTGGAACGACGTTTTGGTGATGGTTCACATAAGTTAAATTTGTTGGAAGGCAGTCATTTTTGCAACATTTTTCATGTTGTTGAGGATTTATAATGACCTCTTTCTTTTGATTCATTATCCTTAATTTTTGCCTGACTGTTCCTGTTTTCGAGATTACAGTCAGCGGGATGCCCCAGCTTTCTTAAGCCTCCTTTGTAGGTTTTGACGGAGTGGGCTTTTATTTTTTGAGAGATAATGACTGCATATGAGATAAGGAACCATCACTGTCTTTTGATTCCCAAGGAATGTTTTTGGTGTCATTCATTGTATTATGAACTGAGAGTTTGTGACTTCAACGCGCATTTTGAATTAACTGAGAGACTACCCCTCCCCAGGTTTGATTAAAGGTTTCAATTTGTGTTTAAAACAGAAAACTTCTACTTCTTTGGCTTGAAAGGGTTGACTAGGGATTATCTTCCTTATAACTCCAGTGTTTAGGATTTGAAAGAAATGCTTGTACATCGTCAGCAAGGTCTGTCCAAAAGCATACTGTATGAGATTATGGCATTTTTTCGTCATCCTCCCTCTAAAGACTTGTAACCTTTAGCAAGAGTTAAATATCATAAAGAAAGCAGGAAACGTAGTTCAAGAATAGTGAAAACGAATGGATGAATTCAAGACAAACATATGCAATGCATTAATGAAACAGAGTTTGACATCAACAGATAATTGTTTGAAATAACAAAAGAAATTACAACTTGAAAATTCAAATGAAACAAAAGTCTCTTTGTTCGAACTTGTCATTTCAGGTGGAGAACCCTCAGCGGAAGATTTTCATCTGGCCATCCGGCATGAATTTCAGAACTCCTCTGTCAATCAAGTCTTGGATCTTGTTTTTCAAAGCCCAACAGTTGTGGTGTCATGTCCAGGACTATAGGAGTGGTATACACAAAATGCGCCGGGGTGATAGCCAGGAGCAGAGGTATTGGGATTCCGAAGAGGATCCTTTAAAACAGTCAGATTGACCTCCAACAAACGTTCCAATACTAGAGATAATGGTATGTCAATCTCAGTGAAGTGTCTTCCAGATGTATTTTGCTTACGCCGATTACCCCGTTGACGCTGGCGAGGTTATTGTTGGGCTTGAGACCCTGAAGCAAGCTGGGGAGACTTTCCCTTGTCTTCTTGTCCCAAAGGAGGTTGAATGATGACTTGATCTTCAACCCTAGTTATTTGCCCCATTTGGTTATCTTGAAGCAGTTTGTTGATGAGAACCCTTAGCTCCTCTTGTCCTTGAGCCAGTTTTTGAATGAGAGCCATCTGGCCCACTAGTTGTCCCATCATCTGGATTTTCATTGTTGCCAACTCAATATGTAGCCCTTCCAATTGATCATTCCTGATGCCCCCTGGACTCCCTGGGACCATGCCCCTTGTGAGGAGAGCTTTCACCTCTTCTTGCCCCTGGGACAGGTTCAAGAACATTTCTTAAAGTTGAGCGTTTTGAGCCTGGATCTCTTTGACAGTCCTCTCTAGAGCCATCTCTACTGAAATAAACAGTAGGAGAATAAGGAAACCTGAAAGGGAAAACCTTTCATGATACAATGCATGATATGTGGATGCATGTTTTCAAGGATCTCGCGGGGTAAACACAAGAAAATGTTAGAGGTTGAACTTTGATCAACGTCTTTGATTGGAGAACTTTGCATTGGTGGATGTCTTTCCACGAGAATCAAGCTCACCATGTCAAGTGGGTAATAGCCCTCGATTCAAGTTGTTGTACTTGATCTTTGACGGCATTTGTTTAGAGGAAAATGATTCCTCTTGCCCTTCGGTAGACGTCTGGTTCAACGTGACCCTGTATCAAAAACCCTCGAGATCCTTGAAATGGTTATTGATAATGCTACGGAATGATGTTATGATGTTATGCACAAATATGCAAAAGTAAGCAAGTGTATATACAGATAATCACATTCACACAAATCAAACAAGTCCTTAGGTTTAGGCTTGCATGGGGTTTGTAGGTAAGTACCCTCTTGAAGTTAGTTGGCTCAACCTGTCCTATAAATAGTAACCGGGTTCTAAGGAGCTCAATATCACTGGATTATTTTCTGTGTTCATTGTTTCAGTTTAGCCACTTAACTGGCCACCAAAATATTCCAAGAAAACAACCCTCAATGAGTGTAGTATCGAGTATCTACCAACTTCTGACTGCACCAAAGCCGGTCATCTCACTACCCCTAATAAGGCCAAGATGGTCAAGTAAGGTTCTAAGAGTTCGTTAGTGCTTCATGACATCTCTCAGCGGCCCCGTATTCTCTTTGATTGACTCAAAGGCTACCGGTACCTACAAATATGTCACACTAACGTAGCTACTGCTTCAACCATGTCGGTATACCCCGCAAAGTTCCCTCACAGTTTATTGCTACTTACCTAAAAGGTGTCCCCAAATCCGGATGTAGGATTTAAAACAAACCCAAGCAAGGAACCAAAAAGTAAGGCAATCAAAGCAATCAATGTAAGAATGTAAAGGTGATCTAAAACCATAAGGTTTTAAGAACTGAATTCAAGTTAAAGCTCGGATGCGACCAGATATTAGTGTGCCCTAAATTCAAGTTAAAGCCCGGATGCGACCGGATAACAACTGAATTCCTTCTGAAGCCTGGATTACGACCAGATAAGAATTAAGAAATTGCAAACCCTGGATTACGACCAGATAGCAAGTTTAATCTCATCTCCCCAGTAAGTCACTGTAAAGCTTGGAGTACGACCAGATAGCGGTCGATCTTATCACTATGAAGTCTAGATCATGACCAGATAATAGTTTATTTTCACCTATTCGACCAAGATACAATTCCCCAGTAGATTAACGGACGACAGAAGCTCCTAAAATTCAACTTTTACCAAGACAAAGAACAACATTCCCCAGCAGAATCCTCCTCAACAACAGGTATACAAGCTCTCACAAAGGAATCTCTTATGCGATCGACACTCCTTCAGATGGCATCTTTAAGCCCATCCTTCAACATCAATCTCCAAATGGCATCTATAAGCCCATTCCCGACATCACAAGACAAGTACCACTTCATGCGAGTGCAAATTTCTAGGGCACTCTAGTGTTCAATCATCTTCAACCTTCAGATCACGAAAGACAGGCAAGCCAATCTACATCCTCAGTGTGATACGGTGGGAGAACTGACTTGAGGTTTTGCGTTTGTGTTCGCAAATGTTTCAGTTTAGCAAGAGTCGCCACCGACTTTTTATTTTATCATAAGGAAAGGTCAAAAAGCACAGGAAAGACCTTTGAGATGTTTTCTTGGGTTCGGGGAGTAGATTATGAAAAGGGAAGGTGCAAGCACCCTTTTCATCCATGGTTATCCATGGGCTCTTAGTTACTTGTTTAGATCACTTGCTTTGCTTTTCAATTGTTTGAAATGGTGCTTTGTGTGTGGTTTTGAAAGATGTCTTCAAAAGAGGCCATCGTTGTGGCAACCTTTGTAATGATTCTTGTTTGAATGTATACAAAAGGTGTTTTTGTCTTTTGAAAAGTTTTCAATGTTTGAAAATTGGATTTTGAAATTGTGTTGTAAAGTGTGTTTGAAAATAGAAAGGATGCTTTGCAAGCTTTTGATCAAGTAACTAAGAGCTATCTACCCTATTTTACTAAAAGATCTTTCTTATGTTTTTAACCCTTTTAACAGTGTTGTTTCACCATTGCATTTGGTGAACAACCTTATGTTAGGATGTTAAACGGGAAAGGCACGGGTCATCGTATAGACCATGATAGCAATTGTGTCAAGTATTTTTGGAAATTTTCTTGAGGGACTTGATCATTTTTGTTTAGGCAACCAAGATAGCGTCATCGAGGGACTATGATCTTTTGTTTTATTTTTGTTTTGCCAAAGTACCCAACATGCATACCATGGCCTATTTTTGAAGGCAACAAGTGGATTGCAACCCTAGGGGTGCAAGTGTGCATTGTATTTATTTTTCATGCATTTTTGTCTTTGATTAGGTCAAACTATTTGTTAATTTGATTTTTGGCATTCAAACCCTAATTCTCTAATCATGGAATAATTGAAAGCGTTAAGTGCGAGAATTTAAATTCTAAGCTATTACAACATGATTATGGGGATGGGGGTACAATTTTGAATGGGGGTATTTTGACAAGAAATATAAACCCTAGTTACTATTACATCCAAATTGAATTTACAATGCAACAATATTTAAATGTACAATATTTAAATAAACAAAATAAATAAATATTGAATAAAATGTATTATGCAAAAAAGAAGTTTTTATTTGCTTATGTATGTAAAGTATTTTCAATGTAAAAAAGTATAAAAAAAATAAAAAAGAGATTAATTTTAATTATTCAAGGGTAAACCCTAATTTACTTTAAAATAAATATTATATATTATTTATATACAAAAAATATGTTAATATGTGTAAAAATGAAATATACTTAAAAAAGGGTATTTTTTAGTATAAATAATAATAAAAATAAAAATGTAATATTTTTGTATTTTTATTCTAAGTATTTAATAAAATAAAAGTATATATATATATATATATATATATATATATATATATATATATATATATATATATATATATATATATATATATATATATATATATATATATATATATATATATATATATATATATATATATATATATATATATATATATATATATATATATATATATATATATATATATATATATATATATATGTTAAATGTATTAAATATGTATAATATAAAATAAAATATGTACAAAAATAAATGATATTTTAAATAATATTTTCAGTGTGAATAAAAATAAGAAATAAAAATATAAATTGTAAATATTTTTCAAGTCTTAATAATATAAAAAAAGTATTTAATATGTTTTCTATATTAGAAAAAAAATGCCAAATAAATGTAAAAAATTATGAAAATATTTTTGGAGCATTTTTTATATTTGGAAATAAATAAACAAAGTCAGAAAAGAAAATAAAAATGCAAAACTGTTAAAATACAAGAAAATGGGCCAGGGGGTGCAAAAAGAAAAGAGGGGGGTGTCAAAAGTGAGAAATAGCCAGGCCCAACCCAGCTACTTCATCTTCAACCTTCGTTCAAACAAAACACGCGCCTTCTGTGTACAAACTCGTATCTCCTGCATTTGTGCTTTAAAATGAAAACTTGCAACATGAAAGTTATAGAGTATAATCATACGATTCTAACCATATAAAAAACTTAATCTAACTCTCAAAGACCAGAGAGAATTTCTCTGGCCCTAATTTCTAACCTAATTTTTTCAGCATGTTCATGGATGAAATTCTCCTAGCACACTTAATATAAATGAAAACTGAGCATATGTACAGCTTCATGACATTGAATACTACATTTCTTATTCACAAACCTAAGGCTAAATGTTCCTAAATAGAGAGATAGGAAATGATGAAAAACCTGTTTCAGTTGGATTCGAGTAGGACAATGCAAAGCTTCTCAACAAGTTTTGAGGTGTCTGGTAGCTTGCCTGAACTTCACTTTATCTTTTCCGATAGCTAGCTTGCCTTGAATGTCCCTGAATCAGCTCCTAGAACTCAACCTGCATAAGCTTGAAATGAAAATGGTGAACACTGTAAATGGAGTTACAGTCAATGGCTAGTGGTTGGGATAGTTCAGGTGGGTTATATGGAAGGTGTTGGAACAGGTTTGGGGAAAAACGCACTAGGGGTTTGTGAGATGAAACTCAAAGTGTAGAAGTTGCCCTGTTTGGCAAGAGGAATGTGTTTTGATGTTCAAAAGTGTTTTAGGGATGGATGGCTTGTGTTTCTGACTCAAGGCAATGTGCAAAACTTGTTTCAAATGCTTGCAAGCTTTGGTTATATCAGATACTCAAGATATGTCCTTTTGGCAAGTTGACTTGTTTTGAAAGAAAAGTGTGAAGTGATACAAGATAGGCCTGTACAGGCTATCTCCAAGCATGCACAAGTTTTTTGTACTTTTTCCTAAGTTTATGGAAATTGTTTGCTGCAAAGAGATAGGTCCAAGGCTCAAGGGAAGCAATGTTGAAATAAAGTTGCCTTTATGAAAATGGAAATGCTACCTTTTTGCCATTTTAAGATTAATTCAATGTGTAAACCTCTATTGATCAGAATAACACCTTAAACCAATGAGTTTGCATTCAATTTTTGAGTGTGTAAGGGTTTAGAGACCTGTAATCAAGTACAAAGCAAGTTTGTACATATTTTGCAACTTGTGTCAACATGAAAATGCCATGGATCAAAGTGAGTTTTTGCCAAATTCAAATCTTCGATTCTCCCTAACCATAAATGATTTTGGAGAGTTCTTGGACATTTTGGAAAGCTTGTAACATTCTCTACAATCCATCTTTGAAATTCATTTTGAGATTCCAAGTGGAACTATGTGGAAAATGGTCATGAAGATAGGTCAAAATCCTGCCTAAACTAGGGCAAAATTTCACTAAGTTAAAAGTTTCATGGACCCTTGTTCCAAAAATTATAACTTGAGATACAAGATTATTTTGGGAAAACTTTGTGAATCAAAGTTGTAGACTTTGTGGAGGAATAAAACTTTCATGTTGTAAGTTTTTTTTAAATCCATTTTCATTATGGTGAAAATGTGGGGTAAAGTTAGGAAAAATTAAGAAAATTTCATAACTTAGAAAATTTCTAAGTTATGAAATTTTTCAATTTCAAACCCTAATTTACAATTTTTGGTTTCTTGATGAACAAGTTTCATAATCTGACATATCTTGATGAAAAATTACCCTTGGCACTTGATTTTGACCAAAAAGTCAAAGTTTGACTTTTCAGTGTACAGTCAAATTTTGATTAGTTGACTGAAAAATTCATCTGCCAATCCTATGCATTTGAGATATTTTGAACTTGTTGAATTAGTCAAGATGATGCCATTGAGTCCTTGAGTCCATGGTTGAGCTTAATTTTCCATTGGCTAGGTCAAACAGTCAAAAATTGCCTTTGTTCAGTCAAAACCCTAAAAATAACCGTTTTGCCCTTTTGGTGATCTGATCAAATTTCTTGTGGATTTGTGGTCCAAACTTGATCAAATGGTTCATATAAGTTCATAATATTGATGTGGGTCAAAATTCATGAGGTTTGACTGTAAATTGGTCACAGTTGACTTTTTCCCCAATACAGCTGATTTCTAGGTCAACTGTCCAATTGACTGGGCAAAAATTTGATTAAAGGCTTGAAACTTGGTATGGACAAACTTATGAGTCCAACATGAAGTATGAAAGTCACTTTGGGCATTGTAGGTCCAAAAATCCTTGTGCAAACTCAAACCCTAATTTAGGTCAACAGTGCAAGGAGGTGTCTTGAGCAGAGCAAGCCCTAGCTGGATCTTGAGTTCCAAGAGCCTTGTGATGAGAAATGTTGATAAAATGAGAGGGAAAATTTTCGGGTACAACACTCAGGTTTAAGAAGATTGAACAGGGGCAGCTGTTGTACCCCAAAATTTGCCCTCCCATATTTCTCAAAAAACATTTCAAGTGAGATCCTCAAATTGATCAAGGAAGTCCAAGGGTTGGCCAGACAAACCCTCTCCTAAGATAGTCTACCTCAAATTAGGGTTTCATGTTGCATCAAGATACTTGACTCCAAGGGATCCCAAATGCTCACCATTGTCCTAATATATTCTCAAGATCATCCTTGTCAAGTTTAAAGCCTTGCAGAGGAAATTTGCTCAGTCAATCGCTCAAAGGCCTGAAAATCGACTGTGTTGGGGCAAAAGTCAAATGTGGCCCACATACAGTCAAACTTCAAGATTTTTGGTCAACATTCTCATTTTTAAGCATTATTCATCATTTGATCAAGGGTTTATCAGGATTTATCAAGGATTGCTCACAATTCATCAAAACCCAAAAGTTGCTAAAGTAGGGTTTTGTAGGAAAAGTCAACTCAACTTTGACCATGCATAACTTTCTCATACTTTATCAAGAATGACCCATCCAAAGCTAATTTTGAAGAGGATGCAATTCCTTACAATTAATCTTCATCTCCCAAGTTCAAAATATTCACTCACAAGAAGTTATGAATTTGGACATTATAGGTCATTTTGAAAAGTCAACAAAAACACCTTTTTTGTCAAAGCTTCATACATGAACATGGAAGACTCAATTGAGATGATACCAAAAGGGTTGCTTAGAGGACATCTCAATATTTCTAAAAAGTCCAAGAACACCTTCATAGAGTCAAAATTGAAGAAGTTATGCATTGGTAAAGTTGACCTTTTTGCAAAATTGCCAAAAGTCAAAAGTGTCTCAAATTGCAATTTTTGTCAAATGGGCCCAACTTTTTGTGCTTGTCTTGAGTTTGTAACATGGTCCAAGACCCAAGATCCACCCCATTTGCCCGTTTGAATTCTGGCGCACGCTTTTTGTTTTGTCCTCCACTAATTCACGTTATTACATATTATTAATTGTTATTATTTCATAAACAAATGAGCAGCGTGACACAGTTGGCAACAAGGTGATGGTTTGAAGCTTAAGGACCTGGGTTCGATCCCAGGCCCCATCAAAAATGCTATTTTCTTGTTTTCTTATTACAGATCCAGTGCACCCTTGGTCCAAGCATCCACCATACGCCTTTAACGCTTAACCAGCCAGATGTCCACGCGCTGGATCCAAAGGTCATCATCTGAGGGTCTACCAAAGTCCCTAGTAAAAGTGCAGCGCTGGATCCAGGGGGTCAACGTGGACCCTTTCTTTTGGGCCCCAAAGATGCTATTGGCACCCCCCCTCAATTGCTGATTACCAGGCCCAATGCTCTTTTTCTTTATTCTTTTATATTTTTTCTTATTTAATTTATTTAAATTATTTTACTAACACACAAAATTAATTCTTTTTATCAAAAAAATCATAAAATCAATTTTCACCAAATTAGAATTTAGGCTTGTTTTTTTATTTTATCAAAAAAATTAATTTAATTAGTTAAATTAATTTTAGGGTAACCTTAATTCTTTTGTAAATAAACTAAAATAAATTAGAAAATTAGGTTTTACTTGATTTAACATTTATAGGTCAAACAAAAAATAATTATTTTTACTAATTTAATTAGTAATTAGATTTGCTTGTATTTAATTTAAAACCTTATTTTCTTAAAATAATCAAAAACAACAAAAAATGATTTTTATTCTTTTAATTAGGCAAGACGGGGTCAAAACCCTAATTTTCTCTCGTTCTCGTTTCATCGCGCGTTTTTTTATTTTTTACAATATTAATGTAACTCATCATGGGATGTAATAGATTAATTATGACTTTTTCGTTTATTTATCGTTTTACGGGTTTTTGGCTATGTAATTAATCCCCCACCCGAAGCCTTGTAATAGCGTAGCTTTATTTTCCGCATTTTAATTTTCACAAATATTAACTGTTAGATGTATGATAATAGGGTTGCATGACAAGAATATATGTTAATTTTAAAATGGTTAGCAAACCCTAAATGTGCAAAGATAATAACCTGAAATTGAATCACTCGCACATGCGCACTCCTAGGGTATACTCCCACTTCGGTTGCCTTCGGTAAATGATCATTAAGTATAGGGTATTTTAGTGGTTGCCCTCTTGTCTAAACAAAGATCAAACGTCTCGTTCGGAAATGTTGCCTCGGAAATGTTGCCTTGGAATTGTTGCCTCGAATATGATCTTAAGACATTATGGTTATTACTAAGACGTCCTAACATTGCTTTAGTGATCGTACGTCCCTTTCGAATTGACTCTTACAACTCCAACGACGGTGCTACCTACTCACTAATAGTGGGATAGCGTTGTCTAAAGGAAACAAGAGCAGAAACATTCTTTTTTCGAGTAGGTAGATGCTAGGAGGTACTTGCTCAAAATAAACTTTTTCACACTTACACTTATTTCAAACAAAGTTTTCAAAAAAACTCTATGTAACACTCTTGAAGACAGAAGCAAGGGTTGAAACGAAGTAAAACAAAAACTTTTCAAAACACACAAACACGGAAGCAATTTTAAAAATGATGAGCAAGTACCTAAGAGCCCGTAGAAAACTACGGATAGAGAGGGTGTTAATACCTTCCCTTTCTATAATCTACCCCCCGTACTCAGAATATCTCGAAAAGGGAATTTTTCTGTGCTTTTTTCCTTTCCGGTTGGATAAAATAAAAGTCGGCGGCGACTCTTTCTTACCGCGACATTTTGCAAACACAAACACAAAACGCAAACCAGCATTTTCCTAAAACCAGTCTGGTTCTGCCACCGTATCACAAAACTCAAACCCTAATTTTGGGTTATCAGTGCATGATGAGATATCTTGAGCTGATCAAACCCTAATCCAGTCTTGAGTCAAAGAGATATTGTGAGAATAATCTTGATAATTGAGAGGGAAAATTTTGGGGTACAACAACTGCCCCTGTTCAATCTTCTTAAACCCGAAGAGTTAGATTGGCGTGTTTTACCATTCGTGGCTCGAAGGTGAGAGAATGATTGGACACTAGAGTGCCCAGAAATTTGCACTCGACGATGTGTAGTTGAGGGAATGGCCTTAAAGATGTCATTTGGAGAAGTGATAGAATCTTGTTGGAGATAGGCTTGTAGATGCCATCCAAGAATGTTTGTTGAATTATAAGTTGTAAGTTGAAAGAATGAGTATCAGAATGGTGTCCGTGTTTGGGACGTATCTGAACTGCATCTGAAAGGTTGTATTTGGATGAGTATCAGAGTGGCATCTATGTCTGGAGCGTATATGAACTGTTATCTGAAGTCTGAATCTGAATGAGTGTCAGAATGGAATCCGTGTCTGGAGCGTATCTGTACTGTATCTGAAAGTTGAATCTGAATGAGTATCAGAATGGCATCTGTGTCTGGAGTGTATCTGTATTGTATTTGAAAGTTGAATCTGAATGAGTATCAGAATGGCATCCGTGTCTGGAGCGTATCTGTACTGTATCTAAAAGTTAAATATGAATGAGTATCAAAATGGCATCCATGTCTAGAGTGTATCCGTACTGTATCTGCAAGTTGAATCTGTATGAGTATCAGAGTGGCATCCTTGTCTGGAGCATATCTGTACTGTATCTGAAAGTTGAATCTGAATGAGTATCAGAATGGAATTTGTGTCTGGAGCGCATCTGAACTGTATCCTGATTGCATATTGTTAATGGTAGCTGTTAATCTTATCCTGAAAAGGGTAAAATGTTAGCTGAAACACAAAGTTATGTTGCATGAAATGTAAGATGCAATGTATTTGCTTTATCAATGTTTATGATATGTGGATGCAATGCATGCGTATGTAAGCTGATTTGTTGTTTTATTGAGGAAAATAAATCCTTGAACACTGTTGAGGATATGTTGACTTTCCATGTCTTGAAGTTGAAGTACTGACGAACTCTTGTTGAGAGAAGTAAATTCTGTTGTGAGGGCAATGCCATGTACTGCTTGTAAGATCTGCTTGGGGAATCTTGAGAAATTTGACGATTTCTACTGGGGATTACTAATTTGAACTTTGTTCCGTTGGGGATCTAAATGACGTACTGCGGGGATTGCTTATGGAATAGCCTAGAGACATTTTCTTGTCCTTTCAACCTATCAGTAATCGTCTTTCTCATTTTGTTTATTTTTAAATAGTAATTATGTTCAAAAGCATATGTTCATTAATGAATCATTGGACATTTTTGCAAATAAAACACAAGTGTAAAGAAAAAGACAAATAGTTTTCTGTACTTTCAAAGAGATATCTTTGTATTGACTTTGAATAAGTATTTTGTACAAAGGAGACAAACATTCTAGTAAGAGAATGGTGCCATAAAACAAGAAGAATTTATACAAAGAAAGATAGCTATGTGTAATAATCCCATGGGGTTCCCATTCTTCTATAGCCTTCATATCTATGAATATTTTGTCTATTTATTACTTCGTCCGAAGATGATTGAATTGATCAGAAACTCCGAGTTTGTCAGTGGAGGTCAAAGATTGTCTGCAAAGTGATCCGATGGGACATAGTCATACGCTTTAATTCCCTAACTTTTTCCTGGACCGCCCTTTCGGGTTTTCAGTCCACCGGGAAACCCTTTTTTGCCCAAGCCGCCTTTTCGGGTTTTCAACTTGCCGGGTGTACAGATTTTTTATTTTATCCCAAATTTTTGCCCGAACCTTTTTGGTTCGCCAGGATGCCCTTGTTTTTCCTAGGTGTATCAACCTAGCGGGTCTCTTATGCGTAGTATCTTTTGACTACGTCTGTGTTCGCAGGGTGTGCCAGGTCGTCGTCGTCCATGGTGGTCAGGATCATTTCCCCACCAGAGAATATGTTCTTGATTACAAATGGTCCTTCATAGGTAGGGGTCCATTTTCCCCTGGGATCACTTTGTGGCAAGATGATACGTTTGATCACTAGATCCCCAACTTGATATACTTGGTGTCTGACTTTCTTGTTGAAAGCCTTGATCATCCATTTTTGATACATTTTACCATGGCAAACAGCAGTAAGTCTCTTTTTATCGATTAAGTTCAGTTGATCAAGTCGATTCTGGATCTAATCGTTTTCATTCAATCCTGCATCCTTCATAATCCTTAGAGAGGGGATATGGACCTCGATAGGCAAAACAGCTCCCATGCCATATACCAAAGAATAGGGTGTTGCCCCAGTTGATGTGCAAGCCGTGGTACGGTACCCGTGGAGAGCGAATGGTAACATCTCATGCCAGTCTTTATACGTGACTGTCATCTTTCGTATGATCTTTTTAATATTTTTATTCACAACTTCGACAGCACCATTCGTCTTTGATCGGTAGGGAGAAGAATTGTGATGCTGAATTTTGAACTGCTCGCACAAGGCGGTGATCATAGTGTTGTTAAGATTTGTACTATTGTTAGTGATAATCCTTTCCGGGATACCGTACCGGCAAATGAGATTTTTCTTGATGAAGCGGGCAACAACATTCTTAGTAACAAAAGCGAAAGAAGCTACTTCGACCCACTTTGTAAAATAGTCAATGGCCACTAGGATGAAGCGGTGTCTATTGGAGGTTGTAGGCTTGATATCTCCAATCATATCAATTCCCCACATAGCAAAGGGCCAACAAGCCGTCAAGACATTCAGAGGAACTGGAGGTACGTGCACCTTGTCAGCATAAATTTGACACTTATGACAGGTCCGAGAGTATTGATAGCAATTTGCTAACCTGCCCGTAGGATTTTCTTCGCTATCGTATGCCCACTGGAGTGAGTGCCAAAAGTACCTTCATGTAATTCAGCCATGATCTTTTCAGCCTCAATCTTATCCACACACCGGAACAAAATGGAGTCATGATTGCATTTGTACATGATGCCATTACTAAGGAAGAACTTAGCAGAGAATCTCCTTAAGAACTTTTTATCATTGATTGAAGCTCCTTCTGGATATTCTTGAGCCTCGAGATACCTCTTGACTTCATGAAACCAAGGTTGGTCCACTACCTCTTCAGTATTAATCTCGTGACAGTGTTCCGGTTCATCCATTCGTTCGATGGTGATCTGGGGAGCTTCGTTATCCCATTTAAGTTTAAACATAGATGACATTGTAGCTAGAGCGTCTACTAGCTGATTTTCTTCTCACGGGAAATGCTCGAAGGTAATCTCCTCAAAATGTGGTAGCAATGTCAAAACATGTTCTTTGTAAGGGATAAGATTTGGGTGCTTAGTGTCCCATGCCCCTTTGATCTGACTGATGACCAAAGCTGAATCTCCGAATACATATAAAGATTTGATTCCCAAGTCTATGGAAGCTCTGAGACCAAAGATGCATGCTTCGTACTTTGCCATGTTGTTTGTACAGTTAAAGCAAAATCTGGCAGTAAAGGGAGTATTACACCCTTCCGAAGATATGAGTACAACGCCGATACCATTACCAAGTGCATTGGATGCCCCATCAAAGAACAGAGTCCATCGAGATCCTTGTTCAGGTCTGTCATATGGTCTGATTTCTTCAAAGTTGTCTAATGTCATGATGTCTTCATCCGGGAATTCAAACTTCATGGACTGATAGTCTTCTACAGCTTGGTGAGCAAGGTGATCAGTCAATACACTGCCCTTTATAGCTTTCTGGGTAGTACATTGTATATCATATTCTGTTAGGATCATCATTGATAGAGCAGGCTTCTCGAAGATGTATTTTATCGGATCTGTCTTAGATATCAACAAGGTAGTATGAGTCAGCATATATTGTCTTAGCCGGCGAGCAGCCCATGCCAGAGCGCAACAAGTTTTCTCGAGCAGTGAATATCTGGTTTCCCAGTCGGTAAACTTTTTGCTCAGGTAGTAAATAACATTCTCTTTTCGGCCAGACTCGTCATGCTGCCCCAATACACATCCCATTGAGTTCTCTAAAACGGTCAGATACATGATCAGTGGTCTTCCCTCGATTGGTGGCATCAAAACAGGAGGCTCTTTTAAGTACTCTTTGATTTTGTCAAAAGCAACCTGGCATTCATCATTCCATCTGACTACTTGATCTTTCTTCAATAGTTTGAAGATCTGCTCACAAGTAGCTGTTAGGTGAGAAATGAATCTGGAAATATAGTTCAGGCATCCCAAGAATCCTCTGACTTCCTTCTCAGTACGAGGAGCAGGCATTTCTTGTATTGCTTTAACCTTGGCAGGATCGACCTCAATACCTTTGTTGCTGACGACAAAGCCTAGGAGTTTACTGGACCGTACTCCAAATGTGCACTTGTTTGGATTCAACCTTAACTTGTATTTCTTTAGTCTCTCAAACAGCTTTTGCAAGTGATCAAGGTGCTCTTATTCTATTTGTGATCGGGCTATCATGTCATCTACGTAGACCTCTTTTTCATGATGTATCATGTCGTGAAATAAAGCTACCATGGCGTGTTGATAGGTTGCCCCAGCATTCTTCAGCCCGAATGGCATCACCTTGTAGCAGAATGTGCCCCACTGTGTGACAAATGTTTTTTCTCCATGTCCTCAGGTTCCATTTTGATTTGGTTGTAACCTGAGAATCCGTCCATGATGGAAAACACTTTGTGTTGGGCTGTATTGTCAACCAGGATATCAATGTGGGGGAGTGGAAATCATCTTTAGGGCTGGCCCTATTCAAATCTCTATAGTCCATGCACATTCGTACTTTTCCATCCTTTTTAGGAACAGGAACAATGTTGGCAATCCATTGGGGATAAGAAGTGACAACCAAGAATCCAACATTGAATTGTTTCATAACTTCTGCTTTGATCTTCTCTGGCATATCAGGTCTCATGCAACTGACTTTTTGTTTTACTGGTGGGAAATCTTCTCTTGTTGGCAGACGATGTACCACGATGTCTGTATCAAGTCCTGGCATGTCTTCATATGACCAAGCAAAGATCTCAACATAATCATGCAACAGCTGAATCAGACACTCCTTGACACTGGGCTCCAGATTGGCACCCACCTTGACCTCTTTTATATCCTCCTCGGTACCCAGATTAACTGTATCCACAAGTTCCTCGTGAAGCTGAATGGCTCTTTCCTCTTGTTGTAGTAGTCTGGCCAGTTCCTCTGGTACTTCACAATCTTCCTCACCTTCGTCTTCGACTTGGTAGATTAGATATTCAGAGTCACAAAAGGCCATAGCAGTATCGTTACCCATGGGATCCGGAATGGAAGGGTACCTGCATTTGTGAGTGTGGGTGTGTGTAAGGGTATAGCCATCCTTTAAAAAATAAAATGTAAAAGAAAAACAATGAGCACAAAAGTTTGTATGTGAAAAACGTCCATGATTCATTGAATGTCATATGAAGATGAAATAAAAACCCTTACAAATGGACCATTGTGCCTCGGGCAAGACACAAGGTTTTAAATGTGTGAATTGTTTGTGAATATTACAAGTCCAATAGAAATGTAAAGATAAATTACTGAGGGATGAAAGTTATTGGGACAAAGTCTCTAGCCTCCCAATTGCGAAGCCCTCCGTTGATAGTAGGAAAGATTCAATCCTCTTCACCATCTTCCGCTGTATTGACCTCTCAGTTGCTAATCTTCAAGGGTGGCCCTCCAGCACGGGCACGACGCACAGCCTTCTGAGCACTTGAAGTGAACCCTAAAGCAAACTTGTCAGATTTATACGGAATATCCGGAAGTTGCCCCCAGATGGTGCATCCACCCTCCTCTACTACTGCCTTGGCGTCCTTCAGAGATGACATCCGGAGTGGAGGTCTTGTAGTCTTGGGAGTCTGGGATGCAGTCTTGGTCACTGCTACCTCTTGGGGAACTTCTTCGAAATGTTGAAAAGGAGTTTCAATGAACTTGCCGTCCAATTCCACATACCGGAAAGAATTAAGGTGGATAATCATATACTCTTCCTCTCCGTGGGCAGTGATAATCTTTCCCTGGACCGGATATTTCAACATCTGGTTCAGTGTAGAGGTGACAACACCGGCATTATGGATCCATGGCCGTCCTAGAAGACAGGAGTAAGAGGGGCGGATGTCCATTAAATAGAAGGTTAAGTTTAATGTTTGAGTCCTAACCTTTATGGGGATATTCACCTCCCCGTGCACCATCCTCTTTGAGCCATCAAACGCTCTCACAACTATGTTACTGGGTTTCAACGTCAGTCCTTCGCAGTCCAATCGGTCGAGAGCTTTCTTCAGTAAAACATTCAAAGATGAGCTGGTGTCCACCAAGACATGGGCCAGAGTTGTTCCTCTACATTCCACAGAGACATGCAATGCCTTATTGTGCTTTCTTCCCGTTGGTGTCAGATCAGCATCCGAGAAGCCTAGGCCGTTATCCGCCGTCAAGCTGGCCACGCAATCTTGAAATTGGTCAGCCAATGTCTCTTGAGGCACATGGGTTGTCTTTAGGAACTTTACTAGAGCTTTCGCATGTGCCTCGGAGCACAACAACAATTCCAGCATGGAGATTTTGGAGGGAGTTTGCCCTAACTATTCAACTACATTGTAGTTGCTCCTCTTTATTATTCTCAGGATCTCCTCCATTTCCTTCTTGGAGGTTTCGGGGATAGTCAGCGGTTGAGCCTTCGTCCGGACAGGCTCTTCTTGAATACCTTTTCCTCGAGTTTAAGCAGTAGGAGTGTTGGTAGGAATAACAGTAGGGGTTGTGTCGTCTTTGTCGATAGGAGCACTTGTAGATATGATTATTGGTACGGAGGTAACCTTGGGAGCAGCCACGGGTCCAAAAACTGCCTTTGGAGGGGCAATTTCTGGAGAGAAGATTCTACCGCTTCGGGTAATCTTACTGGTTCCATCAGTATTACTAATGCCGGAGTTTTCTTCTTTGGAGCTTATCTCTTCGGCGGCCAGCCCATCTTGTTTGATACCATGGTAGTAGATGTCTCCACCATAATTCCACGACACAGTTTTGTCTGATTCATACGGGACTGGCTCGGGCATTGTGATTATAAGAGGAGTAGTTTTTAGAACCGATGTAATCCTAACGGGTCTTTTGGGGAGGCTGGAAGAATTGGCGGAGATGGTGATGATTGAAACATCTTCAATAAGAACAGGTGAAACAGGAGCACTTTCGAACATAATCTCTTTGTTGTCTATCAAGCGCTGAATGCCTGTTTTCAACAACGGGCAAACAATTGGTGAGGATAAGCAAAGATGGCAGTCTTCATTACAACCCAGGAATACACCGGCCTTCAACAAGTTTATCTTAATGATTGGGAGCGGAGTCAAAAGTTCATCAATTGTGATAACAAACAAATCTTCTTCAATTGCATTGGTGTTATGACCATGCCTGGGCATAGAAGCAGAAATGACGTTTGGCTTCTCGGGCGCATCAAACTCAATCTCTTTTGCCTCTATAAGGTCTTGAATCTTGTTTTTCAGGGCCCAACAGTTGTTAGTGTCATGACCCAGACTTTCGGAATGATATGCGCATCTGGCATTTGGGTGATAATGAGGGGACGCTGTGTTGGAGTTCTTTGGAGCATCTTTTAAAGTTGCCAAATTGGATTTCAGAAGATGCGGTAAAACCTGGGCTAGAGTCATATTAATTCTGGTGAATTTCCAGACTGGCCTCTCCACCCTCGGTTGATTACTTCTTGGTTGATCATATGTAGGCTTTGGGATCATAACAGCCCCTACCATTGGTCGGCGTTCAGCTCTCCCTTGGTTCCTTTGTGGATAAACAGCAGATACCTCCTTCTTCCCAATGAAAGGCTTTCTCACAACTGTAGAGGCAGATGAATCCTTCTGAATCTTTCCACTTTTTATGCCATCTTCCACCCTCTCTCCGGTTAGTATTAACTCAGTAAATCCTGCAGATGAGCTTCCAATCAGATGGTTGAAGAAAGGGCCCGATAGAGTGCCTAAGAACATATCCACCAACTCCCTTTTAGACAGAGGGGGTTGAACTCTCCCAGCTAGATCTCTCCATTTCTGCGCGTAATCCTTGAAACCTTCATTGGAAGCCATGTCCATACTCTGAAGTTGAGTACGGGTAGGCGCCAAATCTGCATTATATTGGTATTGCTTATAGAAAGTTGCGGCAAGATCTTCCCAGTTGTGGATGTTGGCCCTTTCCAATTGGTAAAACCAATTGAGTTGTGTTCCATATAGACTATCTTCGAAAAAATGCACCCACAGGTCTTTATCTACGGAGTGTGGCTGGATCTTTCTCACATATGATCGGAGGTGCATCTTAGGACATGACACCCCATCATATTTTGCAAACAACGACACTTTGAACTTCGGTGGGATCACAATTCCCGACACTAGTCCCAATTCTTCAAAGTCTAGACCCGGCACCTTTTGTATTTCCATTGTGCTCAAATGCTCTTCAAGATGTCTGTACTTATCATCTGCTGGAGGATATTGTTCCTCGAAGTAACCTTCCTCTTCTTCCTCCTCTTCAGATTCTGACGGAACCGCTGTTTCTTTTCCTTTCCCTTATCCTTTCCCGGAAGTGGTTGCAAAATCAAGGTTCTTCTAGTCTGTCCCTAAACCTTCTCCCCATGTTCAAAACCCCAGTGACCTTCTTTGTTTTCTTCTTTTTCTCTTCAGCTAACAGAGTCTTCAACTCTTCTTGCCCCTTGGCTAGGGTCATGAGTAACTGTTGAAATTGCGTGTCTTGAACTTGAAGATCTTTGACTGTCTGTTCGAGATCCATCTTACTGAAATAAACAGTAGAGAGATTAGGAAACTCGTCGCAAAAGACATGCTTATGTTATGATGAATGATATGTGCATATGTAATGTTTTCAAGGATTTTAAAAGATTCAAGTTAGTTTTAGACAAAAAGAAACACACGTTATATTAATAAGATAGAGTTTGAGTACATCAATGCCCCTTGGGAAAAATAACACAACACTCTAAGATAAAAAAGTAGTGCGCATCCTCTTTGGTGCAATGTATGCATTTAGAGTCTGCTCCTCATGAAGTAGCCTAGTGAGTTCCAAAACCTTCTTCTCGCTTGTGTAGAATTGGGCTTCAAAAGTATCTCGCTCTCCTTTGAGCTGTATCCAATCGCTTTGTAGGTCTTCAAGAGATGTGGGCATGTCAGGATGTAGGATAGTCTATGGAACTTCTCCTTCCTTAACAGGCTCAATGATCACCGGGAGAATGGAAGGATAAGGCATCATAAGACTTTAAGTGCGGGTTCGTACCCACTTCAGGTAAGGCTCAAGAGGGATGGAATTCTTGTGTCCCAAAGTCTTGCTATCCACCTTGTTTAGCATCCTCCAAGCTCAGATGAATCTCTGGCGAAGACCTTGATCGTCGTAGTCGAATACTAAGCCTTAAATTAACATCTCATGTGGGCCATCCCTTCGGGCATAACCAAACTGTCTTAGAGCTAAGCATGGGTTGTAGGTGATGCCTCCACTAATTCCAAGTAGAGGGACATTAGGGAATTCCCCACAATGTTCAACAATGATAACATTCTCTTTGGATCGAGAAATCCAATGAATATCTGAATGTTTAAGCGTCATTAACCTTTGTGACCACCTTAATCCTTGCTCATTCTTTAAGACTGATTGGGGAAGATGAGAAATAAACCATCTTTCCAGGAGAGGAGTGCAACACATAAGGACACCTCTTTTCCTCATTGTGCGAGTGTGAAAAGAGTGTAGGATATCCCCTAGCAATGTAGGCACCAGATTGTGTGACATGAAGATTTTAACGGCACTCACATCTATGAGTTGGTCAGGATTGGGAAATAAGACCATCCCATATATAAGAAGAGCCACAATTTTCTCAAAGGATTGCAAGTGTAAGGAATTCCAACAGCTTTGGGCTTTCTCAAACAAGAACTTTGCTAAGAAGCCTTTGACACCACTTCTAGTTTCCCAATGAGTTGTGACATCAGATGAGTGCAAGTGCAGATCTTGAACAATCTCTTCTGGCTTTGGGTCTCTTTTCGTAACGTTGAAATGTAGTTGATTGAGAATGAGAATCCTCAAGAGTTGAGAGAATTCTTCCAAAGTAGGCACAAGCTGATAGTCGGGAAATGTGAAGCAATGGTGCAAAGGATCAAAGAACTGGAAGAGCACCTTCATCATATCCTCATCTGTGTTGGAGGTGACCAAGATGAGTAGACGACCATGCCTCTCAATGAATGGAGAGTTCTCAGGGATCCTTGAAGCTATCTCCTTGAGTTGTGGAGGAATTCTTACAAGGTTGACTTGGATAGTTTTCCTGCGAAGTGAATCCATATCCTACAAAACAAGAACAAAGATGAATCTTTAAAATCCTTGAAATGGTTAGTGATGTATATGATGCTCATGATGTCCATGATTTTATGTACAAGTATGCATATACAAGCAAAACAAAAAAGTTCTTAGTTTAGGCTTGCATGGGTTTTTATAGGTAAGTACCCTCTTGAAGTTTAGTTGGCTTAAACCTGTCCTAGTAATAGTAACCTGGTTCTAAGGAGCTCAACATCACTGGATTGTTTTCTTGGTCATTGTTTCAGCTCAAGCCTCTTTAATGGCGGCTGAAATATCCCAAGAAACCAACCCTCAATGAGTGTAGTATCGAGTATCTACCAACTTCGGAATGCACCAAAGCTGGTCATCTCACTACATCCTAAAGGCCAAGTTGGTCAAGTAAAGGGTTCTAGAGTTCATTAGTGTTTCATGACATCACTCAGCGGCCCCGTATTCTCTTTGATTGACTCAAAGGCTACCGGTACCTACAAATATGTCACACTAACATATCTATTTCTTAGACCATGTCGGTATACCCCGCACAATTTCCACAACGTATTTCTATTTACCTATAATGTATCCCAAATCCGGGTAGAGGATTTCAAACCCAAACAAAGAACCATAATGTAAAGCAAACAAATAAAACAATGTAAGAAAATAAATGTTATCTAGCCCTAAGGTAACCCCACTTTATAAAAATTCCCTAGTAGAGTCGCCAGTTCTGTGATACGGTGGGAGAACTGACTTGAGGGTTTTGCGTTTTATCGCAAATGTTGCCGTTAGCAAGAGTCGCCACCGACTTTTCTTTTATCCAAAAGGAAAGGTGAAAAAGCATAGGAAAGACCTTTGAGATTGTTTCTTGAGTTCGGGGAGTAGATTATGAAAAGGGAAGGTGTTAGCACCCTTTTCATCCATGGTTTTCCATGGGCTCTTAGTTACTTGCTAGATCACTTGCTTTTGTTGTTTGAAATTGTGTTTGGTGTGGTTTTGGAAGCATTTTGTAAAAGAGGCCGCTGTTTAGGCAATCTTTATAATGATTCTCGTTCGTAAGAATGTATACAAACATGTTTGTCTTTTTGAAAATGTTTTCAATGTTTGTAAAATGTTTGGAAATGTGTGTGTTTGTTTTGAAAATAGCAAGGATAGTTGTTTGAAAATAGAGCAAGTAACTAGAAGCAATCTACCTACTCAAATGTCTTTCTTGTTCATTTTTTATTCCTTTGACATTGTTGTCTTACCATTGATTTGGTAAGCAACCCTATCTTTGGATGTAAACGGGACGGGCGTGGGTCATCGTACAACCATGATTAGCAATGTTGCAAAGTATCTTAGCATTTTTTAGGGACTAAGATCATTTTTGTAAGGCAACTTTGAATAGCATCATCGAAGGACTATGATCTTATATTTGTTTGTTTTGAAAAGATACTTTGCATGCGTAATATGGCTATTTTTGTATAAGGCAACCAAGTGGAGAAACCCTAAGGATGCTTGTGTGCAAGTGTGTTATTTTCATGCTTTGATTTTGTCTTGGATTTAGGGTTTTCTATTTGATTTGTTTTTATCTTGCCATACAAACCCTAATTACTAGCATGGTATATAAAAAGTGGTAAATTGCGTAATTTAAATATTACTACGCTATTACAACATTTTTATGGAAGGGGGGGGGGGGGGGGGGGGAGGGGGGAATACAAATTATGAATGGGGATTTGCAATAATGTAAACCTAATTAAGCTATTACAACCAAATCGAATTTGTACGAATATTGGAATAAACAAATACAATATTTAAATATGCAATATTATGTATATGCAAGAAAAATATAATTTTTTTTTATGTGAAAAGAAATTTTGAACTAAACCTAATATCTTAAGAAAAAAATAAATTAATTCTTGAAAACAAAAGTTAACCCTTATTTATAATTTAAAAGAAAATAAAGTTCTTATGTATTATTTTTATGTATTTTTCGTATTAAAAATAATAAATAACATTTTATGAAAATATTTAGTTTTCATATATTAAAAATAAATATTTTACAAGTATGAATAAAAAGGAATAAAATAGTTAACCTAATTCTATTATATTTACAAGTTTATTTAAGAAATAAATAATTAATATATAGTTTAATAAAAATATTTTTTATTATGTGAAAATAAAATAAAATAAACAAAAATGCAATATTTATCAAGTTTTATATTTTTCATGATTTTATGTTTTAAATAAAATATTTAATAAAACAAAAAAATAAAATAAAACAAATAAATAATAAAGATTGGGCCAGGGGTGCTGCAAGCAAACAGGGATTAGTGTGTTAGAAAAAAAAATAGAAAGCCCAAGAACCAAGCCCATCTGGCTAAAAAAGCCACAACTGAAACTGGAAAAAATGGAAAAAAATGTAAAAGGTAGCACCAAGGTTCGAACCCACGACCTGGGCATTGCCAGCGCGCTACCTTGCCACTGGGGTGGCTGTACATCCGTTAGCTTATGTGAAACAAGAAAAACATAACATAAAACGATTTCTTGGCCCTGTACTTCGTCTTCTTCCTCTAGCTAGCCGGACCTCCTGTATCTTTCTCATTTCTCCATGAAAATGAAAACTTCCAACATGAAAATGATAGTACTCATCCCCACGATTTCAACCATGTAACTTATGGAAACTAACAATCAAAGATTAAAATGAATTTTGAAATCCCTAATTTTAAACCTAATTTTTACAGAAATTTAAATGCTAAAATTCTCTATACATAATGATCAGAAATGAAATCTATGCACATGGTTGGCTTCAATACTATAATATCTACATTTTTATTTTACAAATCGTAGCCAATGGATGCCTGTATGAAGAGATAGAAGTTGGAATTCTTACCTCTTTCAGCTGAGATCGTGAATGGAGTTTGAGCGAGATTTAGGAAGTCTTGAAGGTTCCAATCCTTGCCTTGCTTTGGAAGTGCCTAGAACTCTCTATCCAAGTCAACCTGCAAGATTGAAAAACAAAAATGGAAGATGAAGAAGGAGGAGTTACAGTGCAGGGATGATGGTCTGGATCACTTAGATATGAGGTTGGTGAAGTGTTTGAATGATTAAAACTTGAAACGCACGAGCAAATTGATGGATTCCTATGCTTGGACACAAAGTGCAAGTTTTGACAGTTTTTGGTGATATGGAGTTTTGGAGTATTTTAGGCCTTTTGTAATCGTATTCTCAACTATAATATCTTTGTGTATTAGTATGGAAAAAGTTTTAAGTCAGCTTCACAACAGATCTTTGAGTTGTAGACTTTTTGCACACTTTCTTGCTTTTGAAGCAAAGTGAAGAGACAAGTCCTCTCATGCTTGTACTGGTATGCTTAGAGTTGGTATAAACTCTATACAAGTTGCTTTAGATCTGTAGGACTAGTATGTTCAGAGAAGACATGTCCAATGCTCAAGAATTGAAAAGTTGCAAAAGTTAAGCTTTTCAAAAATGGAAATGGCAACTTTGTGCCATTTATGGAATTAAAGTTTGGAAAAGTACCTTTCGGCTTGGATTAAGGCTTTGTCAACTGAGTAAGAATTAAATTATGGAGTAAGAAACAATTTTGGGACCTGTAAATCATGGATTAGGCAGCATAGGTTCATATTTGAATTTTGTTCTTCATGAAATGGCTTGAAAACAAAGTTAGAAATTTCCAACTTCATCTCTTCGATTCTCCCTACTCAAGAATGATATCAAGAAGTTCTTGGAAATTTTGGAAAGCTTGCAAGGTGCTCTATAACTCATCTTTGAAATGCATTTCAAGATTCCTCTTGGAACTAGGTGAAAAATTGCTATGAAGTTGGGTCCAAAACCTGCCTAAATTAGGGCAAAATTTCACTAAGTTATTTTAGTTCATGGGCATGTATTCACAAAATTATATCTTGAGATCCAAGCATATTTAGTGAAAAATGTGTGAAGAAAAGTTGTAGATTTCATGGAGTTCTACAACTTTCATGTTGGGAAGTTTCTTTGAATCATCTTGTATCATGGTGAAAAAATGGCTTAAAGTTGAGAAAAAATAAGAAATTTTCTATACTTAGAAAAATTTCTAAGTTAAGAAAATTTCAAATTTTAAAACCAAATCTTCAATCTTTGATTCCTTGATGAAAATTTATCACATTTTGACATGTTTTGATGAATTATGATCCTTGGCACTTGATTTTGACAAAAAAGTCAAAGTTTGACATTTCAGTATACAATTAACTTTTGATCAGTTGACTGCAAATTTCATCTGCCTATCCAATGGATTTGCAATGTTTTGAGACATGTAATTAGGTAAAGATGATACAAATGAACCCTTGAAATCATTCTTCAACTCAATTTATCATTTGCTAGGTCAAAAATCATAAATTGCCCTTCCTTAGTCAAAACCCTAATTTTGACTATTTTGCCCTTTTGATGATTTGATCAAATTTCTTGAGGAATTGTAATCCAAACTTGATCAAATGATACATATGAGTCTAAAATGTTGATGTGGATAAAAAATTATGAAGTTTGACTGTAAATTGGCCATGGTTGACTTTTTCCCCAATTCAGCTGATTTTTAGGTCAATTATCCAATTGACTGATAAAAAATGTGGTTCAAGGCCTGAAACTTGTCATGAGTAATCTTAGGGGTCCATAATGATGTTTGAAAGTCATATGAAGCATTGATAGTCCAAAAATCCTTGAGCAAACTCAAACCCTAATATTGGGTTATCAGTGCATGATGAGATATCTTGAGCTGATCAAACCCTAATCCAGTCTTGAGTCAAAGAGATCTTGTGAGAATAATCTTGATAAATGAGAGGGAAAATGTTGGGGTACAACAGCTGCCCCTGTTCAATCTTCTTAAACCTGAAGAGTTAGATTGGCGAGTTTTGCCATTCGTGGCTCGAAGGTGAGAGAATGATTGGACACTAGAGTGCCCAGAAATTTGCACTCGACGATGTGTAGTTAAGGGAATGGGCTTAAAGATGCCATTTAGAGAAGTGATAGAATCTTGTCGGAGATGGGCTTGTAGATGCCATCCAAGAATGTTTGTTGAATTGTAAGTTGTAAGCGGAAAGAATGAGTATCAAAATGGTGTTCGTGTTTGGGACGTATCTGAATTGTATCTGAAAGGTTGTATCTGGACGAGTATCATAATGGAATCCGTGTCTGGAGCATATATGAACTGTTATTTGAAGTATGAATCTGAATGAGTATCAGAATGGCATCCGTGTATGGAGCGTATTTGTACTATATCTGAAAGTTGAATTTGAATGAGTATCAGAATGGCATCCGTGTTTGGAGCGTATCTGTACTGTATCTGAAAGTTGAATCTGAATGAGTATCAGAATGGCATCCGTGTCTGGAGCGTATCTGTACTGTATCTGAAAGTTGAATATGAATGAGTATCAGAATGGCATCCTTGTCTGGAGCATATCCGTACTATATCTGCAAGTTGAATCTGAATGAGTATCAGAGTGGCATCCTTGTTTGGAGCATATCCGTACTATATCTGAAAGTTGAATCTGAATGAGTATCAGAATGGCATCCGTGTTTGGAGCGTATCTGAACTGTATCCTGATTGCATATTGTTAATGGTAGCTGTTAATATTATCCTGAAAAGGGTAAAATGTTAGCTGAAACACAAAGTTATGTTGCATGAAATGTATGATGCAATGTATTTGCTTTATCAATGTTTATGATATGTGGATGCAATGCATGCATATGTAAGCTGATTTGCTATTTGATTGAGGAAAATAAATCCTTGAACGTTGCTGAGGATATGTTGACTTTCCATGGCTTGAAGTTAAAGTACTGACGAACTCTTATTGAGATAAGTAAATTCTGTTGTGAGGGAAATGCCATGTACTACTTGTAAGATCTTATTGTAAACACTAATTATGTTCAAATGCATATGTTCATTAATGAATCATTGGATGTTTTTGCAAATAAAACACAAGTGTAAAGAAAAAGACAAATAGTTTTCTGTACTTTCAAAGAGATATCTTTGTCTTGACTTTAAATAAGTATTTTGTGCAAAGGAGACAAACATTCTAGTAAGAGAATGGTGCCATAAAACAAGAAGAATTTATACAAAGAAAGATAGCTATGTGTAATAATCCCATGGGGTTCCCATTCTACTATAGCCTTCATATCTCTGAATATTTTGTCTATTTGTTGCTTCGTCCGAAGATGATTGAATTGATCAGAAACTAAGAGTTTGTCAGTGCAGGTCAAAGGTTGTCTGCAAAGTGATCCGACGGGACATAGCCATACGCTTTAATTCGCTAACTTTTTCATGGACCGCCCTTTTGGGTTTTCAGTCCACCGGGAAACCCTTTTTTTCCAAGCCGCCCTTTTAGGTTTTCAACTTGTCGGGTGTAAATTTTTTTTATTTTATCCCTAATTTTTCCCCGAACCTTTTTGGTTCGTCGGGATGCCCTTGTTTTGCCTAGGTGTGTCAACCTAGCGGGTCTCTTATGCATAGTATCTTTTGAATACGTTCGCGTTCGCAGGGTGTGGCAAGTCATCATCGTTCATGGTGGTCAGGATCATTGCCCCACCAAAGAATATGTTCTTGATTACAAATGGTCTTTCATAGGTAGGGGTCCATTTTCCCCTGGGATCACTTTGTGGAATGATGATACGTTTGATCACTAGATCCCCAACTTGATATACTTGGTGTTGTACCCCAAAATTTGCCCTCCCATATTTCTCAAAACATTTCAAGAAAGATCCCCAAGTTGCTCAAGGTAGTCCAAGGGTTGGCCAGACAAGCTCTCTCCTAAGGCAGTCTACCTCAAATTAGGGTTTCATGTTGCATCAAGATACTTGAGTCCAAGGAACCCCAAATGCTCAACATTGGCCTAATATGTTCTCAAGATCATCCATGTCAAGTTTCAAGCCTTGTAGAGGAAGTTTGCTCAGTCAATTGCTCAAAGGCCTGAAAATCGACTGTGCTAGGGCAAAAGTCAACTGTGGCCCACACATAATCAAACTTCAAGATTTTTGGTCAACATCCTCATTTTGAAGTATATTTCATAATTTGATCAAGGGTTGATCATGATTCCTCAAGGATTGCTCACAATTCATCAAAACCAAAAAGTTGCTAAATTAGGGTTTTGTAGGAAAAGTCAACTCAACTTTGACCAATCATAACTTTCTCATACTTTATCAGAAATGACCCATCCAACGCTCATGTTTAAGAGGATGTAATTCCCTACAATCAATCTTCAGCTCCCAAGTTCAAAATATGCACTCACAAGAAGATATAAATTTGGACATTATAGGTCATTTTGAAAAGTCAACAAAAACACCTTTTGGGTCAAAGCTTCTTACATGAACATGGAAGATCCAATTAAGATGAAACCAAAGTTGTTTCTTAGGGGACGTCCTAAGATTTCTAAAAGTCTAAGAACACCCCCATAAGGTTAAAATTGAGAGAGATATGCATTGTCAAAGTTGGACAATTTTTGAAAAAATGCATGAAGCAAATATTGACCAAACTTGGATTTTTTCCAAATGGGCCTATCTTTTTAAGTTTGAAACTCATTCCTAACATGGTACACGACCTCTAAGACCACCCATACATTTTTCTACTATTTATGCTATTTATTTTGATATTTTATTCATTAAAATTCAGAATTAAATAAATAAATAATAGAAATAATGTAAATTTTGATGTGAATCCATTTTGGGAAAGTTTTATGCTGGTTTATGTCAATTTATTTCGTAAAATAACTTTTCAAATATGTCCAGGTTCATCCACAAGTGAAAATGGCATAAAATCATCAAATATGGCATTTTTTTCAAATTTTGATCATGGTCTTAAAACACAACATTATGAAGGAGATTCTTTCCATGCTTTCTTGTCTCCTCATTCTCCTCTATAAATATAGAGCCATAAAAGCTTGAAAGGGACGAAAATCCTCTCTAAAAAGCTCTCAAAAAGCTCTTCAAAAAGCTCTCTAAAAGCTCTTCAAAAAGCTCTCCAGAAATCAAAGAATTGGTGCAAGTCATATCTCGAGGTTCCGGTCTCTCTCAATTGACATCAAGCCTCAAACCATCCTCTTGAAGTCCTCAAGAGTCTTACAAGGTCCAAGAGCAATCCATCACACGCCTAACACGCCCCCCATTTGACAACACCGGTTTGGTAAAATTTTAAACTTTGAATCTCTAATTTTAATCACATTTTATGGTATGCTAACGTTTGTTTGAGTTTATATAGAACAGTTATGGATGGTTGAATCATAGGTTCCACGCAAGAATCAAAAAACACCATAGTTAGAGCATGAAGCTTTCGAAGATTCGGGCCTAGGGATTTCTGATGATTGCACCCCCTGTTTACTTTTGCTACTAGGCCCATCTTTATTTTCATATTTTATTCGTTTTATTTATTTCTTTTAATCCTTTTTTTTATTCAATAAACAAATATAAAAATCACATAAAAATATATTTAGGATTTTTTTCTTAAATAAATTTTAATTTTAGGTAAAACTTTAATTTCTTTTTGTAAATAACTTAAAAATAATTAGAATAAATAGGTTTTATTACTAACTTAATTATATTTTATTTTTTCCTAAAATAACCAAAGAAACAAAAATAGGTCATGTAATTATTTTTATTAATTAATTTAATTAACTAATTAATTGCATATTTAATTTAAAAAACTTATTTCTTTTATTAAAAACAAAAAAAAAACAAATTTTCTTTTAATTAGGTTAGAAAGGTCAAAACCTTAAATTCTCATCGATCTTAATTCTTCTCGTGCGCTTTATTTTTATTATTTACCATATTGATGTAACTGCCTACAGTTTGTAATAGTTTAATTAGGACGTTTATTTACATTTATCGCTTTATTTTCAAAGGGTTTGTTTTTGGCTATGTGTTGGCTGAAGATTTTGATGATACAGTTCGAAATGAAGCAAATTAGATGTTTCGTTGGAATAAAGCAAGATGTTACGATTCGGAATGGTAGAAGCAGTTCTTCGAACGAACATGTCAAAGCTCGGAGCTTCGAGCGACAGTTGTGAAGATATATTTAAAAGAAGCCTCGAAGTGGTAACGAGACTGTGTCTGAGAAATGAGTTCGAAGCTAAGAGTGCCAAAGCATTTGAAATTCAAACACGAGCGGGATGTTGGAATTCAAATATATATGCGCTGGAGCATTCGAAGACGCGTGGAAGCTAGAAAGGAGCAGTGCTCTGCATGTTCTGAACGTGGCAGAATCTTATAGGCAAGACCGTTATGGTCGAAGTAGTATAAATAGAAGTCTTAGTATTAGGATTTCGTGTGTCATATCTATTGTACAAAATTCAGTAAACATTCAAAATACCACATGGCTAGGGAAACGAATGCTCGAACAATGTACGTATGATAACACCAAACATTTATGATTCAGTAAAACTCTTTACTTTTTCCAGTTCATCTTCTATTTTCATGTCGATGTCATTCATATGCCTTTACATTCAAAGTCATTTACCTATTTATTGCATTTAAATGTTTTCTTCTATTCGAATCCTTTACATTTCAGAAACTCTTTTACATTTCATGCTTTTATATTCATGCTTCTTACATTAAAATCTTTACATTCAAAGTCATTTACTTATTTCTGCATTTAAACATTTCTTTGCAATCGAATCTTTATTCATATAATTCAGTTTCGTATGTTTTTACTTGATCATGTCATTAGATCCTTTTAATATGGTAATCGAAGTGAATTGAACGTCTATAAAACATTCCAAATGCAAATCCTAACTATGAATATCAGTTTTACAATTAGAGTTATCCAAACGACCAATACCCCATAGGATCAATCTAGTCGATCCTGCAAGTTACCAGAGAGATTAAATAACAGCCATTAAGATTATTTGATAGTTTGGAGGACTAGCGGTTGTTTACCAGAAATCACTGTAAACAAATTTGCATGCCCAGTGGGACCGTCATTGGTCGTAAACGAAATTTAGAACAAAGTAAAGATTGTTGGGACATAATCATTGTAAAAGTGCTTTCTGAGTGATAAGTTCGTTGTTATATGAACCTTAGAAGTGGTAGAATAACCAATAGCAACCAACCCTTACCCAGAAGAAAACGTAATAACAAGATGTCTAATCCAAACAATCAACAAGGGGAACAAACTGCCCCACATGGAACAGGCACTAATATGTCTGCTTCGACGGGAACGTCTAATGCGATCCCTTCGAGCGCACAGTCTGTTTCATCCTCTACCAGTAGTGTAGCCACGAATGGAACAAGTGGCATGTCGACTAACAGTTCGATCCTAGGAAATACATGAACCACTGGTTATCCTGGGGGATTTGTCCCACCATCAGGGACACAAACCCATTTCGCCACCCCACTAACTAGACCACCCGGTTTCGATGGTAACAGACACAAAAATTCCTCTTATGGGATGCCAACATCTTTTATGGCGGGTCTGCACACTTCGACATCGAATACGTCACCACAAGTAGGGTCTGGATCTGGGGCTAATCAATTTACGACAAATAACCAATGGTCAGTAGGTTATACTGCATTGCCTATCTTAACCATAGAAAATCAGATGGCTTTTAGGCAATTAATGGATGATAGTAACCATAATATGATAGGAGTGTTAGCACAAACTATGCAAGAGATCTTTGCCCCAATAGTACAAAATGTAACTGTGACAAACAGAGAGAACGCGGATAACATGAGTCGAATAGCAGATTTTTTCGCTCCGCCAGAAAGGCGTAGGCAGAATCAGGTGGGGGTTCGAGTAAACATGCTTATCATAGAACAAATTGCTGATGACCCACCCTATAGACCAGCCAGAGATGGGGTTAACTTGGGGGAAAGGGCACAAGGGTTAGAAGCCCCAATGATTCAAGGCCCACAAAGGGAAATTATAGAACCAGGGGCAAGGATCGAAAGGTTAGAAGTCCCAGAGTTTCGAGAAGAATAACCTAGAGGAGTTGTCATGGTGGGTCGAAATCAAGATGTTGATGCAGTCGTTCACAGAATTTGAAACGATAACATCTTGGTAGAAAATAATTTAACCACCATGATAGAGAGGATCATGGTCCAAAATGGCCTCAATACAGGAATTAGAAGGCCAAATTATGCCTCTCCTATATTAGATTACATAATGCATACGGATTTACCAAGGGGATATAAGGTCCCTAAGTTTACAAAGTTTGCTGGAGATACCAACGAATCAACAGTCGAACACATAGCCAGGTATCTAACTGAAGCAGGAGATATAGCAAATAATGAAGACCTTGGGATCAAATATTTCCCAAGTTCCCTAACTAAGAACGCTTTCACATGGTTCACCACTTTGCCTCCTGGGTCCATAGATACTTGGACTCTGTTGGAGATATTATTCCATGAACAGTTCTACATGGGACAATCTAAAATAAGTCTAAAGGAACTAGCCAGTGTGAAGAGGAAGTTTACTGAGCCCATAGATGATTATCTGAATAGGTTCAGACTCTTGAAATCTAGATGCTTCACAGTAGTTCCTGAACATGAGTTAGTTGAAATGGCTGCTGGCGGCCTGGATTACTCTATTCGAAAGAAATTAGACACACAATACTTGAGGGACATGGCTCAATTAGCCGATAGGGTTCGACAAGTCGAAAGGCTAAAGGCCGAAAAGGCCAGAGTTTTTAAAAATAACAAGAAAGAAAGGGTCTCCTATGTTGGATCTGAGGAAGCAGGAGATTACCCTGAATTCGAAGAGGTCGAAATTGATCTCGCCGAATTGAAACAGGCTCCACCTTACTCTTGTAAATTATTAGTTTCCACAAAGGGGAAAGAAATTGTTGAAAATGAGAAAAGTGACAAATTCCCAAAGAAGGTGTATACTTTCGATGTGACAAAGTGTGACGAGATTTTTGATTTGCTTGTCAAAGATGGCCAACTCATTGTGCCATCGAATGTCAAAATACCTCCTTTAGATCAAAGAAAGAAGAGAGGATTTTGTAAATATCATAGTTTCCTAGGCCACAAAACCTCACAGTGTTTTCTTTTCAGGGATCTGATTCAAAATGCAATTAAGGATGGCAGATTGAAATTCGCTGACAAACCAAAAATGAAAGTAGATGAAGACCCTTTGGATGTTACAGACACCAATTACTCTGAGCCTGCGTGCATTGGAGAAATCAATATGGCGGAAGCAGATCAAGATGACACTCCATTAGGAGAAAAAAGCACTGAGAATGAAAACTGGGTGTTAGTCGAAGTCAATAAGGGGGTCACTGAGGACGTCCACAAGCAACTAGAGGCTTCGATCGAAGCAGTACCTTTGGCTGTTTCGAAAGAGATCCAGGCTACTGAAGGCCAGGAGAACCAAAAGCAAGAATTGACACAGGTTACTGAAGGCCTGAGGCTAAAACTGGAGAAAGTCCAGATCACAAATCCACCCTCCCCTCAGAAAGAAATATGGGATACTTTGGGAGAGCCCAGTGGAAAGTTTGACTACTTGGTGAAGTATTCTGCCCCAGAAAGTTCAAAAATCCAAATCGAAGATGTCAAACCTACAGGATGGGGAGATGATGACATAAAGGGGGGGGGGGGATGTAGATGTCAACATGGTGGATATGGAGGGACCTCGTTCTGAAATGGAGGAGATGGAGAGATACTTAGAAAAAGAGAAATACAAAATGGAGGATAATTATGCTAGGGATGCCAGTCTTAAAGACTACCTCAAGTTGTGCCACAAAGGAGATGCCGAAATGATACTATGCCCTAGATGCAGCATCATCTGCAACCAGAGAATTGCTGCAAACTTCGAGAGGAAACAAAGGGCACGAACTGGCATCAACTGGCGCCAGGATAACCAGTTATTCAGGTGTTACCCTAAAGAAGGAGAAAGATTGTTGGAGTTTTTGGTTCTCTATTACAAAGGGGCAACCAAATGCCTAGTATGCCCAAGGTGTTCTGCAGTGTACGATCAAAGTATGGCCAGAGCCTTCGAAACAATCCCTTTCGCCCCATGCTGGAACCACCAAGAGACTGGTCAGATGGGCCAACGTTTCGATAGCAAATACACTCAACGAAGGCCTGATAGTCCTCATCCCAAAGGCGCATGAAGGGTAACGTTCAAAATTCCTGCTGAAATACCAACAGACAAATGGCTGCAAGTCAGAATTGACAAGGGAAAAGACAAATGGAGAAACAATGAATGAAACGCACGCCATGCCATGACATATAGAAGGAAGTTTAACATGGCGAAGAGGGAAGAAGTGAGGTTAGAAAACTACAAAGGAAGAAACCCTATGTCAAGATCACAATGGCGAAGGCAACATAGAATTCGAAAGGCTGAAAGGGAAGCTATGGCAAATAAAGAAGCAACTTCGATAAAAAACCAAGGAGAATCAAGCACCAACAAACCCACACCAAATAATCAACCTGAGGACAAACCCCCAGTTAGTAGGAGACTCTTCTCTAAAACACAACCAAATGAATCGAAGGAATACACACCAGGTCCAGAAGAAGACGAGGATATGCTAACGGACAACTTCGAATCAGAGGGGGAGTCTTCACTCAATATCAATTGCAACGTGGTATCTGTACTACCTTGTGAGTTTGGACAGGAAACTGAAATCGAAGAGTATGAGGAGGATGATACCATAGATCTGATGAAGCATAGGCCTGTGTGTTACTACGTAATGGATAACGGAGCTGTCGAGGAGCAGAATGCTTTCTTCGAGCGCCCAGAGCCAGCTATGAAAAATCATCTGAAGCCATTATTCATTCGGGCAAAGGTTGGTGCCTATGGCGTAAATAAGGTCTTACTGGATGGGGGCGCGGCAGTTAACTTAATACCCCATTTCATGCTGAAAAAGTTAGAAATACGCGAGGGTGACATCAAACCACACAACATGGTCCTATCCAACTACGAAGGGAAAGTAGGTCAAACATTGGGGGTAGTTCAACTGGACTTGACGGTAGGATCGAGCTACAGGCCCAACATGTTCATGGTGATCAAAGCCAAAGCCAACTGCAACTTATTGTTGGGAAGAGAGTGGATCCATGGCGTAGGAGCAGTTCCTTCGTCAATGCATCAGAGGTTGGTTTTATGGAGAGAAGATGGGATTTTGGAGAACATCGAAGAGGACCAGAGTTACTTCATGACAGCAGTCAACTTAGTTGACAAGAGGCATTATGACAAACACTTGGCCAAGATTTCTTCTTGTGTTCCCAACGACGAAATCAACGAAACCAGGAACCCACACTATTATATGACCCTTCGCCATGATGGCATGTATTGGGATAGAAGAATAGTCAGTGAAGATGAAGGAGTCGAAGGTACTACACAAAGACGGCCAGCAGGCTAGGAGTTCGACAACCTTGGTCATGATTGAGTCCTCCTTCTTCGAAATGATTTCGGCCTATATGGTTGAGAACGAATCGAAAGCGGCCTTAGAGGTTGAAATAGATAAATTGGCTGTAGAAGTGAACGAAATAAATGGGGATGGTTCGAAAGGCTCACCCTTTGAAGAACACGAAATAGATCAAAGGCTAGATGCCATCTATGATAAAGAACCCTTAGGCTTCGAGAAGGACCCCATAGACTCAGGTGCCAAAATGTTGGCGCAGGATCCGCTCGAAGAAGTAAATCTAGGGGATGAGAACACGAAAAGAATAACCTACATAAGCGCAAAACTTAATCCAGGCCTCAGGCAGGAAGTGATCGAAGTCCTCAAAAGAAACAAAGATTGCTTCGCGTGGGACTATGACGAAATGTCTGGTTTAAAGAGGGAGTTAGTGGAGCACAGCCTTCCAATCAAGGATGGCAAGAAGCCCATCAAGCAAACTCCTAGAAGATTCACACCAGCGGTTCTCACAAAGATCAAAGATGAGATCGAAAGGTTGCTGCGCTGCAGATTCATCAGAACCACAAGGTATGTCGAATGGTTAGCAAATATAGTGCCTGTTATTAAGAAAAATGGATCTCTGATAATTTGCATAGATTTTAGGGATTTAAATACTACAACCCCTAAAGATGAGTACTCCATGCCTGTGGCAGAAATGTTAGTGGACTCTGCTGTAGGATTCGAATATTTAAGTATGTTAGATGGATACTCTGGGTACAATCATATTTTTATTGCTGAAGAAGATGTTGCCAAGACAGCATTTCGTTGCCCAGGAGCCTTAGGCACCTACGAATGGGTAGTGATGCCTTTTGGTTTAAAGAATGATGGGGCAACTTATCAAAGGGAAATGAATTCGATCTTCCATGATTTCATTGAAACCTTTATGCAGGTGTATATTGATGATATAGTCATCAAGTCTATATCTGCAGAAACCCATTTGCATCATTTGAGCCAATCATTCGAACAAATGAGAAAACATGGCTTAAAAATGAACCCCCTTAAGTGTGCATTTTTTGTGCAGGCTGGAGATTTCCTTGGCTTTGTGGTTCATAAAAAAGGAATCGAGATCAACCAAAATAAGACCAAAGCCATAGTGGAGACGAAAGCACCTACATCAAAAAGGGAGCTGTAATCTTTGCTAGGAAAGATTAACTTTCTCAGAAGGTTCATTTCGAATCTAAGTGGAAGAACCCAAGCTTTCTCTCCGTTGCTTCGTTTGAAGCAAGGCCAAGCCTTCGAGTGGAACGAAGCCCATCAGGAGGCATTTGACAAGATAAAAAGATATCTCTCTCAGCCTCCCATCTTGTCTCCACCTTCATGGGGAAAGCCCATGAGATTGTACATATCTGCCTCTAAAGTTAGTATAGGTAGTATGTTAGCACAAGAGGATAGCAATGGCATCGAAAGAGCCATATACTATTTAAGTAGGGTATTGAATGATGCAGAGACTAGATATAGCAATATAGAAAAGCTATGTCTCTGTTTGTACTTTTCTTGTATGAAACTTTAGTATTATATAAAGCCTGTTGATGTTTATGTTTCATCTCATTTCGATGTTATCAAACACATGCTTTCGAAACCAATAATGCATAGAAGAGTTGGTAAATGGGCTTTAGCCTTAACAGAATATTCTTTGACTTTCATGCCTTTAAGAGCTGTGAAAGGCCAAGTAATTTCTGATTTCATTATGGACCATTCACTGGTCAAAAAGACTGTCATGGGTTACGTTGAAATGCAACCTTGGCAATTATACTTTGATGGTTCGACCCACAGGGATGGTAGTGGTGTTGGAGTTCTTATAATTTCTCCTGAAGGAATTCCAACAAAATTTAAGTATAAGTTAGATGGTCCTCGTTGCTCGAACAACGAAGCTGAGTACGAAGCGCTTATTGTTGGACTTGAAGCTTTGTTGGAATTGGGGGAAACTAGAGTTGAAATTAAAGGAGACTCAGAGTTAGTGGTCAAGCAAATAACAAAGGAGTAAAAATGCATAAAGGAAAATCTGATGACATACTTCGTCATAGTTAACAGGCTACTTAAAAAATTCGAATACATGGATATTCAACATATACCAAGAATAGAAAACCAAGAAGCAAATGACTTAGCACAGTTGGCTTCAGGTTATAAAGTTTCTACCAAAAACTTTGAGGATTTGGTCGAATTAAGAGGTAGGGTTATGGCTACTAGATTCATACCATCAGATCTAGAGAGTATAAAATTAGGTTGTGCTGATAAACAGGGATTCGAAGTACTAGCCATAGACACCTTATCAGATGCAGATTGGTGAAGTCCACTTGTGAGTTATTTAACAAATCCAACATTGAATTTTGATAGGATGGTAAAATATAGAGCATTATCATATGTCCTCATGGGAAACGAATTGTTCAAAAAGACCCAGGAAGGCGTATTACTGAAATGCCTAGGAGAAAGTGAGGCATACTTAGCGTTGTCAGAAGTCCACAATAGGGCATGTGGGGCACATCAAGCAGGTCATAAAATGAAATGGTTGTTATTTCGATATGGCATGTATTGGCCCAGCATGCTCAAAGATTGTATAGACTTTGCTAAAGGGTGTGAAGAATGCCAGAAACATGCAGGGATTCAACATGCTCCTGCAAGTGAGTTACATTCGATCATTAAACCATGGCCCTATAGAGGATGGGCATTAGATTTAATAGGAGAAATTAATCCTGCTTCGTCTAAAGGACAGAAATATATCTTGGTAGGAATAGATTATTTTACCAAGTGGATCGAAGCAGTACCATTAATAGCTGCTGATCAAGAGGCTGTTATTGAGTTCATACAGAAACAAATTATCTATAGGTTCGGATTGCCAGAGAGCATAACCATAGACCAAGGTTTTGTGTTTACTGGTAGGAAGATGCAAGAATTTGCTCAAGAGATAGGGTTTAGATTACTAACATCAACACCATATTATGCTCAAGCAAATGGTCAGGTCGAAGCAGTCAATAAAGTAATAATAGGGTTAATTAAGAAACATGTTGGTAAAAAGCCAAGGAACTGGCATAAGACTTTGGACCAAATACTATGGGCCTGTAGAACATATCCTAAAGAAGCTACTAACACCATGCCTTTCCAACTAACATTTGGTCATGATGCAGTTCTACCAGTGGAAATTCATCTACAATCAGTTCGAATTCAAAGACAAAGCGAAATCCCATCTGCATTATATTGGGAGATGATGATGAATGAGTTAGTTGAGTTAGATGAAGTTAGACTGCATGCATTGGAAATCCTAATGAGACAAAAGGAAAGGGTAGCCAGGGCATATAACAAAAGGGTGAAATGAAAAGCATTCACTATTAATGACTTAGTCTGGAAAGTCATATTGCCCATGGACAAGAAAAATAAAACATTAGGTAAATGGTCACCTCATTGGGAAGGACCTTTTCGAATAGTAAAGATATTTTCAAACAATGCATATGAAATCAAAGAGTTGGCTGATGATAAGCGAATCCTAAAGGTTAATGGGAAGTATTTAAAGAAATATAAGCCACGCCTGCAGGAGATTCGAATAATAACAACGTAATCAAAACATCTTTACGGAATGCCAAAATGGTAATATAGATTGCCAAAATGGTGTTATTTGGATATTACAGACCAAAATTCAACCAAATTTCAAAACTAATTAAATAAACAGAGATTTAAAAATAGGCATTGTTCCTCAATCTATTAAAAGTACTTCGAAAGGACTCAAGCCTTTGTTGAGTAAAACGCCTTGCTCCTTCTAGGGTAGCTACTTCTCCCTTAAGTTGCTCTGCTGCTTCCATTTCTGCAAGTCCTTTATTGAGGAGCTCTTCGAACTGATGACCAGCAGTATTGGTTTCATAGGCCAATTGTTGTTGTTAAGCCTCCTTAACCTTTTGTTGAAGCTCTTGAATTTGCTTTTCCCAGAGAAGAATAGACTGAGCTCGAGCTTCATAGTCAGTTTTGGCTTGCTTTATATGCATGGCTTGGTCTTCAGCTTCTTTAGAGAGCTTCGAAGCATGCTCATAAGCAGCATCCATGGCAGTTCGTTTTTCCTGGACCTTTTTAGTAGCAAATTTGTCTTGAAGAAGACACCCAGTTACGTTATCTAACAAAGATTGAAGATCCAATAATATGGTACTGACTGGCAAAGAGCAGGTGGCGAGGTTAACTTGCGTAAGTAGCTCCTTCATGGTATAGCAAGTTGTACTATCCTTCTTGAGCACTTCGAACAAGTCCACATCAAGGATTGTTCTCCTAATTCTGTTAAGGAGTACAACTCTATCATCTGAGGGCAATGGATTGATAGTCGAACTAGTGCCAGCCCTAGAAAGAGGAACGTCCCTTTGAGCTAATTTAGCTTTCATATACCCAATTGGGTCATTTCGTCTTAGGAGAGCTAGCTCCTCTTCAGTCATTTGAGATTGAGACGATTGAGGAAGTTCCATATGCAAGGGAGTCACATCCATTTCGACTTCCATAGGCTCATTGGTCTGGTCACCATCACCTTCACTTGTTTCCTTCTCATTGCCTTCTTCATTATCAACCAGATCCACCACTTCGATATCATTGTTCTCACTGCTATTGGCATCTGACTCTGTTCCAGCAGTCGAACCATTCTGGGCATCTTCTTCCTCGGATCCTTCCTCTGCAGATTCTTCGTTCTCTTGATCAGAATCAGCCTTCTCCTCTTCAGCATGAATGTCCTTTGGGTTCTCTTGAAGGGTTTCGAGAGGAGACTTTTGAAGAGAAGTTTCTGGTAAAATCTCTGCAGATTCATGAAGCGTTGCTTCATTCGCTTCTTTCAAAGGAGGAGAAGTGCTTTGGTCATCTTGTTGCTCTGAAGCCCTAGTCGGAACCGCCATGTTGGAGGATCCTTTGTTTTGCACCAGGTTACTGGAGTCCCCATGAGGAGAAGAGTTGATGGGAGCAGCAGTCTTTGATGGAGAAGTCGAAGTAATAGGAGTTGGGTTCGAAATGTCCTACAAAGACAAAGAATATTAAGAGCATGCACCAAGGTAATGAATAACTATTTTTGTTAAAGATTCAAGTTCAATTTACCTGTGGATTCTCAGAGGAAAGGTTACTATCTATATGTTACAACATTACGTTGGAGGTCGAAGGTGGATTTTTGGATTTAGTTGAGGGAGCAGCATCTTTGGAATCGAGTCCAGAAATGCCAGCTGGTTCAGCGCCTTTGGAAGCTTCTTTCTTCTGCTTCTTCTTCGAAGCGGTTGGTGAATTCCCTCCAGCATTGGGATTCTTCCCAGTAGTGCTTGTTTTCCTTTTCTTCGGAGTGGTTGGTGGGAGTTTGTTAGTCTGAAAAGATTTAAACATGAGTTAGATCTTGTTGTACCCCAAAATTTGCCCTCCCATATTCCTCAAGATTTCTCAAAGGTTGCACAGTCAAATCACCTCCTAAGGCAGTCAAGTCAAAATTAGGGTTTTGTGTTGCATCAAGGTCCTTACATCCAAATGACCTCAAGTGCTCCTTAATGTCCTAACTTATGCTCAAATTCAGGTTCGGCTCAAGAGTCAATTCTTTAAAGAAGGTATCCGACTGTGTGAGTTTTCTCGAAGAAATATGGTGAACAAGTGTGCTGAAAGTGCAGTTTTTACGCGCTAAAAAATTCATAACTTGAAGATCGTGACTCGTTTTGAACCCATTCCAGTGGCCAAAATTCGGTCTTGACATTATCTACGTTTTCATATCTCACGACTGGAAGCCAATTTCGATCAGAAGGTCTTCAAAAAGGTGGATTTATCAAGTATTTTCGTACAGAAAATTTGTGACAGAAGTTTATTTGCGTCATGTTCAGAAAATCATAACTTGGTCGATTTTGATCGTATCGAGCTGGTTCCGGCGCCAAAATTTCACAAATTGAGTTGGCTACATTTTCACAGGAGGTATCGAGTTCGAACGGTGTTCAAAAGGCCTTCATTTTTTTGCTCAGAGTGTGTGACACGCCGAAAATCCTGAATGCTGAATATTATTTCATCTGGGCCGAAACTTCGAAAATTCATAACTCGGTCATTTTTTATCGGATTAGACTCATATTTTTACACAAGGTCACTGACTCATAGATCTACAACTTTGCTTCAAAAGTCGAGACCAAATTATGCACCGACCAATACCAGTCTTTTATTGAAGAACGTGTCAGAGTCGACACTGGAGCCCAAAATAAGTTTGTCTGAGCTGAAACTTCAAAAATTCATAACTAATTCACCGTTTATCCGATTGAGCCAATTTTCGGACAGGAGTTAGTTCTTGATGTCGGCTACATTTTGTTTTCACATTTCAACTTCAAAAATTGCACTTAAGTCCCTGGGATTTAGCCTGGAAAGTGACGAACTCAAGTAAACATTGGAGGCCCAATTGCACATTCAAAGCCCATTTTCTTTACCCTAATTTCCATTATATAATCACCTTCTTTTCACACAAACCAGGGAGGAGAAAGAGAGAGAAAAAACCTTGCCACAACATTGTTAGAATATCAAATTCTTTCAAGAACCCTAAAACCTTGAAATCCTTATTACAAATCCCTCTCTCACTACAAACAAGCCATCACCGTTACAAACCAACACCTCACTACTTCTTCAGTAAGGGTAAGGCTGGCTTGATCTCCATGATCCAAAAGGCATAAAAGCATTCATGTCACTAATTTTCCAGTAAGGGTAAGATTGATTTGATCTCCATGATCAAAAGGGTATAATCATTCATACATGCCATATTGTGCCTAAACATTAAATTTCTTCATATATTGGCTTTATTTGCATTTTATGATTTTATTTAATGTGTTCATAAGATTCAACACTGCAGATTTAGACAGGATCCCATGCAGGTTCATTAAGGAACGTTGAGGCCAAAACACAAATGGCCAAAAGCCAAAAGCCAAATGGCCAAAAGAACAACTTATGCATGACACCAATACATGGCGAGACAGACACCCTGAGAAGATTAAGGAACGTTGAGGCCAGAACACAAATGGCCAACGGCCAGAACACAAATGGCCAACAGCCAGAACACAAATGGCCATGAAACCCAATCCAATGGCCAAAGAATGCAGACCACGGTACTCAGGAGTCAATGAACACGCACGTGATGCCAGAAAGTCAAACAAGGCTTTTGTCTAATGGGCCAGAATACTTCAAAAAACCTCCCCTTGGGCCTGAAACCCCCCTTGGTTTGCATCCTTTTTAATTTTATTTTCTTTTCTTTTCTAATTCTTTTTTAATTATTTTAATTGTTTTTTTTTCACCATAAAATAATTTTTCTATAATAAAAACAGAAAAATCAAAAAATACAAATATATTTAATTTCTTCACTAATTAATTTTTGTAAATAAACTCTAACAATTAACTTAGTTAATCTAGGTTTTAATTTTAACACTTTTTCTTAATAAATAAAAAATATGTAGAATTAGGTTTTGACATTTTCATCTTTTTCTTAAATAAATTATTAATCCTCATTATTTATCATTATTATTAATTATCATTAATTTTGTAAATAAACATGTAAATAAATTAATTAACTAGTAAATTAGGTTAACTTTAATATTTTCATTAATAATTAAAATAATCTAGATTTAGGGTTTCCTTTTAATTCTTTTTCTTTATTTTTCATTAAATACAAAAACCATAAAAAACAATTTCTTTCCTTTTATTAAATAATTAATTAACTTTTAATTCAATTTAATTTTAAAAGGGTCCAACGCCCTCGAACGTTCTATTTCCATTCTTTTCGCACGTTATTTTATTTTCTCGTGAATATTATGTAACTGTTCAAGCCATGTAATAGTAATTAGGTCTTTTACTTTCCGCATTTTTTATCAAAACGGGTCTTTGTAATTTGGCGATGTATAGACCCGCGCCTTGTAATAGTGTAGGATTTTATCTTCCGCATTTAAATTTCCGCACTTTTAAATTATAATTGCATGAAAGAATGTATGGCCTAAATTAAAAACAAGCGTAGATCACCATGATACATGTACAAGATAAAACATAACATGAAAATAACACACAAATTCACACACCACTCTTAGGGTACGTCTCATTGTTGCCTTGCCCTCGAAACGTGGTCGTCGAGTATAGGACGTTTTAGTAAGTCCTTATGTCCGTTGATCCATATGCCTCAAAACAAGTTGCCTCGGAAAAGTTGCCTCGAATTAAAAAGGATCAATGGCATAAGGGTAGCTTCTAAGGTGTCCTACTGTTGCTCTGGTGACCACACTGTCCCTACAAACGAATTGACCCGAACACCTCCAACGGTGGTGCTACCTACCTCTCAATGGTGGGATGGCACTACCTTAAGGACATTTACACAGCCTAATTCTTTAGGGTAGGTAGATGACTCATGGATACTTGCTCTATTCAAAAACAAATCAAAAACTCTTTTCACACCGACACTTTTCAAAAAGCTTTCAAAACAATTTTTCAAACACTCTTGAGGACTGATACAAGAGTCGATCTGAAATCTTTAAAACGAAACTTTTTCATACTCACTCACAATTAAAAAGCAAACACTTTTGAAAACACAAATGAGCAAGTATCTAAGAGCCCATGGATAACCATGGATAGAAAGGGTGCTAACACCTTCCCTTTCTATAAATCTACCTCCCGAACCGAGAAACTATCTCATAAGGAATTTTGCTGTGCTTTTGTCCTGTCCATATTGGAGAAAATAAAAGATGGTGGCGACTCTTGCTTACCGCGACATTTCGCGATCCAGCGTTAAACAGTCAGTTCCAGATCCACCGATCACAGATCTAAATCATGAATTTCAGTTTATTCGAAACATCAGGGCTAATTGATTACCTGTGGAGTTGGAACAGTTGTTATTGCTGGTGTTGTTGTTGTTGCAGTAGTTGTTGTTGGTATGGCTAAGGTCACATCATCAGTGGTTTCGACAGATTGTTGGGAGGTACTTCCTTCTTTAGACTTCGAAGCAACGGACTTTATCCTGATGGCTGAAAATCGAAACAATTAAGGTAAAAGTTAAAAATGAAGAAAGTAAGAAAAGTTTGGGATTTCCTCAAGCATTCGCACCTGCGCCTTGATTAGATATAATCGACATGGCAGAAAGGTCATAGCTAAGGTGTCCTGGGAAATCATGGAGCCAATGACGAGCCCATGTCACACTCTCAGATGGCTTTGGTTTCTTTTGAAGGTATTTGAACATTTATTTGCAAGTGAACCACCAAGGGTATGGAGGAAACCAAGCCAGAGCCAGTTCTAAGGTAGGCAATCTAGGGAATTTAGGTGGATGCATTTCGAGTGCCAACCTATACCTATCCTCAGGTGACAACCCTGAAGGAAGTTTGAGCTTATAAATTTTTTCTTTAAATTTTTCCTTCAAGGTCTCAGCCGCTTGATGCACAATGGTTTCCAAGTGTGTGGGATCATAAGTGGTTTCGAAATAATTTTGAAAAGCCCTAATCTCTTTGGCATGAGTGAACATACCTTTCTTGGAGTGTACCTGCACATCAAATGCATCAGTTAGTTTCTGTTGAATGGAGAGGGTATCGAACATATAATATTGGTAGAACTTAGTCCACCATTCCAGAAAACCCTTCGCTGTGAAGTGTGTGGGCTCAAAGGGTAGTAGTTCAAATTGAGCGAAGTCTTGATATTGTTCCTGTTGCAGTTTGGCTTCTCTTGCTTTAAAGGTTCAACCAGAAGTAATGGCACTCTATGTTTGGAACAGAGGTTCAGGGATTAGTTGGCACAGGCCAAATTGTCTGGAAACAAAGTTAGGTTGATAGGCAAAGAGGAAGATTTGATTCTTGGAAGGAGTGATTCGTGAGGAAATTAATCTAGGAAGCAAAAAGGCTTTCCAAATATCTTGGATTTCTTTGCTTTTAACTGATTCTGAAAGAGACATGGTGAACCATGATGGTCCATGAGTTCTTGAAGCAAAGGGTGCCATGGTCTCTTCAAATTTGTGTCTTTTGGAAAAAATCATGATGTAGTTTGAGAAAAAGGACTTTGAAGTCATCTTTATCATCATTTGGGGTGAGTTTTCGCAGCCTTGTACCTTCAATAATTCTATCCGCTATCTTCGGATCTTGTTCAACAACGGTGTCAGCAGTTGATAATGAGGGTTCAAACATGGCATTAAGCCATAATTGGAGTAACCAGAAGGGGCCAGCTAGAAGGATGTTTTTGGGAGTATGGGATTTCAAACTCGAAACGGCTGATCTTAAGCTTTCGTAAAGATCAACAAGTAACAGTTCGCTCAAACATACCCTCCTATTCTCATGTAAGTCTCTAGCTAGAGGGATGAACCTGCTTGCTACCTGTAAGGACCTGCTACAGAATACGTATCTTGATAACCATAAAGTGAGAAAAGCAATATGTTCCACATCTGACACATTATCTCCTTCAGTGTGGTAATGGCTAATGAATTTGGAAAAACTGGCTAATTTGACTTCGAAGTCAATAATGCTGGAGTGTTCTTCATTATCAGGGATGTAGGTTTCTCCTACTGGTGACAAACCAGTGATGGCTGCTATATCGAAAAATGTGGGTGTTATCATTCCCCCAGGGAGATGAAAGGTGTTGTAGGTGTTGTCCCAGAAATATAAGGATGCAAATAATAATGGATGACTATAGGTGAAGCCTGGTTTCGATAACTTAATCATATTATAGATTCCTAATTCCTCCCATTGTTGGGATTTCTTGGCTTCTACTTTGGTAAGCCAGTTTTGGTAAGCTATGTCAGAGGTAGGGCAGGATCGGAATGGTTTAAAGTTCCTCTTCACGTAGTCTAACACAAAGGGATCTTTTGGGGGAACGGTTGGAGTTTCTATGGTTGTCGAATCAGAAGACTCGCCTATCTTAGGGATATCCATCTTATTAAACAAGGGCTTAAAGTTGTAACAAACAGGGAAGATTTTTCTAGTATCTTTCAAGATTTCAAAAACTGTAAGAGGACCCATTAGAGCAAACCTCTTTCCAGCAGCGTTAGTTGGAATCAATACCTGAGAGGCGTAGAGCATTTCCTTTTCCTTGGAGATCATTTGAGGGATAAGCACATATTGACCTTGATAAGTACCAACCTTGCTTTCCATAATTGTTCCTGTGTTCTTTCTTTTCTTCTTGGAAGTTTTCTTCAGTTGGGATGATGTTGTTGAAGACATTGTTGAAGATTGTTGGAAGTTTTAGGGTTTTAGTAAGAGGAGAGGAAGAAAAAGTTTCAGAATGTGGAAAAAGAATAAAAGACTAAGTTGATTAGTTTTTATAGTGCGGAAGCTTAAACATCCACTAAGTGAGACTAGGATACGCGGGAGTCGTGGGTTGGATTGAGGAGGAGGTGGCGTAAAGGCTGATATTGGTAATAAGCGTGGTTAATAATAATCATTGTTTTATAACTGCACCATGCTGTGAAATACTGATTCAAGACGGTTAAGAAATCCAAGAGGCGTCATGATTGACGTGATTGGGGTCATACATAATAAATGTTATGATTACTCAAAGGTCACATCAAAATATTGCAAATATATTTAAAATACGTGTTTCTCAAAGGATCGAAATACATGTTTTAAAGGGGCATTTTGTTAGCTGAAGATTTTGATGATACAGTTCGAAATGAAGCAAATTAGATGTTTCGTTGGAATAAAGCAAGATGTTACGATTCGGAATGGTAGAAGCAGTTCTTCGAACGAACATGTCAAAGCTCGGAGCTTCGAGCGACAGTTGTGAAGATATATTTAAAAGAAGCCTCGAAGTGGTAACGAGACTGTGTCTGAGAAATGAGTTCGAAGCGAAGAGTGCCAAAGCATTTGAAATTCAAACGCAAGCGGGATGTTGGAATTCAAATATATATGCGCTGGAGCGTTCGAAGACGCGTGGAAGCTAGAAAGGAGCAGTGCTCTGCATGTTCTGAACGTGGCAGAATCTTATAGGCAAGACCGTTATGGTCGAAGCAGTATAAATAGAAGTCTTAGTATTAGGATTTCGTGTGTCATATCTATTGTACAAAATTCAGTAAACATTCAAAATACCACATGGCTAGGGAAACGAATGCTCGAACAATGTACGTATGATAACACCAAACATTTATGATTCAGTAAAACTCTTTACTTTTTCCAGTTCATCTTCTATTTTCATGTCGATGTCATTCATATGCCTTTACATTCAAAGTCATTTACCTATTTCTTGCATTTAAACGTTTTCTTCTATTCGAATCCTTTACATTTCAGAAACTCTTTTACATTTCATGCTTTTATATTCATGCTTCTTACATTAAATTCTTTACATTCAAAGTCATTTACTTATTTCTTCATTTAAACATTTCTTTGCAATCGAATCTTTATTCATACAATTCAGTTTCGTATATTTTTACTTGATCATGTCATTAGATCCTTTTAATATGGTAATCGAAGTGAGTTGAACGTCTATAAAACATTCCAAATGCAAATCCTAACTATGAATATCAGTTTTACAATTAGAGTTATCCAAACGACCAATACCCCATAGGATCAATCTAGTCGTTCCTGCAAGTTACCAGAGAGATTAAATAACAGTCATTAAGATTATTTGATAGTTTGGAGGACTAGCGGTTGTTTACCAGAAATTACTGTAAACACTATGTAAATACCCGAAGCCTTGTAATAGCGTAGTTTAAATTCCGCACTTTAAATTCCGCAAATTATTAACTGTTAGATGTATGATATAGGGATGCATGACAAGAATGTATGATTAATTTTAAAACAGTTAGATCACCCTAAACATGTGCAAAGATAAATCTGAAACTGAATGACTCGCACACGTGCACTCCTAGGGTACACTCCCACTTGGTTGCCTTTGTTAAAACGGTCATTGAGTATAGGATATTTTAGTGGTCGTCCTTTTGTCTAAAGATCATAGTTGCCTCGGAAAAGTTGCCTCAGAAAGGTTGCCTCGGATAAATGATCTAAGACATTAGGGTTACTACTAAGATGTCCTAACATTGCTTTAGTGACCGTACGTCCCTTTCGAATTGACCCTCAAACTCCAATGACGGTGCTACCTACTCACTAATAGTGGGATAGCATTGTCTAAAGGAAACAAACATAGAACGATTCTTTTTTTCGAGTAGGTAGATTAGTTCTTAAGTACTTGCTCAATCAAAACAAAACTTTTTCACACTTACACTCCTTTACAAACAAAGTTTTCAAAAACACTTCATTACACTCTTGAAGACAGAAGCAAGAGTTAAATCGAAGTTAAAATAAAAACTTTACAAAACCCACAAACACAAAGAAAACAATTTTGAAAATGATGAGCAAGTACCTAAGAGCCCGTAGATAACTGCGGATAGAAAGGGTGCTAATACCTTCTCTTTCTATAATCTACCCCCTGTACTCAGAAATATTTTAAAAAAGGAATTTTTCTGTGCTTTTTTCCTTTCTTTGTTGGATAAAATAAAAGTCGGTGGCGACTCTTGCTTACCGCGACATTTTGCAAAAAAAAACGCAAAACACAAACCAGCATTCCAAAAACAATCTACTTCTGGTCACCGTATCACAGAACTGGCGACTTTGCTGGGGACTTAATAAGTGGGGTGTACCTTAGGATTAATTCATATTGTTTTCAATTGTTTGATCTGTTTGCTTTATATTTGTGGGCTTTGTATCGGAGTTACTATAGATCCTAACCCGGATCTGGGGATACCTTTTAGGTAAGTAGCAATAGACTGTGAGGGAATTGTACGACGTAGACCGATACGGTTGAAGCAGTAGCTTCGTTGGTGTGACGCATTAGTTGGTACCGATATCCCTTGTGGTGCAACAAGGAGAATATGGGGCTGCTAATGGGTCATTAAGCATCAATTGACCTTAGAACCTATAATTGACCAACTTGGCCATAGAAAAGTAACAGTATGTAACACTCATTGAGACCATACTCTCGCGATGATTCCGGCCGCAAGAAAAGGTTGCTAAAATGGAATTATGACCGTTTGAGGATGGTCAGTCATATTGAGAACCTCTAGAACCCGGTTACTATTACTAGGACAGGTTGAACCAACTAAACTGAAAGAGGTTAATACCTAAACTCCATGCCAGCCTAAACTTAAGGCTGTTTGTGTGACTTGTGTGCCTTCAAACTTGAACTACTTGCACATTCTTGTTATCTGACAACATGAGTTCCTTGCAGGTTTTGTTTACAGTCCTTATCCAATAATTTGGATTTATTGCAGGGTTTACTTACATCACCTCACACTTTTGCTTAAACGCATAACATACACATTATAACATCATGCCTTAACATTTCCTTAACCATTTCAATGATCTCAAGGGTTTGTGATGCAGGTTATGGTAAATCAAATGTCCAGCAAGGGACAAAGGGGATTTATTTTCCTCTAGCCAATGCTGTCTAGAGATCAAAACATGACAACTTGAGTCATTGGCTATAACCCACTCGATATGGTGAGCTTGACTCTTGAAGAAGGACTCTTAACAACACGAAGTTTCTTCAATCAAAGCTGCAAAATTCAAATTCTAACAAGTTTCTTCTTTACCCCGCGAGATCCTTGAAAACATTGCATACATATATCATACATATCATTGCATAACAGGTCTCCCAATACAGGCCTCTCATGTTCTCGCTGTTTATTTCAGCAATGGCTTTCCAACAAGACAACCAAGATCTTCAAACCCAAGAAGCTCAGTTCAGGGACGTATTCCTAAACCTATCCAAGGGACAGGAAGAGTTGAAAACACTCCTCGTCGGGAACTTGGTCAAGAAAAGTCCTGAAGACAATAAGGACGAACGGCTGGAACAACTACAAGCTGAGTTAGGTGCCATGAAAACTCAGATGCTGGGGCAGATGGCCCATATCCAAAGCTTAGCCCGGGAACAAGAAGAGATGAGAACAATTATCAGTCAGCTTCATCAAGACAAATACAATAACATGAAGCAAACAGTTGAGGCCAGGGACCAAGTCATTGATCAGCCTCCAAGAAGACAAAGATTTGGTTTGGTAAAGAATGGACCTCTCCAAATTTCTACTACATCACGGGTCCAACAACAACCTCGCTAAAAACAAAGGGTTGATATGCCCAAAAGGCAGTTTACCAAAATCAACATGTCGTTGTCTCAAGCTTTACAACACCTGTTGAGATTGAATCTGGTGACGTTAAGGGACCCTCCTCATAACCCCCACATAGCCTCCCCAGACTACAATCCTGATGCAAGGTGTGCATACCACTCCAATAGCCCGGGGCATGATACTGATGACTGTTGGGCATTGAAAAACAAAATTTAAGACCTGATCAATAAATGAGCATTGGAATTCACACAAGATGGTCAGGCTGAGTTCTTCTACCATCCCTCCAAGGCTCACCATTTGAAGTGACAAGTCCTGAGACGAGAAGACTTTTTGTTTATTAGAATTTTCAATTTGTAATTTTCTTTTGATTGTTCAGACATTTATTCATGTCAAACTTTATTACTTTATCAATGCATTGCATATGTCTGTTTTGAATCAATCCATTCGTATTCACTATATTCAAATTACTTTCATTTTTGTGATGTTCAACTCTCGATTTAAAAATTCTAAGCCTTTAGAAGGAGGATGACGAAAATGATATCAAAATCTCTACAATATGCTTTTGAACAGACCCCGCTGACGAGGTACATGCGTTGTTTCAAATCCTAAACAGTGGAGTTATAAGGAATATAATCCCTAGTCAACCCCTTTGAGCCAAAGAAGTTGGAGTTTTTCTTTTAACAAATTAAAACCCTTAATTATAACCCGGGGCAGGGTAGTTTTCTCAGTTAATCCAGGTGCACAATGAATGGCATCAAAGAGGTCCTTCCAAAACAAAAGACGGTGATGGTTCCCTATAATCGCCAAGACATGCAATCATTATCTCTCGAAATAAAAGCCCATTAAGTCAAAACCTATGAAGGAGACTTAAGAAAAACTAGGGGCATCCCGCTGACTGTAATCACAAAAAGAAACAGTTCAGGCAAAAGACAGGGATAATAAAATAAAATAAAAAGAAGAGATCCTATAAACTCCAAACAAAAATGACTGCCTGTTCAAAATAAATTGTCAGTATCCGAACCATCACTGGAATATTAGAGCAAAGACTCAAACGGAATCTAATGCACGATTAGCTAAGTTTAGGATTGAAGAACGTCACGAAGAACGGGTGGGTACAAATAAAATTTGAGCTTTTATCCTTTGTTTCTTAAACCATGAACCAGGCCACGTTATAACCCTTAAAAGTCCTAGCTAAAGCATGGGTTAGTTTGAAAGCATACTGTTACAAAGGTATCCTTACTCCTGTAGGACTTGCTGTAAATCCTGAGTTGACATCACATTTTACAAAAACTTGTTTTACTAAAAAATGCATTTTCAAAAATTTCAAGACAGACATAAGCTTTGCATTCTTAAAATAACATCGTTTGCATATGACTATTTGTTCAACAGTAGAGAAATTCGCATGACGAATATCTAGTGAATAAAAACCTTTTCAATAAAAAGGGTCACCTCAAGTGGAAAAAAAAACAATTCCAACCAAGGGGCACGACATGAGCATTGTCTATCATCTGGGGCAGTCAAGTCAAGATTCAAGGAATCTCTTAAAGATGCCAAATAGCCAGGGGCAAATCTCCATCTGAATCACTTGGGATATTAGACATAAATTCTAGCAATGAGGCCTGCATGATCAAACAAACATCTTCTGGTATCGTGGCAACACAACTGACAATGACAACTCCCTACACCCTAAGAGCATGGACATAGTCAGAAAATACTGTGCATGAACAAAGACCCGATAGGTTGACAGGCCTAGGCAAAAATAAGGGCATCCCAACGAACCAAAAGGGTTCGGGAAAAAATTAGGGATAAAAACAAAAAAATATTTGTACATCCGGCAAGTCGAAAACCTGAAAAGGCGGCTTGGGCAAAAAAGGGTATCCCGGTGGACTGAAAATCTGAAAAGACAGTCCAGGCAAAAGTTAGGGATTAAAGCGTGCGACTATGTCCCGTCATCTCATCACTTACCTACCAGAAGAAGATTTGTCATTTCAATCGACAATTACCAAGCACCTCATAAGTTGGGATAACACTCGATCCACAAGGCCTCCGCAAGCACCTTCTCCAAAAGATACATGGGCAGAAAAGTCTCGATATGAAGCCATCGTCATATCCTCGGCATGCGTCCCAGTAACACCCATGCCTCACAGAGTAAGAAAAGGACAGTGGTGTTAATTCTCCCCAGCTGAGGCTCGCAACCACGAATGGGTCGGTAAGATTCTCCCCAAGCAGAGTTTATTTATCCCCAGTGGAGTCTGGAAGATTATCCCCAGTAGAGTCTAAAAGATTATCCCAGTGAAGTCGCCATTGGAAAATCATCCCCAACGGAGTTCATTCCTTTCACAAATAGAAATTCAATCCCCAATAGGGTTCACTGTCACCAGCGGTAATTCATCCCCAGTTGAATTTATCAGCGGAATCCTCAATAGAGCATGTCTTCCCCACAGAGTCATCTCCTCGTCAATCTATTCCCCAGCTGAGTTATTCTCTCCTGCAGGTTTATTCTCACAATTATCTTCATTCACTATCTCCAGCAGAAACGAAGAATTCAATTCTTTTCTCCAGCAGTAATCCGGGACTTATTTTCCCTAGATAAAAACATCACATCTCCATACATCATGACATGCATACGCATCATACAACACAAATCTCATTTATTTTGAGAACATCATTGCTTGATACATATCATGCATTACATATAGCTAACATTTACCTTTCAGGAAAGATACAATCAAATTCTCACAAAATTCAAGCTATGAAGCCTTACCTAGGTTTCTTCCCGGTTCAGATGCAATTTTACCTAAACTCCTCATGAAGCAGCCTTACCTAGGTTTCTTCCCAATTCAGATGCAGTTTTACCTAAACTCCTCATGAAGTAGCCTTACCTAGGTTTCTTCCCGTTTCAGATGCAGTTTTACCTAAACCCATCATGGAGCAACCTTACCTAGGTTCCTTCTCTTTCCCGATGAAGTTTCACCTAGACTCATCCTGAAGCAACCTTACCTAGGTTCCTTCCCTTTCTCGATGCAGTTTCACCTAGACCCATCCTGGAGCAACCTTACCTAGGTTCCTTCCCTTTCTCGATGAAGTTTCACCTAGACCCATCCTGGAGCAACCTTACCTAGGTTCCTTCTCTTTCCCGATATAGTTTCACCTAGGCTCATCCTGAAGCAACCTTACCTAGGTTCCTTCCCTTTCCCGATGCAGTTTCACCTAGACTCATCCTGAAGCAACCTTACCTAGGTTCCTTCCCTTTCTCGATGCAGTTTCACCTAGACTCATCCTGGAGCAACCTTACCTAGGTTCCTTCCCTTTCCCGATAAAGTTTCACCTAGACTCATCCTAGAGCAACCTTACCTAGGTTCCTTCTCTTTCTTGATGAAGTTTTACCTAGACTCATCCTGAAGCAACCTTACCTAGATTCCTTCTCTTTCCCGATGCAGTTTCACCTAGACTCTTCCTGGAGCAACCTTACCTAGGTTCCTTCCCTTTCCCGATTAAGTTTCACCTAGACTCATCCTGGAGCAACCTTACCTAGGTTCCTTCCCTTTCCCGATGAAGTTTCACCTAGACTCATCCTGGAGCAACCTTACCTAGGTTCCTTCTCTTTCCCGATGAAGTTTCACCTAGACTCGTCCTGAAGCAACCTTACCTAGGTTCCTTCCCTTTCCCGATGGTAGTTTCACCTAAACCCATCATGGAGCAACCTTACCTAGGTTCCTTCTCTTTCCTAATGAAGTTTCACCTAGACTCATCCTGAAGCAACCTTACCTAGGTTCCTTCCCTTTCCCGATGCAGTTTCACCTAGACTCATCCTGGAGCAGCCTTACCTAGGTTCCTTCCCTTTCCCGATGCAGTTTCACCTAGACTCATCCTTACCTAGGTTCCTTCTCTTTCCTGATGAAGTTTTACCTAGACTCATTCTGGAGCAACCTTATCTAGGTTCCTTCTCTTTCCCGATGAAGTTTCACCTAGACTCATCCTGGAGCAACCTTACCTAGGTTCCTTCTCTTTCTCGATGAAGTTTCACCTAGACTAATCCTGAAGCAACCTTACCTAGGTTCCTTCTCTTTCCCGATGTAGTTTCACCTAAACCCATCATGGAGCAACCTTACCTAGGTTCCTTCTCAGTTCAGATGTAGTTTCACCTAAACCTATCATGGAGCAACCTTACATAGGTTCCTTCTCAGTTCAGATGTAGTTTCACCTAAACCCATCATGGAGCAACCTTACCTAGGTTCCTTCTCTTTTCCGATGTAGTTTCACCTAGACTCGTCCTGGAGCAACCTTACCTAGGTTCCTTCTCTTTCCTGATGTAGTTTCACCTAGACTCATCCTGAAGCAACCTTACCTAGGTTCCTCCTCAGTCCCGATGCAGTTCTACCCAAACTCTTCACAAAGCAACCTTACCCAGGTTCCTTCTCGGTTCAGACACAGTGTTATCCAAACTCCTAATGAAGCAACCTTACCCAGGTTCCTTCTCATAACCCTACTATCCAGGTTTCTTTTCTCTTATCTCCAGACAGCAATCCACAACACTGTAAGACCCAAACCTATCAAACACGATCGGTTTCACCTTTCCCTAGTAAGTCGCGGTGTAGCCTGTACCCAACTAGATACGCAGATCACTTTCGCTTCCTCAAGCCGGAGTTAATTCCTCAGTTGAATAAAGGATGACTGGAGTTCCTAAATGTCAGCAGAGATGATTCCTCAGTTGAATAATGGATGACTGAAGTTCCGAAATGTCAGCAAAGATGATTCCTCAGTTGAACAACGGATGACTGAAGTTCCTAAATGTCTGCATAGATGATTCCTCAGTTGAACAACGAATGACTGAAGTTCCTAAATGTCAGTAGAGATGATTCCTCAGTAGAATACGGATGACTGAAGTTCCTAAAATTCAACAGAGATGTTTTTTCATTGGAATACGGACGACTGAAGCTCCTAAAATTCTACTTCTCTCAAAGATCAGCCCTCCCCAGCGGAATCTTCCTCAACGACAGGTATACAAGCTCTCGCTAAGGAATCTCTTATGCGATCGACACTCCTTGAGATGGCATCTTTAAGCCCATCCCCTCATCAGCAATTTCCAAATGGCATCTGTAAGCCCATTCCCGACATCACAAGACAATTACCACTTTATGCGAGTGCAAATTTTTGGGCACTCTAGTGTTCAATCCTCTCCCACCTTCGGATCACGAAAGGCACGAAAGCCAATCTAAATCTTCAGGTTTAAGAAGATTGAATAGGGGCAGCTGTTGTACCCCCAAATTTGCCCTCCCATATTTCTCAAAACATTTCAAGAAAGATCCCCAAGTTGCTCAAGGTAGTCCAAGGGTTGGCCAGACAAGCTCTCTCCTAAGGCAGTCTACCTCAAATTAGGGTTTCATGTTGCATCAAGATACTTGAGTCCAAGGAACCCCAAATTCTCAACATTGGCCTAATATGTTCTCAATATCATCCATGTCAAGTTTCAAGCCTTGTAGAGGAAGTTTGCTCAGTCAATTGCTCAAAGGCCTGAAAATCGACTGTGCTAGGGCAAAAGTCAACTGTGGCCCACACATAATCAAACTTCAAGATTTTTGGTCAACATCCTCATTTTGAAGTATATTTCATAATTTGATCAAGGGTTGATCATGATTCCTCAAGGATTGCTCACAATTCATCAAAACCAAAAAGTTGCTAAATTAGGGTTTTGTAGGAAAAGTCAACTCAACTTTGACCAATCATAACTTTCTCATACTTTATCAGAAATGACCCATCCAACGCTCATGTTTAAGAGGATGTAATTCCCTACAATCAATCTTCAGCTCCCAAGTTCAAAATATGCACTCACAAGAAGATATAAATTTGGTCATTATAGGTCATTTTGAAAAGTTAACAAAAACACCTTTTGGGTCAAAGCTTCTTACATGAACATGGAAGATCCAATTGAGATGAAACCAAAGTTGTTTCTTAGGGGACGTCCTAAGATTTCTAAAAGTCTAAGAACACCCCCATAAGGTTAAAATTGAGAGAGATATGCATTGTCAAAGTTGGACAATTTTTGAAAAAATGCATGAAGCAAATATTGACCAAACTTGGATTTTTTCCAAATGGTCCTATCTTTTTAAGTTTGAAACTCATTCCTAACATGGTACACGACCTCTAAGCCCACCCATACATTTTTCTCCTATTTATGGTATTTATTTTGATATTTTATTCATTAAAATTCAAAATTAAATAAATAAATAATAGAAATAATGTAAATTTTTATGTGAATCCATTTTGGGAAAGTTTTATGCTGGTTTATGTTAATTGATTTCGTGAAATAACTTTTCAAATATGTCCAGGTTCATCCACATGTGAAAATGGTATAAAATCATCAAATATGGCATTTTTTTCAAATTTTGATCATGGTCTTAAAACACAACATCATTAGGGAGATTCTTTCCATGCTTTCTTGTCTCCTCGTTCTCCTCTATAAATATAGAGCCATACAAGCTTGAAAGGGATGAAAATTCTCTCTATAAAGCTCTCAAAAAGCTCTTCAAAAAGCTCTCTAAAAGCTCTTCAAAAAGCTCTCCAAAAATCAAAGAATTGGTGCAAGTCATATCTCGAGGTTCCGGTCTCTCTCAATTGACATCAAGCCTCAAACCATCCTCTTGAAGTCCTCAAGAGTCTTAAAAGGCCCAAGAGCAATACATCACACGCCTAACACGCTCCGCATTTGACAACACCGGTTTCGTAAAATTTTAAACTTTGAATCTCTAATTTTAATCACATTTTATGGTATGCTAACGTTTGTTTGAGTTTATATAGAAAAATTATGGATGGTTGAATCATAGGTTCCACGCAAGAATTAAAAAACACCATAGTTAGAGCATGAAGCTTTCGAAGATTCGGGCCTAGGGATTTCTGATGATTGCACCCCATGTTTACTTTTGCTACTAGGCCCATCTTTATTTTCATGTTTTATTCGTTTTATTTATTTCTTTTAATCCTTTTTTTTATTCAATAAACAAATATAAAAACCACATAAAAATAGATTTATGATTTTTTTCTTAAATAATTTTTAATTTTAGGTAAAACTTTAATTTCTTTTTGTAAATAACTTAAAAATAATTAGAATAAATAGGTTTTATTACTAACTTAATTATATTTTATTTTTTCCTAAAATAACCAAAGAAACCAAAATAGGTCATGTAATTATTTTTATTAATTATTTTAATTAACTAATTAATTGCATAATTTAATTTAGAAAACTTATTTCTTTTATTAAAAACAACAAAAAACAAATTTTCTTTTAATTAGGTTAGAAGGGTCAAAACCTTAAATTCTCGTCGATCTTAATTCTTCTCGCGCGCTTTATTTTTATTATTTACCATATTGATGTAACTGCCTACAGTTTGTAATAGTTTAATTAGGACGTTTATTTACATTTATGCTTTATTTTCAAAGGGTTTGTTTTTGGCTATGTAAATACCCGAAGCCTTGTAATAGCGTATTTTAAGTTTCACATTTTAAATTCCGCAAATTATTAACTGTTAGATGTATGATATAGGGATGCATGACAAGAATGTATGATTAATTTTAAAACAGTTAGATCACCCTAAACATGTGCAAAGATAAATCTGAAACTGAATCACTCGCACATGCGCACTCCTAGGGTACACTCCCACTTGGTTGCCTTCGTTAAAACGGTCATTGAGTATAGGATATTTTAGTGGCCGTCCTTTTGTCTAAAGATCATAGTTGCCTTGGAAAAGTTGCCTCGGAAAGGTTGCCTCGGATAAATGATCTAAGACATTAGGGTTACTACTAAGACGTCCTAACATTACTTTAGTGACCGTACGTCCCTTTCAAATTGACCCTCAAACTCCAACGATGGTGCTACCTACTCACTAATAGTGGGATAGCATTGTCTAAAGGAAACAAACATAGAACAATTATTTTTTTTTTGAGTAGGTAGATTAGTTCTTAAGTACTTGCTCAATAAAAACAAAACTTTTTCACACTTACACTCCTTTACAAACAAAGTTTTCAAAAACACTTCATTACACTCTTGAAGACAGAAGCAAGAGTTAAATCGAAGTTAAAATAAAAACTTTACAAAACCCACAAACACAAAGAAAACAATTTTGAAAATGATGAGCAAGTACCTAAGAGCCCGTAGATAACTAGATATATCTCGAAAAAGGAATTTTTCTGTGCTTTTTTCCTTTCCTTGTTAGATAAAATAAAAGTCGGTGGCGACTCTTGCTTACCACGACATTTTGCAAAAACAAACGCAAAACACAAACCAGCATTTCAAAACAGTCCGGTTCTGGCCACCGTATCACACTTGGCGTCTGACTTTCTTGTTGAAAGCCTTGATCATCTGTTTTTGATACATTTGACCATGGCAAATAACAACAAGTCTCTTTTCATCGATTAAGTTCAGTTGATCAAGTCGAGTTTGGATCCAATCGTTTTCATTCAATCCTGCATCCTTCATAATCCTTATAGAGGGGATTTGGACCTTGATAGGCAAAACAGCTTCCATGCCATATACCAAAGAATAAGGTGTTTCCCCAGTTGATGTGCGAGCCGTGGTATGGTACCCATGGAGAGTGAATGGTAACATCTCATGCCAGTCTTTATACGTGACTGTCATCTTTTGTATGATCTTTTTAATATTTTTATTCGTAGCTTCGACAACACCATTCATCTTTGGCCGGTAGGGAGAAGAATTGTGATGCTGAATTTTGAACTGCTCGCACAAGGCGGTGATCATAGTGTTGTTAAGATTTGTACCATTGTCAGTGATGATCCTTTTCGGGATACCGTACCGGCAAATGAGATTTTACTTGATGAAGCGGGCAATAACATTCTTAGTAACAGAAGCAAAAGAAGCTACTTTGACCCACTTTGTAAAATAGTCAATGGCCACTAGGATGAAGCGGTGTCCATTGGAGACTGTAGGCTTGATCTCTCCAATCATATCAATTCTCCACATAGAAAAGGGCCAAGGATCCGTCAAGACATTTAGAGGAACTGGAGGTACGTGCACCTTGTCAGCATAAATTTGACACTTATGACAGGTCCGAGAGTGTTGATAGCAATCTGCTTCCATGGTAGACCAATAATAGCCTGCCCGTAGGATTTTCTTCGCCATCGTATGCCCACAGGAGTGAGTGCCAAAAGTACCTTCATGTAATTCAGCCATGATCTTTTCAGCCTCAATCTTATCCACACACCGGAGCAAAATGGAGTCATGATTGCGTTTGTACAAGATGACATTACTAAGGAAGAACTTAGCAGATAATCTCCTTAAGAACTTTTTATCATTGATTGAAGCTCCTTCTGGATATTCCTGAGCCTCGAGATACCTCTTGACTTCATGAAACTAAGGTTGGTCCACTACCTCTTCAGTATTAATCTCGTGACAGTGGGCCCGTTCATCCATTCGTTCGATGGTGATCTGGGGAGCTTCGTTATCCCATTTAAGTTTAAACATATATGTTCGAAGGTAATCTCCTCAAAATGTGGTTGCAATGTCAAAACATGTTCTTTGTAAGGGATAAGTTTTGGGTGCTTAGTGTCCCATTCCCCTTTGATTTGACTGATGACCAAAGCTGCATCTCCGAATACATCTAAAGATTTGATTCCCAAGTCTATGGCAGTTCTGAGACCAAAGATGCATGCTTTGTACTCCTCCATGTTGTTTGTACAGTTGAAGCAAAGTCTGGAAGTAAAGGGAGCATGACACCCTTTCGGAGATATGAGTACAGCGCCGATACCATTACCAAGTGCATTGGATTCCCCATTAAAGAACAGAGTCCATCGAGATCCTTGTTCAGGTTCGTCAAATGATCTGATTTCTTAAAAGTTGTCTAATATCATGATGTCTTCATCCGAGAATTCAAACCTCATGGACTGATAGTCTTCTACAGCTTGGTGAGCAAGGTGATCAGCTAATACACTGCCCTTTATAGCTTTCGGGGTAGTATACTGTATGTCATATTCTGTTAGGATCATCTGCCATCTAGCTATCCTCCCAGACAGAGCAGGCTTCTCGAAGATGTATTTTATTGGATCCATCTTAGATATCAACAAGGTAGTACGAGTCAGCATATATTATCTTAGCCGGCGAGCAGCCCATGCCAGAGCGCATCAAGTTTTCTCGAGCAGTGAATATCTTGGGTTGATAATCTTCAAGGGTGGCCCTCCAGCACGGGCACGACACACAACCTTCTGAGCACTTGAAGTGAACCCTAAACCAAACTTGTCAGATTTATATGGAATATCCGGAAGTTTCCCCAAGATGGTGCATCCACCCTCCTCTACTACTGCCTTGGCGTCCTTTAGAAATGACATCCGGAGTGGAGGTCTTGTAATCTTGGGAGTCTGGGATGCAGTCTTGGTCACTGCTACCTCTTGGGGAACCTCTTCGAAATGTTGAAAAGGAGTTTCAATGAACTCACCGTCCAATTCCATATACCAGAAAGAATTGAGGTGGCTAATCATATACTCTTCCTCTCCGTGGACAGTGATAATCTTTCCCTGGACCGAATATTTCAACATCTGGTGCAGTGTAGAGGTGACAACACCGGCATTATGGATCCACGACCGTCCTAGCAGACAGGAGTAAGAGGTGCGGATGTCTATTACGTAGAAGGTTAAGTGGAAATTTTGAGTCCCAACCTTTATGGGGATATCCATCTCCCCGTGCACCATCCTCTTTGAGCCATCAAACGCTCTCACGACTATGTTACTGGGTTTCAACATCAGTCCAATCGGTCGAGAGCTTTCTTCGGTAAAACATTCAAAGATGAGCCGGTGTCCACCAAGACATGGGCCAGAGTTGTTTCTCTACATTCCATAGAGACATGCAATGCCTTGTTGTGCTTTCTTCCCCTTGGTGTCAGATCATCATCCGAGAAGCCTAGGCCGTTATCTGCTGTCAAGCTGGCCACACAATCTTGAAATTGGTCAACCAATGTCTCTTGAGGCACATGGGCTGTCTTTAGGAACTTTACTAGAGCTTTCACATGTGCCTCAGAACACAACAACAATGCCAGCATGGAGATTTTGGAGGGAGTTTTCCCTAACTGTTCAACTACGTTATAGTCGCTCCTCTTTATTATTCTCAGGATCTCCTCCATTTCCTTCTTGGAGGTTTCGGGGATAGTCAGCGGTGGAGCCTTCGTCCGGACAGACTCTTCTTGAATACCTTTTCCTCGAGTTTCTGCAGTAGGAGTGTTGGTAGGGATGACAGTAGGGATTGTGTCGTCTTTGTTGATAGGAGCACTTGCAGATATGATTATTGGTACAGAGGTAACCTTGGGAGCAGCCACCGGTCCAAAAACTGCCTTTGGAGGGGCAATTTCTGGAGAGAAGATTATACCGCTTCGGGTAATCTTACTAGTTCCGGAAATATTAATAATGTTGGAGTTTTCTTCTTTGGAGCTTATCTCTTCGGCGGCCAGCCCATCTTGTTTGATACCATGGTAGTAGATGTCTCCACCATAATTCCACGGTACAGTTTTGTCTGATTCATATGGGACTGGCCCAGGCATTATGATTATAAGAGGAGTAGTTTTGGAACCGATATAATCCTAACGGGTCTTTTGGGGACCCTGGAAGAATTGGCGAAGATGGTGATGATTGAAATGTCTTCAACAAGAACAGGTGAAACAGGAGTACTTTCGAACAGAATCTCTTTGTTGTCTATCAAGCGCTGAATTCCTGTTTTCAACAAAGGGCAAACAGTTGGTAAGGATAAGAAAAGATGGCAGTCTTCATTACAACCCGGGAATACACCGGCCTTCAACATGTTTATCTTAATGATTAGGAGCGGAGTCAAAAGTTCATTAATTGTGATAACAAACAAATCTTCTTCAATTGCATTGGTGTTATGACCATGCCTGGGTATATGAGCAGAAATGACGTATGGCTTCTTGGGCGCATCAAACTCAATCTCTTTTGCCTCTATAAGGTCTTGAATCTTGTTTTTCAGGGCCCAACAGTTGTTAGTGTCATTACCCGGACTTTCATAATGATATGCGCATCTGGAATTTGGGTGATAATGAGAGGATGCTGTGTTGGGGTTCTTTGGAGCTTCTTTTAAAGTTACCAAATTGGATTTTAGAAGATGCGGTAAAACCTGGGCTAGAGTCCTATTAATTATGGTGAATTGCCGGACTGGCCTCTCCGTCCTCGGTTGATTACTTCTTGGTTGATCAGATGTAGGCTTTGGGATCGTAACAGCCCCTACCATTGGTCGCGTTCAACTCTCCCTTGGTTCCTTTGTGGATAAACAACAGATACCTCCTTCTTCCCAATGAAAGGCTTTCTCACACCTGTAGAGGCAGATGAATCCTTCTGAATCTTTCCACTTTTTATGCCAGCTTCCACCCTCTCTCCGATTAGTATTAACTCAGTAAATCCTGCAAATGAGCTTCCAATCAGATGGTTGAAGAAAGGGCCCGATAGAGTGCATAAGAGCATATCCACCAACTCCCTTTCAGACAGAGGGGGTTGAAATCTCCCATCTAGATCTATCCATTTCTGCGCGTAATCCTTGAAACCTTCATTGGAAGCCATGTCCATTGAAACCCTCATTGAAACCTTCACATGGAAGATTATGAAGTACCAGAGGAACTGGCCAGACTACTACAACAAGAGGAAAGAGCCATTCAGCCTCACTAGGAACTTGTGGATACAGTCAATCTGGGTACCGAGGAGGATATAAAATAGGTCAAGGTGGGTGCCAATCTGGAGACCAGTGTCAAGGAGCGTCTGATTCAGCTGTTGCATGATTATGTTGAGATCTTTGCTTGGTTATATGAAGACATGCCAGGACTTGATACAGACATCGTGGTACATCATCTGCCAACAAGAGAATATTGTCCACCAGTAAAACAAAAAGTCTGCCGCATGAGACCTGATATGTCAGAGAAGGTTAAAGCGGAAGTCATGAAGCAATTCAATGCTGGATTCTTGGCTGTCACTTCCTATCCCTAATGGGTTTCCAACATTGTTCCCATGCCTAAAAAGGATGGCAAAGTACGAATGTGCATGGACTATAGAGATTTGAATAGGGCCATCCCTAAAGATAATTTTCCACTCCCCCATATTGATATCCTGGTTGACAATACAGCCCAGCACAAAGTGTTTTCCTTCATGGACGAATTCTCAGGTTACAACCAAATCAAAATTCCACCTGAGGACATTGAGAAAACAACATTTGTCACATAGTGGGGCACATTCTGCTACAAGGTGATGCCATTCGGGCTGAAGAATGCTGGGGAAACCTATCAACACGCCATGGTAGCTTTATTTCATGACATGATACATCATGAAATAGAGGTCTACGTAGATGACATGATAGCCCAATCATAAACAGAAGAAGAGCACCTTGATCACCTGCAAAAGCTGTTTGAGAGACTAAAGAAATACAAGTTAAGGTAGAATCCAAACAAGTGCACATTCGGAGTACGGTCTGGTAAACTCCTAGGCTTTGTCGTCAGCAACAAAGGTATTGAGGTCGATCCTGCCAAGGTTAAAGCAATACAAGAAATGCCTTCTCCTCATACTGAGAAGGAAGTCAGAGGATTCTTGGGACGACTGAACTATATTGTCAGATTCATTTCTCACCTAACAGCTACTTGTGAGCCAATCTTCAAACTATTGAAGAAAGATCAAGTAGTCAGATGGAATGATGAATGCCAGGTTGATTTTGACAAAATCAAAGAGTACTTACAAGAGCCTCCTGTTTTGATGTCACCAATCGAGGGAAGACCACTGATCATGTATCTGACCATTTTAGAGAACTCAATGGGGTGTGTATTGGGGCAGCATGACGAGTCTGGACGAAAAGAGCCCGCTATTTACTACTTGAGCAAAAAGTTTACCAATTGTGAAACAAGATATTCACTGCTCGAGAAAACTTGTTGCGCTCTGGCATGGGCTGCTCGCCGGCTAAGACAGTATATGCTGACTCGTACTACCTTGTTGATATCTAAGATGGATCCGATAAAATACATCTTCGAGAAGCCTGCTCTGTCTGGGAGGATAGCTAGATAGCAGATGATCCTAACAGAATATGAAATACAGTATACTACCCAGAAAGCTATAAAGGGAAGTGTATTGGCTGATCACCTTGCTCACCAAGCTGTAGAAGACTATCAGTCCATGAAGTTTAAATTCCCGGATGAAGACATCATGACATTAGACAACTTTGAAGAAATCAGACCATATGACGGACCTGAACAAGGATCTCGATGGACTCTGTTCTTTGATGGGGCATCTAATGCACTTGTTAATGGTATCGATGTTGTACTCATATCTCTGGAAGGGTGTCATACTCCCTTTACTTCCAGACTTTGCTTCAATTGTACAAACAACATGGCGGAGTACGAAGCATGCATCTTTGGTCTCAGAACTACCATAAACTTGGGAATCAAATCTTTAGATGTATTCAGAGATTCAGCTTTGGTCATCAGTCAGATCAAAGGGGAATGGGACACTAAGCACCCAAAACTTATCCCTTACAAAGAACATGTTTTGACATTGCTACCACATTTTGAGGAGATTACCTTCGAACATTTTGAAAATGTTTTCAATGTTTGTAAAATGTTTGGAAATGTGTGTGTTTGTTTTGAAAATAGCAAGGATAGTTGTTTAAAAATAGAGCAAGTAACTAGAAGCAATATACCTACTCAAATGTATTTCTTGTTCATTTTCTATTCCTTTGACATTGTTGTCTTACCATTGATTTGGTAAGCAACCCTATCTTTGAATGTAAACGAGACGGGCGTGGGTCATCGTACAACCATGATTAGCAATGTTGCAAAGTATCTTAGAATTTTTGAGGGACTAAGATCATTTTTGTAAGGAAAATTTGAATAGCGTCATCGAGGGACTATGATCTTATATTTGTTTGTTTTGCCAAGATACTTTGCATGCGTAATATGGTTATTTTTGTATAAGGCAACCAAGTGGAGAAACCCTAAGGATGCTTGTGTGCAAGTGTGTTATTTTAATGCTTTGATTTTGTCTTGGATTTAGGGTTTTCTATTTGATTTGTTTTTATCTTGCGATATAAACCCTAATTACTAGCATGGTATATAAAAAGCGTTAAATTGCATAATTTAAAGATTACTACGCTATTACAACATTTTTATGGGAGGGGGAATACAAATTATGAATGGGGATTTGCAATAATGTAAACCAAATTAAGCTATTACAACCAAATCGAATTTGTATGAATATTGGAATAAACCAATACAATATTTAAATATGCAATATTATGTACATGCAAGAAAAAGATTTTTGTTTTTTTTTTTATGTGAAAAGAAATTTTGAACTAAACTTAATATCTTAAGAAAAAAAGAAATTAATTCTTGAAAACAAAAGTTAACCCTAATTTCTAATTTAAAAGAAAATAAAGTTCTTATGTATTATTTTTATGTATTTTTTGTATTAAAAATAATAAATAACATTTTATGAAAATATTTAGTTTTTATATATTAAAAATAAATATTTTACAAGTATGAATAAAAAGGAATAAAATAGTTAACCTAATTCTATTATATTTACAAGTTTATTTAAGAAAGAAATAATTAATATATAGTTTAATAAAAATATTTTTTATTATGTGAAAATAAAATAAAATAAACAAAAATTCAATATTTATCAAGTTTTATATTTTTCATGATTTTATGTATTAAAGAAAATATTTAATAAAACAAAAAAGAAAATAAAACAAATAAATAATAAAGATTGGGCCAGGGGTGCTGCAAACAAACATGGATTAGTGTGTTAGAAAAAAAAATAAAAAGCCCAAGAACCAAGCCCATCTGGCCAAAAAAGCCACAACTGAAACTGAAAAAAATGGAAAAGGTAACGCCAAGGTTCGAACCCACGAATTCGGCATTGCCAGCGCGCTACCTTGCCACTGGGGTGGCTGTACATCCGTTAGCTTATGTGAAACAAGAAAAACATAACATAAAACGCTTCCTTGGCCCTGTACTCCGTCTTCTTCCTCTAGCTACCCGGACCTCCTGTATCTTTCTCATTTATCCATGAAAATGAAAACTTCCAACATGAAAATGATAGTACTCATCCCCACGATTTCAACCATGTAACTTATGGAAACTAACAATCAAAGATTAAAATGAATTTTGAAAGCCCTAATTTTAAACCTAATTTTTACAGAAATTTGAATGCTAAAATTCTCTATACATAATGATTAGAAATGAAATCTATGCACATGGTTGCCTTCAGCACTATAATATCTACATTTTTCTTTCACAAATCGTGGCCAATGGATGCTTGTATGAAGAGATATAAGTTGGAATTCTTACCTCTTTCAGCTGAGATCGTGAATGGAGTTTGAGTGAGATTTAGGAAGGCTTGAAGGTTGCTTTAGCTTGCTTGAACCTCCCTGAGTGTGTTCCAATCCTTGCCTTGCTTTGGAAGTGCCTAGAACTCTCTATCCAAGTCAACATGCAAGCTTGAAAAACAAAAATGGAAGATGAAGAAGGAGGAGTTACAGTGCAGGGATGATGGTCTGGATCACTTATATATGAGGTAGGTAAAGTGTTTGAATGATTAAAACTTGAAACGCACGAGCAAATTGATGGATTCTTATGCTTGGACACAAACTGCAAGTTTTGACAGTTTTTTGGTGATATGGAGTTTTGGAGTATTTCAGGCCTTTTGTAATCGTATTCTCAACTATAATATCTTTTTGTATTAGTATGGAAAAAAGTTTAAGTCAACTTTACAACAGATCTTTGAGTTGTAGACTTTTTGCACACTTTCTTGCTTTTGAAGCAAAGTGAAGAGACAAGTCTCCTCATGCTTGTACTGGCCTTCTTAGACTTGGTATAAATTCTATACAAGTTGCTTTAGATCTTTAGGACTTGTTTGTGCAGAGAAGACAGGTCCAATGCTCAAGAATTGAAAAGTTGCAAAAGTTAAGCTTTTCAAAAATGGAAATGGCAACTTTATGCAATTTATGGAATTAAAGCTTGGACAAGGACCTTTGGGCTTGGATTAAGGCTTTGTCAACTGAGTAAGAATTAAATTATGGAGTAAGAAACAATTTTGGGACTTGTAAAGCATGGATTAGGCAGCATAGGTTCAGATTTGAATTTTGTTCTTCATGAAATGACTTGAAAATAAAGTGAGAAATTGCCAACTTCATATCTTTGATTCTCCCTACTCAAGAATGATCTCAAGTAGTTTTTTTACATTTTGGAAAGCTTGCAATGTGCTCTATAACTCATCTTTGAAATTAATTTCAAGATTCCTCTTGGAATTAGGTGAAAAATTGTCATGAAGTCGGGTCCAAAACCTGCCTAAATTAGGGCAAAATTTCACTAAGTTATTTTAGTTCATGGGCATGTATTCACAAATTTATATCTTGAGATACAAGCATCTTTAGGGAAAAATGTGTGTAGCAAAGTTGTAGATTTCATGGAGGTCTACAACTTTCATGTTGGGAACTTTCTTTGAATCATTATGTATCATGGTGAAAAAATGGCTTAAAGTTAAGAAAAAATAAGAAATTTTCTATACTTAGAAAAATTTCTAAGTTAAGAAAATTTCAAATTTTAAAACCAAATCTTCAATCTTTGATTCCTTGATGAACAAGTTTCACATTTTTACATGTTTTTATGAATTATGATCCTTGGCACTTGATTTTAACCAAAAAGTCAAAGTTTGACTTTTCAGTATACAGTTAACTTTTGATCAGTTGACTGCAAATTTTATCTGCCTATCCAATGGATTTGCAATGTTTTGAGCCATGTAATTAGGTCAAGATGATACAAATGAACCCTTGAAATCATGCTTCAACTCAATTGGTCATTTTCTAGGTCAAAAATCAGAAATTGCCCTTCCTTAGTCAAAACCCTAATTTTGACCATTTTGCCCTTTTGATGATTTGATTAAATTTCTTGAGGAATTGTAATCCAAACTTGATCAAATGATACATATGAGTCTAAAATGTTGATGTGGATAAAAAATTATGAAGTTTGACTGTAAATTGGCCATGGTTGACTTTTTCCCCAATAAAGCTGATTTTTAGGTCAACTGTCCAATTGACTGGTCAAAAATGTGGTTCAAGCCCTGAAACTTGGCATGAGTAATCTTAGGGGTCCATAATGATGTTTGAAAGTCATATGAAGCATTGATAGTCCAAAAATCCTTGGGCAAACTCAGACCCTAATTTTGGGTTATTAGTGCATGATGAGATATCTTGAGCTGATCAAACCCTAATCAAGTCTTGAGTCAAAGAGATCTTGTGAGGATAATCTTGATAAATGAGAGGGAAAAAATTTGGGTATAACACCAAGACTTTTGAGATGGATCTTACTCCTTCAGGAGTTTGATGTAGAGATTAGTGACAAGAGAGGGTGTGAAAATACTGTGGCAGATTACCTTTCTCGGATGTCACCTATAGAGGAAACAAAAGACAAGCGCCCAATAAAGAATGAGTTCGCGGATGAACACATTTTTACTTTTATTGGTGTGCCATGGTTCGCAGACTACGCGAATTATCTGGTAGTTGGGGTAATCCCTGATGATTTTGATTCTAACAGGAAGAAAAAGTTTTTGCATGATTGCAGGTTCTACTTGTGGGATGACCCATTCTTGTACAAGCGTGGAATTGATGGGTTGGTTGGAAGGTGTGTTCCAGAAGAGGAAGAGGGATGTTCTGAAAGCATTCCATGACTCATACTATAGAGGACATTTTAGTGGTGATAAAACTGCAGCGAAAGTCCTCTAGTCAGGGTTATACTGGTCTTTGCTATTCAAAGATGCCCAAGAGGTAATCAAAGAGTGCGACAAATGTCAAAGAACGGGCAATATTTTGGAAAAAAATTAGATGCCTCAAAATTCCATGCTAGAGGTCGAACTCTTTGATGTTTGGGGTATAGATTTTATGGGCCCATTTCCACCGTCTTGTAGAAATAACTACATATTGGTGGCAGTGGATTACGTATCAAAGTGGGTTGAAACAGTGGCGTTACCAACTAATGATGCGAGAGTTGTGTTCAAATTCTTGAAGGAAAACATTTTTGCAAGATTTGGAGTACCAAGAGCTCTAATAAGTGATGAAGGAACTCACTTCCTCAATCACCTCATGGAAAAGCTGCTCTTAAAATACAATGTAAAGCATTGAATAGCTACTTCGTACCACCCTCAGACTAGTGGGCAAGTGGAAGTGTCAAACATGAAGTTGAAACAGATCCTAGAGAAGACAGTTAACTCACCTAGGAAGGAATGGGATAGTAAGTTAGATGATGCGTTATGGACGTACCGCACTGCATTCAAAACGCCAATAGGTATGTTACCTTAGCAACTGGTTTATGGTAAAGCTTGTCATTTTCCTTTAGAACTAGAACACAAAGCTTTATGGACCTCAAAATTCCTTAACTTGGATCTGACTAAAGTTGGAGACTACCGAATTCTTCAACTCCATGAATTGGAAGAATTTCGGAACCAAGCGTATGCAAATGCCAAGATTTACAAAGATCAAACCAAGAAGTGCCATGATCGTCGGATCAAAAGGAAGTAATTTTGGGAAGGTCAATTGGTGCTCTTGTATAACTCCAGGTTAAAGTTGTTTCCTGGTAAGTAGAGGTCGAAATGGTCAAGACCATTTGTAATTCATAAGGTTTTCCCCATGGCGCAATTGAGTTAAAAAATCAAGCAAATGGGGATACCTTTAAGGTTAATGGACAAAGGTTGAAACCGTATTACCAAGGTTAAATGAGTGGCCAGATACATGTTGTTCTTCTTACGGGGTGAGATGAACAACTGTCGAGCCATGCCACATGTGATACGGTGGGAGAACTGACTTGATCGTTTTGCATTTTATCACAAATGTTGTAGTTAGCAAGAGTCGCCACCGACTTTTCTTTTATCCAAAAGGAAAGGTGAAAAAGCACAGGAAAGACCTTTGAGATTGTTTCTTGAGTTCGGGGGGTAAATTATGAAAAGGGAAGGTATTAGCACCATTTTCATCCATGGTTATCCATGAGCTCTTAGTTACTTGCTAGATCACTTGCTTTTGTTTGAAATTATGCTTTGTGTGGTTTTGAAAGTATTTTGTAAAAGAGGCCATTGTTTAGCAATGTTTGTAATGATTCTCGTTCGTAAGAGTGTATACAAAGATGTTGATCTTTTTTGAAAATGTTTTCAATGTATGTAAGATGTTTGAAAATGTGTGTGCTTGTTTTTGAAAATAGCAAGGATGTTTGTTTTGAAATGGAGCAAGTAACTAAAAGTAATATACCTACTCAAATGTCTTTCTTGTTCATTTTCTTCTCCTTTGACATTGTTGTGTTACCATTGATTTGCTAAGCAACACTATCTTTGGATGTAAACGGGACGGGCGTGGGTCATCGCATAACCATTATTAGAAATGTTGCGAGGTATCTTAGATTTTTTGAGGGACTAAGATCATTTGGTAAGGAAACTTTGAATACCGTCATCGAGGGACTATGATCTTGTATTTGTTTGTTTTTGCTAAGACACCTTACATGCGTAATATGGCCATTTTGTATAAGGCAACCAAGTGGGATAATCCTAAGGGTGTTTTTTGTGCAAGTGTGTCATTTTCAGGCTTGATTTTGTCTTGGATTAGGGTTTTCTATTTGATTGGTTTTATCTTGTCATACAAACCCTAGTTACTAGCATGTTATGTAAAAGCGATAAATTGCGAAATTTAAAGTTACTACGCTACAACATTTATGAATGGGGATTGCAATAATATAAACATAATTAATCTATTATAACCAAATTGAATATGTACAAATATTGGAATAAATAATATACAAGATGAATTAAATATGCAAAGGTATATAAATGCAAAGAAGATTTTTGTTTGATTTTTTATGTCAAAAAAGTTTTAACCTAAATCTAATAAATAAATCAAGATTAACTTAAATAAATTAAGAAAAGAAATTATTTTAGAAAAAGACATTTTAAATAAACCCTAATTCTATTTGATTAAAAAGAAATAAATTCCTTTATGAAAAAAGTAAGTATTTTTTTTGTATTTTTTTTATCTTGAAATAATATATGGCATTATGAGATATTTTGGTTTTTTTTATACTAAAATAATATGTTTAATGGGTGTGAAGAAAAATAAATATTTAAACTAGTTCTAATTTTAATTTACAAATTTATTTAATAAAAAATGGATAATATATAACTAATAAAAATATTTTTTGTGAGAAAAATAACATAAAATAAGCTAAAATATAAATCTATCATTTTTATATTTTTTATGATTTTTAATATTAAGAAAAATATATTTAATAAAATAAAATGAAAGTAAAATAAATAAGTAAAATTATGTTGGTCCAGGGGTGTTAAGAGTAAGCAGGAGGTAGGATGTTAGAAAAAACACAAGGCCCAAGAATCAGAAGCCCATGCGCTGCAAAACAACAAAAAAATGGAAAAAATATGAAAACACAATCATAAATATATATTAGAAAATGCCTTACCACTCGTAACCTATAGCATTTACGCGCGTTGCCTTACCACTGGGGTGGCTGTACATTCGTTTATATAAACACAATCATAAATATATATTAGAAAATTCCCCTTGAAGGAAAATTCATCTTCAACCTTGAGCCATGGCCGAATCACCTGTATCTTCTTCATTTCTCCATAAAAATGGAAAGTTCAAACATGAAAGTTATGGTGTTTCTTACCACGAGTTCAACCATATAATTTATGTAAACCAAAAGTCAAAGATCAAAGCTAATTTTACTTGCCCTAATTTGAAACCTAATTTTTACAGAAATTTCAAATCCAAAATTCTATATACACAGTTAATATAAATGAAAACTATGAACATGGTTAGCTTGCAGACAAGGATATCTACATTTTGCTTTCACAAATCAGGACCAAATGATGCTTGTATGAAGAGATAGAAGTTTCAGTTTTTACCTCTTTCAGCTGGGATCGTGAATGGAGTTTGAGCAAGTTTTGAGAAGGCCTGAGGATCTGTTTAGCTTGCCTGGACCTCCCTGAGTGTATTCCAATCCTTACTTTTTCTTGAAAGTCCCTGAATCTCCCCACTCAAGTCAACATGCAAGCTCAATATTTGAAAATGGTTGATAGTGGAGGAGGAGTTACAGTGAGAGAACAGGGGTCTGGATCACTTAGATATGAGGTATATTAAGTGTTTAGGTGGTTAAAACTCAAAACGCGCGAGTGGTTTTGGAGATGGCTGTGTAAGGTTCAAAAATGTCAAGCTATGGCAGATTCTGAGTTGTAGAGTGTTTTGGAGTGTTTTGGAGTCTTCGCCCTCGTGTGTTATGTTGCAATACATTTGTGTATATGTATGGAAAAGGTTAGAGATCAACTCCACTCCAGGTTTCTGAGTTATAGCCTTTTGGCTCTATAACTTGCTTTTGAAGAAAAGTGAGGAGACAAGTCCCTAAGTTTGTACAAGCATTATCTGAGTTGGTAGAGGCTTCAGGAAAGTTGCTTTTGGTTTTGAATTTTCTTGGGTGCAGAGAAAACAATTGAGAGGCTCAAGAAGTTAAAAATTGCAAAAGTAATGCTTTATCGAAATGGAAATGGCAACTTTGTGCCAAAAATGGAATTGTAACTTGGATAAAGGCTCAAGTGCTTGGATTAAAGCTCTATCAGTTGTGTAAATATTTAATTATGGAGTGAGAAACAAGTTTGAGGCCTGTAAAGCAAAGATTATGCAGCCTAGGCTTGGATTTGAATTTTGGTTCATCATGAAATGGCTTGAAATCAAAGTGATAAATCACCAACTTTATCTCTTCGATTATCCCTACTCATGAATGATCTCAAGGAGTTCTTGGACATTTTGGAAAGCTTGAAATTTTCTCTACAACTCATCTTTGAATTGCTTTTGAAAATTCCCTTTGGAACTATGTGAAAAAATGGCATGAAGTTAGGTCAAAAATCGGCCTAACTAGGGCAAAATTTCACTAAGTTATTTTAGTTCATGAGCATGTATTCACAAAATTATATCTTGAGATCCAAGAATTTTTAGGAGAAATTGTGTGAAGAAACGTTGTAGATTTCATGGATATCTACAACTTTCATGTTGGAAATTTCCTTTGAATCATCTTGCATCATGGTGAAAATTTGGCTCAAAGTTAAGAAAAAATAAGAAATTTTCTATACTTAGAAAAATTTCTAAGTTAGGAAATTTCAACTTTTTAAAACAAAATCTTAAATCCTTGATTTCTTGATGAACAAATTTCATATTTTGACATGTTTTGATGAATTATGATCCTTGGCACTTGATTTTGACCAAAAAGTCAAAGTTTGACTTTTCAGTGTACAATTGACTTTTGATCAGTTGACTGAAAAATTCATCTGTCAATCTAATGGATTTGCAATGTTTTGAATCATACTATTAGGTCAAAATTATGAAATTGAACTCTTGAAATCATGCTTCAAACCAATTTATCATTTTCTAGGTCAAAAATCAGAAATTGCCCCTTCTTAGTCAAAACCCTAATTTTGACCATTTTTCCCTTTTGATGATTTGATCAAATTTCTTGAGGAATTGTGGTCCAAACTTGATAAAATGATACATATGAGTCTAATATGTTGATGTGGATCAAAAATTATGAAGTTTGACTGTAAATTGGTCATGGTTGACTTTTTCCCCAATACAGCTGATTTTTAGGTCAACTGTCCAATTGACTGATCAAAAATGTGATTCGAGGCTTGAAACTTTACATGAGTAATCTTTGGGGTCCCTAATGATCCTTGAAAGTCATAATGAAGCATTGATAGTCCAAAAATCCTTGTGCAAACTCAAACCCTAATTTTGAACATCATTGCATGAGGAGATGTCTTGAGCTGGTCAAACCCTAATGCAGTCTTGAATTATAGAGATCTTGTGAGGAAATTCTTGATAAGTGAGAGGGAAAATTTTGGGGTAAAAAAGCTTCCCCTGCTCAATCTTCTTAAACCTGAAGAGTTATACTGGCGAGTTTTTCCATTCGTGACTCGAAGGTGGAAGATGATTGGACACTAGAGTGCCCAGAAATTTGCACTTGATAATGTGAGAATCGAGGGAATGGGCTTAAAGATGCCATTTGGAGATGTGCTAGAAAGCTGTGGGATATGGGCTTAAATATTCCATCCAGAAGGGATTGTCGAATTGTAATTTGTAAGCTGGAAGAGTGAATACTAGAATGGCGTCCGTGTCTGGAGTGTATCTGTACTGTATCTGGAAGCTGAATTTGAATAATTATCAGGATGGCATCCGTGTCTGGAGCGTATCTGAACTGTATTAAAAGGTTGAAATCTGAATGAGTATCAGAATGGTATCCGTGTCTAGAGCGTATCTGAACTGTATCTGAACATTGAGTCTGAATGAGTATCAGAATGGCGTCCGTGTTTGGAGCGTATCTGAACTGTATCTAAACGTTGAGTCTGAATGAGTATCAGAATGGCGTTCGTGTCTAGAGCGTATCTGAATTGTGTCTGAATTTTGAGTCTGAATGAGTATCAGAATGGCGTATGTGTCTGGAGTGTATCTGAACTGTATTTGAATGTTGAGTCTGAATGAGTATCAGAATGGCGTCCGTGTCTGGAGCGTATCTGAACTGTATCTGAAAACTTTGAATATTGTTAATGGTAGCTGTTAACCTTATCCTGAAAAGGGTAAAATGTTAGCTAAAATGCAAAGTCATGTTGTATCAAATGTATGATATCATGCATTTGTTTTATCAATGTTTATGACATATGGATGCAATGTGTGCGTATGTGAGCTAGTTTGTTGCACTGCTGTTAGATTGGGGAAAATAAATCCCTGACTGCTGCTTCAGGGCATGAAAGTCTTTACGTCTTTGAAGTTGAAGTATTGGTGAAATTCTGCCGAGAGAAATAAACTCTGTTGTAAGGGCAATGCCATGTACTGCTTGTAAAATCTTATTGGGGAATCCTGAGAAATTTGACGACTTCTAATGGGGATCAATAATTTGAAACTTTGTTCCGCTGGGGAGTTAAACGATGTACTGTAGAGGATTACTTATGGGATAACCTAGAGGTATTTCCCTATCCTTTAAACCTATCAGTAATTGCCTCTTTTCATTTTGTTTATTTGTAAACAGTAATTATGTTCAAATGCATATGCTCAACAATGAATCGTTGGACGTTTTTGTAAACAAAGCACAAGCGTAAAGAAAAGACAAATGGTCTTTTCACTTTCAAAGGGATATTTTGCATGGACTTTGAGTAAGTGTTTTTGTACAAGGGGACAAACATTCTAGTAAGAGAACGCTGTCATAAAAAGGAAAAATTTTGATATAAAGAAAAGATAGCTATGTGTAAAAAATCCTGTGGGGTTCCCGTTCGGCTATAGCCTTTGTATCTCTGAGAATCTTGTCTATTTGTTGCCTCGCCCGAAGATGATTGAATTGATCAGAACCTCTGAGTTTGTCAGTGGAAGCCAAAGTTTGTCCATGAAGTGATCCAACGGGACATAGTCGTACGCCTTAATACCCTAACTTTTGCCTGGACCGCCCTTTCGGGTTTTCAGTTCACCGGGAAACCCTTTTTTGCCAAGTCGCCCTTTCGGGTTTTCAACTTGTCGGGTTTACAGATTTTTTTGTTTATTCCTAATTTTTTCCCGAACCCTTTTGGTTCGTTGGGATGCCCTTGTTTTGCCTAGGTATGTCAACCTAGTGGGTCTCTTATGTGTAATATCTTTTGACTATGTCCGCGTTCGCAGGATGCGGCAGGTCGTCACCATCCATGGTGGTCAAGATCATCGCCCCACCGGAGAATATGTTTTTGATTACAAATGGCCCTTCATAGGTAGGAGTCCATTTTCCCCTTGGATCACCTTGTGGCAAGATGATGCATTTTATCACTAGATCTCCAACTCGATACACTTGGCGCCTGACTTTTTTGTCGAAAGCCTTGATCATCCATTTTTGATACATTTGACCATGGCAAACAGCAGAAAGTCTCTTTTCATCAATCAAGTTTAGTTGATCAAGTTGAGTCTGGATCCAATCGTCTTCGTTCAGCCCTGCATCCTTCATAATCCTCAGAGAGGGGATCCGGACCTCGATAGGCAATACAGCTTCCATGCCGTAAACCAAAGAATAGGGTGTTGCCCCGGTTGATGTGCGAGCTGAGGTACGATACCCATGGAGAGCAAACGGGAGCATCTCATGCCATTCTTTGTATGTGACTTTCATTTTTTGTATGATCTTTTTAATGTTTTTATTTGCAGCTTCGACAACACCATTCATCTTTGGCCGATAGGGAGAAGAATTGTGATGTTCAATCTTGAATTGCTCGCACAATGTGGTGATCATAGTGTTGTTGATATTTATACCATTGTTAGTGATGATCCTTTCCGGGATACCGTACCGGAAAATAAGGTTTTGCTTGATGAAACGGGCAACAACATTCTTGGTAACGGAAGCGAAGGAAGCTGCCTCCACCCATTTTGTAAAATAGTCAATGGCCACTAGGATGAAGCGGTGTCCATTGGAGGTTGTAGGCTTGATTTCCCCAATCATATCAATCCCCCACAGAGCAAAGGTCCAAGGAGCCGTCAAGACATTCATAGGAACCAGAGGTACACGCACTTTGTTAGCATAAATCTAACACTTATTGCAGGTTCGAGAGTGTTGATAGCAATCTGTTTCCATGGTAGACCAGTAATAGCCTGCCCGTAGGATTTTCTTTGCCATCGTATGCCCACTGGAATGGGTACCAAAAATGCCTTCATGCAACACAGAGTCATGATTGCATTTATACAGGATGTCGTTACTAAGGAAGAACTTAGCAGAGAATCTCCTTAAGAACTTTTTGTCATTAACTAAAGCTCCTTCTAGATATTCTTGAGACTCGAGATACTTCTTGACTTCATGAAACCAAGGCTGTTCCACTACTTCTTCAGTATTAATCTCGTTGCATTTTGCTGGTTCCTCTATTCGTTCAATGGTTATCTGGGGAGGCTCGTATCCCAATTAAGTTTAAACATGGATGACATTATGGCTAAAGCGTTTGCTAGCTGATTTTCTTCTCGTGGGAAATGCTCGAATGTAATCTTCTCAAAATATGGCAGCAATGTCAAAACATGTTCTTTGTAAGGGATAAGGTTTGGGTGTTTGGTGTCCCATTCCCCTTTGATATGGCTGCTAACCAAAGTTGAATCTTCGAATACATCCAAGGACTTGATCCCCAAGTCTATGGCAGCTTTGAGACCGAAGATGCACGCTTCGTATTCCGCTATGTTGTTTGTACAATTGAAGCAAAGTATGGAAGTAAAGGGAGTATGACACCCTTCCGGAGATATGAGTACGGAACCAATACCGTTTCCGAGTGCATTGGAGGCTCCATCAAAGAACAGGGTCCATCGGGATCCTTGTGCAGGTCCATCATTTTGCCTGAATTCTTCACAGATGTCTAATGTCATGATGTCTTCATCCGGAAATTCGAACTTCGTGGACTGGTATTCTTCTACAGCTTGGTGATTGACTCAAAGGCTACCGGTACTCACAAATATGTCGCACTAATATAGTTATTTCTTCAACCATGTCGGTATACCCCGCATAGTTTCCACAATGTATTGCTATTTACCTATGAATGTTTCCCAAATCCGGGTAGAGGATTTCAAGCCCAAACAAAAGAACCAAATGTAAAGCAATCAAAGCAATCAAGATAATCATGCAAAGGGTGATCTAAGCCCTAAGGTTACTCCACTTTTAAAGTTTTCCCCAGCAGAGTCGCTAGTTCTGTGATACGGTGGGAGAACTGACTTGAGGTTTTGCGTTTGTGTTTGCAAATGTTTCTGTTTAGCAAGAGTCACCACCGACTTTTTATTTTATCCTAAGGAAAGGTCAAAAAGCACAGGAAAGACCTTTGAGATGTTTTCTTGGGTTCTGGGAGTATATTATGAAAAGGGAAGGTATTAGCACCCTTTTTATCCATGGTTTTCCATGGGCTCTTAGTTACTTGTTTAGATCACTTGCTTTGCTTTTCAATTGTTTGAAATGGTGCTCTTCAATTGTTTGAAATGGTGCTTTGTGTGTGGTTTTGAAAGATGTTTTGAAAAGAGGCCATCATTGTGGCAACCTTTGTAATGATTCTTGTTTGAATGTATACAAAGGTGTTTTTGTCTTTTGAAAAGTTTTCAATGTTTGAAAGTTGGATTTTGAAATTGTGTTGTGAAGTGTGTTTGAAAATAGCAAGGATGTTTTGCAAGCTTTTGATCAAGTAACTAAGAGATATCTACCCTATTTTACTCAAAGATCTTTCTTATGTTTTTAACCCTTTTAACAGTTTTGTTTCACCATTGTATTTGGTGAACAACCTTGTGTTAGGATGTTAAACAGGACAGGCGCGGGTCATCGTATAGACCATGATAGCAATTATGTCAAGTATCTTTGGCAATTTTCTTGAGGGACTTGATCATTTTTGTTTAGGCAACTCAGATAGTGTCATCGAGGGACTATGATCTTTTGTTTTGTTTTTGTTTTGCCAAAGTACTCAACATGCATACCATGGCCCATTTTTTGAAGGCAACAAGTGGATTGTAACCCTAGGGGTGCAAGTGTGCATTGTGTTTTGTTTTTCATGCATTTTTTGTCTTTGATTATGTCAAACTATTTGTTAATTTAATTTTTGCATACAAACCCTACTTCTCTAATCATGGCATAATTGAAAGCGTAAAAGTGCGAGAATTTAAATTCTAAGCTATTACAACATGATCATGGGGATGAGGGTACAATTTTGGATAGGGGATTATCTTGCAAGAAATTTAAACCCTAAGTTATTACAACCAAATTGAATCTCAAATGCATCAATATTTAAATGTACAATATTTAAATAACAAAATAAACAAATATTAAATAAAATGTATTATGCAAAAAGAATTTTTTTTATTTGTTTATGCATGTAAAGTATTTTAAATGTGAAGAAGTATAAAGAAATGAAATAAGAAAAGATTAATTTTATCTATTAAAGGGGTAAACCCTAATTTCTTTAAGAAAATAAAATATTATATTATTTACATACAATAATATATTAATATGTACAAAAATAAAATATATTGAAAGAAAAAGTGTTTTTTAGTATAAATAATTAATAAAAATAAAATGTAATATTTTTGTATTTTTATTATATATATAT